>BSBK01010985.1:0-191852 GCA_027943335.1 Chamaecyparis obtusa | reverse complement strand
AGGTTCTCTTCTCCTATAGTTAACAAATCATTGACATAAAAAATCAAAATTAACATTTCTCTAGATCTAATATTTTGAAATAGAGATTTGGGTCTTCACAATTTTTTGAGAAGTTGAGTTTTGATAGATAATGGTCGATCCTTTCATACTAAGCTCTACATGCTTATTTGAGACCGTATAATTCTATCTTTAGTTTGCAAATAGGAAAATTTTTATTGAAAATTATGAATCCTCCAAGTTGATCTAGGTATACTTCTTCAATGAATCCATTCAGGAAAGAAGTCTTTACATCCATCTAATTGATTTTCCATCCCTTAGATGTAGAAATATCAATTACTGTTCTGATAGATGTATACCTGGTAATTGGATAAAATGTTTCTTCATAGCTAATACATTTTTTTTCTGAGAGAAACCTCTACCAACAAAACTTGCCTTGCATTTTTCTATACTTCCATCTACTACATGTTTGATTTTGCATAACCATTTGGAGGAAACCATTGATTTATTTTTGGGCCTGGGTACAATATCCTAGACATCATTCTTAATGATAGAATTGTATTATTCTGTCAGGACATCCTTCCAAGTAAGATGTTGAAGAGCTTCTCAACATTAGAAAGATATGATTTTATTAATTTACTCATTAGTGGAACACAACTAGAAAATCTATTGGGTCTTTTTTTTCCCTGGACGTACCTAAAGGAGCTGCATATCTTGTTGCTTCCTCAATCATCTTCCTAGCCCATAAAGGTCTTTTATTATTTGTTTGGATCTCTTTAGAAGTATCCATGTGATCACTAAAATCATTGTCCTCAGTGATCTCTTGTATCTCCCTTTTAATATCAGGAGAGATCTTCTTAACTGTCATCATTCATTTCATTTTCATGTTTGAATCTTTTTAATGCAATATCTTCCTCTAAGTTCACATCTCTTCTTAGTTCAATATTTCTTTGTCAAAGAATGTAAATTCTATATGCCTTGAATGATTCACTATATCCAACTAGAATACCTTTCTTCCTAGAAGGTTCTAATTTGGTTCCTTTTTCCTTAGGAATATGAATGTAGACTGGACATCCAAATATCCTAAAATAACTTATTTTAAGTTTAGTTCAAGTAAATAATTCTTTAGGATTCTTGTTTTCTAAATGAAAATGAGGACATCTATTTTTGATGTAGACAACAGTATTAGAGGCTTCTACCTAGATGTTTTCTTTCTAGGTTTTGATCATGCATCATAGCTTTGGCACATTTAAAAATAATTTTGTTCTTTCTTTCAGCAACTCTGTTTTGCTGAGGGTTGTAAGGAAAAATGCACTCCCTCTTAATCCCAGTAGGTTTAGAAATAAAATGGAAGGTTTATGAGATTTATTCCTTCCCATTGTCTATTCTAAGTGTTTTAATACTCTTTCTAGATACATTTTATACTAGAGCTTTAAATTCTTTAAAATTTAAGAGAATTTCTTCAGACTCTTTACACTTAAGAAAATATATCCATGTTTTCCTAGAGTAGTCATCTAGGTGGTCCCACAATAGTGTGTCCCACTTTTTAAGACATGCTATTTTTTGCTAAAAGAACACATTTTTAATAAAATATGATGATTTCAGGCTTGAGAGGTTCCATTTGAAAGAATTAATTACAAATGGTTAGCTCAAAGCCTCTTAGATTAAAAAAACATTGATATAACATCTATACTCCTCATTCATACCTACAATGGAGTCTCCTTCGCACTTATTAAAATGTTGATAAAAAATACTTTGACTTTATGTTTTGGTAGATCAAATGAATCCATTTGAAAAACCTATCTATGTATTATGATGCTATTTAGAACAAGCTTTCTAATGATTATAATTTTAATACATATTGAGTTCATTATCACTTTTAAATATTACTTTAACTAAACATAGGTTGTTTGGTCATTCAATAATCTGTCTCTTCAAGACATCGAGAAAAATAGTAAATTACAAAAAAAATTATGAAAAATATTTAGGAAAAGAGTGTTTGTGTTACATTTCTATATAAAAAAAATAAAATGAATTTTGATATACATAGATCAAGTTAGAGTGATCCAAGTGTCCTTATGTCTAAATTACAAATTACTATTGGAAATATAAATGGGAAAGTAGTACTGAGAGGGGGGGGGGGTGAATCAGAACTTACTAACTTCTATCCTTTTAAACTATTAGAACTTTATGCATCATGTAAATAGAACTTGAACAATCTAAGTAATACATCATGTCAAGTAGCATACATGAAATCACACATAACACAATAGATTTTGGTAACCCAAAAACCCTTGAAAGGTAAAAACTGGGGTGGGGATGACACCCACAAATCTTCACTACTATAGATAATAAAGTTTTCCTATTAGGGCTTACAAAATTTGATCATATCATGATCTACCCTATGAAAGGTTTTCTTTGTTAAAAGCTAAAAGGACTTGTACAATCTACCTTGTTAGAGGATTTAAAAACTTATAATAAAGTAAGCACTTGGTAAAGAGATTTATAAAAGTCTGCTAAGACTACTCGGTTAAGAGATTTACCCTGATACACTTGTTAAAATGTCTTAGTATATGATCCTTCAATTTGCACTGATATGCTAATTACAGATCTTCTCTTTACTCTATGATTGTGATCTCTTCTATCTGATTTTTCTTGATTCTGTTCCTTTCACTACTCTGCTCGGTCACTGAACTCAGTCTGAATACTTCTCCTATTCATTTCCTCATACTCACATACTCACAGTATTCATCTGATCACAATGTCTTTTTTTCTCTCTGATTCACACACTTATCTTTGATCTATATCTTTCCCTTATATAGTAACAAAAACATTTTTACCATTACAAGATCTATTTTTCAGATATATTTCTATTACAAGCCTATACTATACAATTTTCTAATTGGCTAAAGGTTATACATGGGAATCAATGATAGAAATATGGATGTGTAACCACCTCTGTGATTGTCTCAATAGATAGAATACAAAACATAATTATCTCCAAAAATGGTTTAACCTCGATCATTATGCCATTCCAGACTTGTATGTTAATTTTGGCTAACTTGGCATCAAATGTACTTGGCATCCACTGTACTCAGCATCAGTTGAACTTCTTTGTCACTCGGTAATCATTGATATATGTAACTCAGCAATAACTATACTTGGCATATTACAAACATATTGTGACCATGACTTTACTCGACAGTACTACTACTTGGTAAGTATACAATACAAAACTCAGCCTTTACAGAATGACTCAGTCACAGTGATGACCAACCATCCTTGCCTACATATATGACTAAGTATAAGACACTAATAGTCAAAAAAATTATAGAGATCTATAATCTCCTCCTTTGACATTAGTGGAAAAAACATTTTGTCATGACATTTGTATGTAATTACAAAAGTATGTTTGTACTAGCCTAATCCTCCCCCTGAGATATATATACATATCCAAAATTGTGTTACTTGTCCTTGTTTACACTCATGTCATGATGTTTCCCCCCTTTTTTTTGACACAACTAATTTCTTCCTCAGAAGGTAGATCATAGATTCTCTCTAGAAAAGGTCTATGTAGCACTATGATCATATATAGTGCATATCTTCATGCAGTTGAAGTGAGATTCAACACTTCAGTTTGTACTTCTAAGTCAGCATCTAGACTAATGAGTCCTTCAGCTGTGGACAAATGTGATTCACTCTAGATCAATGCTTTAGCCTTAGCTAATTTTCTCTATATAGCTTCCAGATGTGGTGTCAAAATAGTTTGAATAGACATTAGGTGAGAATGAATCTTGCCATCATTTTCCATAAGCTTAGCTAACTTACCCTATTTCTGCATTACTTTAACATAATGTCCACCATTGGTGCTGGCATCCAAAGTCACGGACTGACTTGTAGCTTTGATCTCTTGCTTAAGAGCCTCAAGCAAGTGTTGGTTCTCATCTGTGAATAATTCAACATTGCATAATTTGGCCAATAGAGACTATCCATCCACAACTAATCGCTCGGTCTCCTTTACCAAATTTGACAACTCAAATTGTTTAACTGTGATCTTAGCAGATATCTTATCGAGCATTTTGGTCTCAAATTTGCATTCAGACCATTCAAATAACTTGTCACTTGCACAACTAACTTCATTATTGACTTTCTGAATAATATGTACAAGTTGTTCCAATATAGGAGCAGAACTATTTATATCAGATAAATCATACACTTCATTGAATATGTCCTTAATTTCATGAAGAACCTATTTTTGCTGATGCTCCCTTTAGAGTTCTGCTTGTCTACTTTTCTGTGTCAAAAAATCTTTCATTATCTATAGTTGTTCGAAAGAAAGGTTATATGTATCCCATTTAGGAAAAGAAATTACTTCATCAATAGTTACCTCATCTGTCTCCATTTGTGCTCTCGGTGGGGTGCTTCCACTTGGCAGCTGTACAAGAGCTTCGATTGCCTCTTTTTCCTTTGGCACTTGTTCTTCAATGAGTTTTCCTTTATTGATTTCTTCTCCTTTCTCGAAAAGAGGTTTAACAGTTTGTTCATTTGATTTGATTCCATGACCATCTGTGTTGTGTTCTTCTGTAGGAGGACTTTGAACTGTATCTTTTGCTTTAACTTCTTCATCGGTAGAAAGATTTAGTGGTAATGATTGGATTGGTTCCTTGGTAAGACTTGTACCGACTAACTTATCAACAGTAGCAACTTCAGGTATAGTAGGATTATCAATGATAGATTGTGTGTTTATGATGGTGGGATAATCCTTGACTTGCAATAGTACTGTGTTACTACCTGGTAGAGGTGTTCCAGTTGCTGCTTCATTCTTTAGATCATCCTTAGTTAAGAATGAGTTCTTAATGGGGCTCTCCTCCAGTATATCAACAATATGAATCTCAAAAGTATCTTGTGATTTCACTTCCTTAGGAGTATTAGTCTCCATTTTAATTTTCTTGCTGACAAGTTCAAAATTTTTTGAAGTGGTAGCAATTGTACCTTCATTCTTTCCTTCATCTTTTTCTTCTACTGGGGCGGGTATCAAACCA
The DNA here is from genome assembly GCA_027943335.1 of Chamaecyparis obtusa. Lineage (NCBI taxonomy): Eukaryota > Viridiplantae > Streptophyta > Pinopsida > Cupressales > Cupressaceae > Chamaecyparis > Chamaecyparis obtusa. The sequence goes on along the minus strand of BSBK01010985.1, from coordinate 186,813 downwards.
AATAATATCTTCCAAATTTTCAAACTTTCTTGAACAACTTCTTCAACCTTGTGTTGAAGGATACGATAGGCTCTAAGTTTAGGATCAAATTTGCCTCTGTATTGGTTAATTATCTATTTGATGTTTGTAGGAGTGAGAGTGGATTCAACTTGTGCCAATGTACTCTCTCTTATTTCCTTCTCTATTTGTAATGCATACTCCCACTTTTGTGCGACCCTGTTGCACAATTCCTTAGGAATCCAGTTTTCAATTTCAATCGGCAGCATCTTGAATGTGCATAACATTTCAAGAACAACATCCTCCACTTTCTCTTTATCTCCAATGCTCATTTGTCCAAACTTTAATCTTTTTATCTCATCAATTGCAACTGTGCTGGCAAGCTTAAGACATAATTCATCAACAGTGAGTTGATGTGAACCTTGTTATGTTGACTTCCCCTTTATTTCTTCATCACTTTTGGTTTCTTCATCATCATCTTGTGGTAGAACCAGTTCCTTTCTCAACATCTTCCTAGCCTTGGTTGGCACTATCTTGAATTGAGCAGATTTTTGCTTTGCAGATGCAAGAGGCATCTTAGGAGTCTCGATAGAAGTCCTTCTAGGCCAAGGTATAAGTGATGGTGTCTCTGAAATTTTATGTTTCAACACTCTTCCTTTTGTTGGGGACTCGACAATAATTGGTTTCTTTTCTTCTTCTTCTTTCTATTTCTCACTCTCACTGGTTGCACTCTTTTCATCTTCTCCCAACCCTTGGGTTAACTCTAGTGGTGCGTCCTTATCAGTTTCTTTAACATATTCTTCTATATTTTTCACTATTTTATTTCTTCTTCTTTCAGTGGTAGTAGCTAATAATCCCAAAGACATCTTTGATTTGGCCTCTTCAGATGTACCAAAGTAAGGTGCCTTATTATCAATTTCCTCAGCTAGGAGGGCTATGATTGTAGCAGTAGCTTCATCAATGTTGAGTTCATAGGGTAATGGAATTAACCATGAAACCCTAGGCAGGACTGCCTGTGCATAGGTAAAGTCTATGTCTACTAGAAAACATATATCTTTTCTATATTTCTCAATCAGAGACACAAGGACTCTAGTCCTATTCCTCATCTTCTTCTTCTTAAATTCAATAAAGTAATTATCCATTATCCCTTCAAAATCATCATTGATCTCATTTATAAAATCATTAATTTGAACAGTTATGGGCTTCTTCTTATCCCATGTTACATCACCATGTGTGGGGAAACACTTCTTGACATAAAAGAAAATAAAGATTAGTAGGGATCCAAACTTACACATTGAGTTCTTTGTTGTCTGGATGGAGCTCAGGTTCTCGGTAAGTTGAGTCAGTTGGGGCTTGACAAGATCATATTTGTGCCCTTTCTTAACTATTTTCCATGCCTGGTCCACTACCATACAGGGGATGCTATCCAACTAACTAGACTGATAAAATTTGTGTGAGATAACTCTGATGGTGAAGTCAATTACCAAATCTATAATGGTGGAGATTGTCATTCCATGCTTGTTCCAAGTTGCCTATGTGTTTGCTTGAATTTCTTCTTTGCTTGCGCATTTCATTAGTTTTTTCCCTTCAATCATAGGGTAACTAATAACTTTGTGTATCATTTCCTTTTTGATCTTTATCGGTCCATCTTCCAGCCATAATTTCATGTCGTGCACTTGACCCAAAACAATTTTTATCCATTCAACTTTGAAGTTTTGTGGGAAATCTAGGGCATGCACTAACCCTTGATCGGCAACAACCTTGTGTTCCGGATTTAACACTCCATTGACACATAATTTCTCATATGCTTCCATGATTTCATAATCACCAATTTCCCCAATTTTGCACATATAGCAAGATCTCACATCATTCATCATTAATATGTTCTCTGGAGTCAACGACAGGGCTTCGTTCAAATCTCCTTTTATGGCACTTTCTGATATTCCCTTGAATACCATCGGTTTACAAACTTCATTTCTCACAAGTTGCACATTAAAAACTTCCATTCCCTATTTCTTGACTGGTGCAGATAAAGATGAAGCCATTTCAAACTTATAATTTTTGAAAGGAAAATAATTGCTCGGTAAGGTACCTTTTTATCAATAACCCTGTATATGAATTTTGCCAATGACACGCTGTGAATATTTAGAATCGCTTAACTTGATCTGATTGCACAAATTTTGAATTTCTCTAAAATCTTGGATAGCCTGGTGAAATGAATTTATTGGCAACTTTCCACTTTATTGAATAAAAAAAAATAGGATTAGGGCCTCATAAATGCTCTGTACAAATTTTAGGTGAAATACAGCTGTCTCAGAAAACTCATGTTAAACTCAGTTAAACACAAGCTCGGTTGATATAACCATTGTGACATAGCTCAACATAGCATTTCGGCAATAACAGGTGCTCGGAAAACATTGTTAGCTTGGTCATGACACTGATGGTTGACATCAAAATTAAAAATTTCTATTTTTCTCAGATATGTCCTAATGCATCTTAATTTATGCAGATATGGACTTTTTCTTTATTCTATGTTAGGAACTGATGTAAAGTAAAGCTTTTCAATAATCAATTCTAGACATACCTTTCATGCTTAGTTAGAAGAAGTGTGATCACCTGATCCATCGGATTGGGTGACCTCAAATGTGCTTGCTTCACTTGTTGTTCCTTCTTCTTTCTTCCTCCATGTCTTTTCCATCTGGTTCCTCTATTTTTCACAGATATCCTCATTCTGATTGTTAACATTACTCAGCATGGGTGATCTACAATCTCTCTTTAAGTGATTGACCTTATTACATTTATAAAAGACCATGCTTCCATTCATCCAGCTTTTAGATTTACCTCTAAAATGAGTCTTCATGCAATTTGCTCCAATGTGTCCATACTTACAACAATAATGGCAATTGTACCAAGTGTTGTAATCCCAATTGTAACTATTGCACTTGGTGACTGGTTTTGTTTGCTCATTAGATGACCACCTAGGTCTAGATCTACATTCATATGCTTTGTGCCCATAATTCTGACAATTGAAACAACTTCCTTGATACTTGGGTGATGTGGATGAATTGTTAGCTCTAGATCTGCATTTGTGTGCTCTATGTCCATGCTTATTGTAGTAAAAAAAAATGTCCATTGAACTTAGGTTTAGAATCAAACTTACCATGTTTTCTTCTGCATATGTTGGTTGTATGTCTTGGCTTCCCACAGTGATGACATGTGGACCTTTTTTTCTTTGGCTTGTCAATCTTCTGTTCTCCACTCTTTGATGATTCTCCTTCTTCAGTAGATGAATGTTCATTTAATCCAAGTCCAGATCTATCACCAGATCTTCTAGGTGACCTTAACAGTTCTTCAAAATACTTTGCAACTTCATTAGGTTTGTTCATCCTTTCATTGATTTCTTTCTCAGTTCTCAACTCATGTTTTAGCTAATCATTTTCATATTTCAGTTGATTGTTCTCCAAGTCTTTCCTACCCAATTCTTGGTTGGCCAGTAGTAATTGATTTACCATATCTAGTTGATTGTTAGTCAACCTTTGCATATCACTTGTTCTTTCTCCTAGCCTTGTTGCAATTTGTCTTTTGTCTTCTTCAACCATTGTCTTATCATCTTTGGCTTTCTTTTTCTACTCCACTACTTCATAGAGTCTGACCGACTGAATTTCCTGTTCTCTCTTTAGAGTCCTGATTTCATCATTCAGTATGGTATTTTTCTCCAACAGTTCTTTCATGGCTTTGTCATTTTCTATAGAATTACTAGTATCAAATAGTCCAGTGATGTCTTCTTCCTTGTATTGTGACTCACCTTGTTGAATTGCAATCTCTCTTCTTTTGCTCAAGGATTTCTTTAATTCCCCTCTAGCTACTTCCAGCTATTGTAATGCTAGTTGTACTTCAATCTTTTGATTCTCTATAACTTTTCCCAATTTGTAAGCTTCCATCTTAAGATCTTTTCCTCAAGTGGCTAGACTTCCTTGTGAGAAAACTTGGCTCTGATACCAATTGTTGGAAATATAAATGGGAAGGTAGTACTGAGAGGGGGGGGGGGGTGAATCAGAACTTACTAACTTCTATCATTTTAAACTATTAGAACTTTATGCATCATGTAAACATAACTTGAACAATCTAAGTAATACATCATGTCAAGCAGCATACATGAAATCACACATAACACAATATATTTTGGTAACCTAGAAACCCTTAAAAGGTAAAACTAGGGTGGGGATGAAACCCACAAATCTTCACTACTATAGATAATAAAGTTTTCCTATTAGGGCTTACAAAATTTGATCATACCATGATCTACCCTATGAAAGGTCTGCTCTATTAAAAGCTAAAAGACTTATATAGTCTACCCTATTAGAGGAGTTACAAACTTACAATAAAGTAAGCACTCAGTAAAGAGATTTACAAAAGTCTGCTAAGACTACTCGGTTAAGAGATTTACCCTGATACACTTGTTAAAATGTCTCAGTATATGATCCTTCGGTTTGCACTGATATGTTGATTACAATCTTCTCTTCACTGTATGATTGTGATCTCTTCTATCTAATTTTTCTTGATTCTATTCCTTTCAATGCTCTGCTCAGTCACTGAACTCAGTCTGAATACTTCTCCTGATCATTTCCTCATACTCACATACTCATAGTATTCATCTGATCACAATGTCTTTTGTTCTCTCTAATTCACACACTTATCTTTGATCTAGATCTTTCCCTTATATAGTAACAAAAATGTTTTACTGTTACAAGATCTATGGTTCAGATATATTTCTATTTCCACCTATACTATACAATTTTTGATTGGCTAAAGGTTATACATGGGAATCAATGATAACAATATGGATGTTTAACCACCTCCGTGATTGTCTCAATAGACAAAATACAAAACATAATTATCTCCAAAAATGGTTTACCTTGATCATTGTGCCATTCCAGACTTGTATGTCAATTCTGGCTAACTCGACATCAACTGTACTCGGCATCCATTGTACTTGGCATATGTTGAACTTCTCTGTCACTTGGTAATCATTGATATATGTAACTTAACAATAACTATACTCAACATATTACAAACATATTTTGACTGTGACTTTACTCGGCAGTACTACTGCTCGGTAAGTATACAATACAAAACTCGGCCTTTATAGAATGACTTGGTCGCAATGATTACTGACCATCCTTGCCTACATATATGACTAAGTATAAGACACTAATAGTCAACAAAATTATAGATATCTATAGTTACTGTCACTTAATAACTTAATAAACTATGAAATATTGACCCAAAATGTATAAAACCAATTGCATCCTTTAGATATTGAAGTTACAAATATAATCTCAAAAGAATTACATTGTTATCATTTTTTTGAAAAATGTTATGTTGATCCAAGTGAAAGTAACTCCTTAAAAACATAGTTTTTCACACAAACCACTTTTCAAAGGAGAAGGAAAAATGAATTTTAACGATTTTTTTTTTATAAAAAAAACATTTAGAAACTAGAAAGAAAATTCTAAAAGACTCTAGTTTACATCATCTTCAAATTCCTAATAGTTTTATGGCAACAAGTCTTCGAAAGTGAAGTTTTTTCCTACAATGTTGATCTTTGTGTCAAAGTTGGCCAAAAGTGGGACACACTATTGTGGGACCACCCATCTACAAAGATAATGTAATATATGAATTTTCCAATGAAGGGAATAGACACAAATCCACACAAATTAGAGTGAATAAGTTCTAATACATCTTTAGATTTTCTTTCACTATTGTGAAAATTACTTTTGATATTCTTCCCTAATGCACAACCTTTGTGGGTCCCTACATGTTCAGTTTTGGGTTTTGGTAGACCAGTCACCATCTTCTCTAAATTGGGTAAACCACAAAAGTAATAATGTCCTAGTCTTCTATGCCAAATTTTATTCTCATTTGATGATTCATAAATTAGGGTTTGAGAAGAAGTGCATAGCTTATAAAGACATCTTTTTCTTATACCAATAGAGTGAGATTTTTTAATGGTAGACTTTTTGGGCCAGGCTAATACTTTTCTTTCCATAAATGTGATGTTGTAACCCTTGTCTTCAAGAGCTGAGATAGAAAATGGGTTTCTTTCGATCCTAGGTACAAATAGTATTCATGTGAATTGGAGTGAGACGCCAGATTTGATTTAAATTGTACATGACCCAATTCCTTTTATTGGATAGTCTATATCATCATCAATAGTTACTTCCTCATAAGAATTTTCTTCAATAGAATCTAGGTGATCTCAAGATCCTGCTATGTGTCTACAAGCCCCACTATCTACCACCTAGGTGTTCTTTCTATTTATGAGTTGACTAGATAAGGTAGAGTAAAATACCTATTTCTCTAAATTTGTATCCATATTTTAATCCTCAACAAAAGAAGCTTGGTATTTTTTTGTATCAAGGTAGTTCAACGTAAGATGACCAAATTTGTCACATCTAAAGAATTTTACTTTAGATAGGTCTCTCATTTTCTTGCATGAGTGTTTCTTGTTGGTGTTTTGACCAATTTTCCCTTTATTAAACTTCTTTCCTCTTGTGTGAGTTTGAGTATGTAGGATTTGAATTTTCTCTTTTGGAGCATTTGTACCGATCCCTATGGATATCAACCTAGACTCTTCTTGAATGTAGTTTATTTTCAACATTGTAAATTTGGAGAGTTTAGGTCAAGAGCTGATGCCTTGAATAAATGATTCCCAAGAGATAGGTATTATTTTTAGGTCTATCATTGTTAATTCCTTACTATCATAATCATGACCAATTATAGATAGTTGATTTCTCAAATCAATTATTCTTATAAATATGAAGTAATAGTATCTCCTTGGTTCATCTTCATTTAAATGAGTTGATATTTAAGAGTAAGGACTCTACTAGAGTTGTTTATCTCAAACATTTCTTCAAGAGCTTTGAACATGGAATATGTTGAATCTAGTCTATAATTATAGGCACTAGATGATACTTCACTCCATCTACTAGAAATTTCATTGCTTTTGTATTATTATTTTCCCATTGAATCTTTTCATCTTTCTCATTTTGTTCAAGTTCCTTTTCTTTCACCATTGTGATTAATTCATTCTCTTTCAATGTTAGTAACATTCAAAATTTCCAACATACAAAATTTGAGGTGCCTTCAAGTCTATCCTCAAGTCTAACTTCGTTACTCATTTTGATGAGTCTAATAATTTTTATCACAAAGTATTTATTTAGTTTGGTATATAAATATATTAATATAAGAATCAAATCTAGATCTTTTATTCCAAACTTGTCTCTGATACCTTGTTAAGATTCTAATATCAGATGTGATCGATATTTAATTCTATTTAAATAAGATTGTGTACTTGATAATTATATATTATTCTACATATATATATTTGGACTCAGAAGAACACTACCTTTTATTTTTGTGTCTTCCAAATGAAAATTTATCTGAATATAAATATCCAATTATGAGAATATGTGTTATGGAGAGACATGCCTCTATGAATGTAAAGACTTGTCTCTACATGAGACATTTCTTTTATCTTTTGTAGGAGATACTACTTCATAATATATATTTCTCTTATTCCATTGTCCTCTTCTATTCCTCTCTTCTTTCTGTTTACTAATTGCTCATACAAACTACTAGGGATCTTGCCTTTAATGTCATCAAATTTATTGTTTGCAAGTATCATGTATCTAACAGCTGCATTCTCTAAATTCAACTTCTCAAAATTTTCATATAACTCATATTAGTATTTATTCAGCTTAGTGAAATCACCTTCATTTATGATTAAAGGGTTCACTTTATCAATCTTAGGCTTCCATTTGTTTTTACTACTTCCTACCTCTTCATCTGCCTTAGCCACTGATGATTTCTTTTGAACTAGGGAAAATAAAGTTTTCTATCTTTTTGCTAGACCACTTGCCATTTCCTTAACTCTTTTAGTTGCTGTATGTTAGGAATGGGAACACTGGGGGGGGGGGGGGGGGGGAAGGGTGAATCATTGTTCTATATATTATTACTTTTTCTGATATCTTGAAACTTAACTTAATTTCTTAAGTACTAAAATGAATATCAATGCAAGTAAGATAAATAATCATAACACATAACACTAGATATGATTATGGGGAAACCCAAATAGGTAAAAACTCTGATGGGAATTGACACCCACTAAGAACTGCACTAGTGTATTATGATCCTTGTTAGAAGATCTTACAACCCTGTTATGAGTTGATCTTTACAATGCATTAAGTAAAATGACTTGGTCAAGGGTTGGACCCTATTAGGGGTGGTGGCTCACTACCAAAGCTCATTTTTCAATGAGAAGGCTACAACCTCCTAGATATTAGATACACACTATATCTCCCAATGGTGAGCTGTTGCTTTGACACTACTTGTTTGATTAATTCCTTATGTGTGTTGATGCTTTAGCCTCTTGTAAATCTCTAAAACATTCTAACTGTACTTTGCATACTTTCTCTCTACTACTATCAACTCTATATCTCATCCCATACACAATTACAAGGGTGCATGTCTTATTTATATGCACAAACAAAACTATTCACTAGGTCATCCTTCAACCTATGACATATGACGTTTCCAAATGAACTAGCTCAAGAATGTTTACATACAATGATATTAACATGTCTATAACCTAAATACAATAGGCACATAGACTTTACAAAAAAATATTATACACGCTAACCAAAATACCAACCATCGGCTCTTATGCTCTGTTCTATTCTACCACTCACTATTTGTGTCACTTCATCTGGATGTAACTTCTTCATACTAACTCATATGATCATATGCTCTTGGACTTAGCATGATTACATACTTATAAGCTTATCTTCAAGGGTGCATGCCATAACTTAGTCATACACACATGTGCTGATGCTATGTTCCTCTAGTGTTTTACTGACTATCCAGTCTTCCATACTTAGCCATTTTCCTAATCTTCTAAGTAATGCGTTGACTCCAAAACTTCATATGACTTTATTTCCATAATGAAAACACTCAATTATAGTCATATAAAAAAGTATAGTAAACTTTCCAACAATGTAATGGTGGAGGATCTAGTGGATTTCCTTACTTCCTGCACTCCCACAACTTTTGTTTCTTCCTCTAAATCATGAATTTCTTTAGTAGGGGCTGAAAGAGATGTCAAGGGTGGGATTGATAGTATCTATTTCTATCCCATATCCCTTTTTTTTTTTTTTATCTTCTTTTCTATGCCAAATCATGTTCTATCATACCAATGTCTTTTAGTATTTTCTTGATAGTACTTTCAACTCTTTTCTTAGCCATCTTCTGTGCCTATAGTGATTGTGTGGAGTCAAAGTTCTCCTCATATGTCCCAAATCTAGGACACTTGACATCCAAATTACTCTTAAGTAATCTTCTTATGCATCCTTCAACCTCAACTTAAAAAAATTCATATTCAAATGGATCTATAAATTCCATTCTAGGTTCAACTACTTCAATGAAATTAAAGTCAGTATCAAGAAAAAAACATATCTCATTCTTGTATTTCTCTATAATAGCTGGTGGAATCCTTGATCTTTTCCTCATTTGATTCTGAAAAAACATCTTAATTACCAATGTAGCACTTTCATTTACTTTGTCTATAGGGTGCCTTAGGTACACCTTGTTGATTATGTCCATAGTGTTCATGTTATCATTCTAATATTCTCCTATAGTGTATGGGAATATTGTTAACAAATGAAATAACATATAAGTGATCAAATTTGAGAATCTAAATTGAGAGTTCTTAGTTTTCTTGATCTTCTCAAGGTTCTATGTCAACTGAATTCTTAAAATTTCACACGTCTACCTGTACTTTCTCAACACAAATAAGATAAGCTACATGTACCATACCACTTACCATATCATCCTCTCTACAACTTGCACAAAATTTTGAGGTCAAAATTTTTCACACATATCTAACATCATCTTGTACAATTTTGATAATTATAATCCCTCTTCCATTGTATGATGACTTGGTGTCATCAAACACTATTTTCTTAACATTTTTCTCATTAAATGGAATCACTCTAGATTTAGATAGACTAGTTACTTCATGAATAAGGTCTATTGTGATATCAATGGCTCTATCATCTAACCAAAATTTACCATTGTGAATTTTTCTCAGATTAACCTTAGTCCATTCATCATCCTGAAATTCATAATGAAGTGTATACTTGATAATATCAATCTCACCTAAGTGTTCAAACCATTCTTTGAATGACATGTCCTGTTTATATATCTTTTCATATTCCTTGATCAGATTACCATCTCCTATGGTATCAAACTTACATTTCAAATAGCTTCTTATGTCTTCCAAATGCAAAAATCTATCTGGAATGGATGACAAAGCTAAACTAGGGTCTTCTTCCAAAGATTCTACTAGTTCCTTTTTCATTTTAGGTCTAACTAAATCCTTCATGTGGTGAACAAGTGATGCATCCATGAATCTATAAAAAAAACAACAGCTTGATAGTAATTACTTAGCAAAATACCTCAAGAATCATGATTTAGGGCTTTATGTAGATCTAGAAATAAATTTGTCTCCAAATCCTATAAACTACTCTTAATATCCACTAACTAGCTCTCTTTATCACTTATAATCACTTGAATGATCAACTAATACCAATCATATTCTTTTACAATTCTTTGCCACTTCATACGAAAAAGTTGTTCCTGGTTACCTACAAAACTTCATTCTCTCTGTGTACTCGCATAGATTCATATAAATTCATGCACTCTTAACCATAGCATAATTAAATCATATAATAGCTCATGCTCACTTATCAAGACTCAATTCAATCTATTCTAACTTCTATAATATTCCTATATTCTACTCTAACTTCATGGTTACTATCAGGTACTTCACCTATATGGTTTACTAGTATACTGAGTGTGCTTACTTGATTTGTGGTTCTATCATCTTAAAATGGAAGCACTTCCATGATAAGAGAATTTATCCATCTAAGTAAGTGGCCTGGGGTCATGTAAAGTGCCTTGATCAGGTCTTCGCATGTATCTAGCTTTTTCCCATGTTCTGCTTCCTTTTGCACCCATTTTCCACTTCATATCTACATTTCCTAGCAATTTGGGCTAGGGTCTTGAGGTTTTTGACCTCAAGGTCAAATTAAACCTTGAGGATCAAAGTTTACCTTGACCTTGACCTAGGTCAAAGTCAACCTTGACCCTAACCTAGGATAGAGTTGACCTCATCCCTGACCCCCAGTTCAAATTTCAAATTCCCATGATTTTTGAGTGTCGGGTTTCAGAGATATTTGTTTTCCCACCTTTGGGTTGGCCATTTTGGATTTTAGAATGGTAAATCCTTAAATTACATTTAATATGGGTCCATTTCTAAAGCTTAACATTAATTGGGATTTAATTCCCCAATGTCGGCCTTCTCTAGAGGTTTGTGCCCTAGTTCACTATAAAAGGAGGTCTTCCTCTCTCATTTTCTCATCCATTATTCATATCTCATTCTCACCAAGCAATCTCTCAAGCTCTCAAGTGAAAGCAAGTGAATTCAAGCATTCAAGAAAGCCTTCAAGCATTTGAGTGTTCAAGCATTCATCCATCAAGGAGATCCATTGTTAGCCATTGAAGGATTCAATCTCTTTGGAGCCCCCCTTGAAGATCCATCCTTCTACATTCATCCAAGCCTCCTCATATGCAAAGATCAATTCAAGATTGGTGTTGAAGATCAAATGCCATTGATTTGAGACATCCTACATCCATTGAAGCATTCCTACTTGTGGATTTGAGGATTTGAATCCTCTACAAGGACTTCAACATAAGCGAGGTGAATTGTTCCAATTGCTTTGTTTATGAATACTACATTTCAATTCAATTTCAAGGTTAATTCTTAAATTGGGGTTTGACCAAGGAAAACCCCCCATACAAACAAAACCCCCCTTTTCATACAGGTATAGGTGCAGAATTTCAGATTTGGATACCCTTTTTGGTGAACTTTCGAGATCTACGAACAAAGTCAGAATCAACCTTCAAATAAAGAATGTAGCCTTTGACCTTTTATGAGGGTCAAAGAATACTTGCCATTGGAAAGACAAGATTTATGGGTTTTCTTCATCTTGGTATTTCCAGTCTAAAACAAGTTTTAGAAATGCTTGAAAGTACACATAGACATCAGAAATTGGCATTTTCTAGATTTTCCCTATTTTGAGGTTAGTATTTATATTTCAATTATTTTAGATTTCAAGCATAATTCTCCATAGGGAAATATAGGGTTTTTCTCTCTCTTTCATATTCTCCATAGATTGATTTGATTATGTATTAACCTCTAGGTTGATCAAATTAGAGCTCTCCTTTGGGAATTTGGATTTAGGAGTGGATCTCATATTTCCCCCATACATTACATTGAATATGTGTGATTCCATTTTAATCATATTCATTTTGGTGAACCCAACTAGCTTACTCTCTTTCTTTTTTTTGGTGTTAGATTTGCCTTTTTCTTATTGTGTGTGTTCAACTTCATCATTCATTTTGGTGAACCTGATGTACTTACTCTCCTTTCTTTTTTAGAATTGGATGCCCTATTATGTTTTGTGGTGTTAGATTTCCTTTTATCTTTCTAGTATTAGATTTCTCTTTTGTGTTAGATCTTGAATGCTAATTAGATTTCAATAATACAAAAATATTCACGCTTTATGTGTTCTTTGTTTAGTTCATTTGCATTACATTGGTTTATGAGCTTTACTACTACTAGTCCTACTTATAACATTTCAATTAGAAGAAGTCATAGACTCATGGGTGCCTTTGATCCCGAATCTTCCTCTCCTTTCGTTAGGGTCTCAGATGATAATTTGATTCTTCATGATTCCAATCCTACCATGGAGAAAAACTCTTCTCACTCATCTCATGATGAGGATGACACTTTAAGAGTTCCTCCTAAACAAGTCAAAAAACTTTCAACTAAACTTGATAAAATGGATAATTGGCTTATTCAAGAGAACCATAATCAAGATTCTATTCAATCTATAGAGGCTCTTAAGAAAGTTCTTTACAATAGTGATCAAGGTGTTAACCTCTTGCATGGTATTACTCACCTCGTGCATTCAAATGTTAAACCTCTAGCTCAAGAAGCTCAAAATTTAGGGTTGATTCCTCCTATCACTAGTGTTGAACCTCTTTTTAATCCTTTACCTAGTATTCCTACCTATACTCCTTCTTTGGTGACTGTGATAGTTCCCTCTATTCCTATGAGTGTTCCTCCTATGTCCCTTCCTACATCACAACCTTCATATCATAATGTTCCTTTTACTTATTCCAATCCACTTCCAACTGTAGTTCCTAGTGTTCCTCCAGTTGTGTCTTCTATTCCTGTAGCTTCTTACACTTTACCTAGTGTGTCTAATGTTGCTACTCATCCTATTTCCTCTAATGATTCAACAATCATCAGTTTGGCTCAAACTATGTCATCCTTACAACAACAACTTGCTTCCTTAACTCAAAACAAGTTTAGTATCCCTACATGTGACATGGGAAGTCCTTTGTCCTTGGATATTATTTGTACTCCTGTTCCTCAGCAAGGTAATATGCCTCATCTTGAGAATTATAATGGAAAAGGAGATCTCGTTCATCATGTTAAAAAATTCCAAATCCTTTGTAGTGATTACACTCATGACCATAGGATTTTAGCCAAACTATTTTCTAGAACCTTCCATGACAAGGCCTTACAATGGTATTGTTCATTGCCTCCTTATTAAATTGATTTGTTTCCAAAAATTGCTAATGCCTTTATTCAAAAAATTTAAAACAACATTGGCCCACAAGTGTCTTTGACTGATTTGATGCATTGTAAACAGAGTGCTAAAGAAAAATTAACTAAATTTATTGGTAGATTTAAGCATTTGCATGCTCAGATTTCCTATCATGTTCCTGATATTGATATTCAACATATGTTTATTTCAAATTTGTAAAAGGATATTAGAGATAAGATTATGCTTACTAAATTTACCTCTTTTCAACAACTTTGTGTAGCACTTCATTATTATCAATTACAAGTGAGTCAATTTGAGAGCAACACTCCAATGGCTCCCATTCCTATTGATAAGAGTGATGCTTCTCCTAATCCAAACAAATTTAAAAAATTCAATAACTATGTCAAGATAAATAAACAAGAAAATGTAGTTGCTGATCAAGTTGTTGTTGCATCTCATAATGCCACTTTTGCATCCACTGCTTTTCGATTAAATCATACGTTCACTCCTCTTTATGAATCTTTACATGCTATTATGAATAGGTTGTTAACTACTAATATGATTACTTTACCTCCTATTCGGCCTCTTTTACCTGCTATGATTTCATCTAAATCTTTTGATCAAAATGCTTTTTGTCAATATCATCATCAGAATGGTCATGATACTGAGAAGTGTTATTCTTTAAAACATAAGGTTCAAGACTTAATCAACTCTAATGCCTTATCTATTGATACTCTTGATGGTAGTGGGAACAAATATGTCTCTCCTCCTAATCAAAACCTTCAAATCTATATGAATCCTTTACCTACACATGATACTAATACCATTGCTCATCCATCTGCTATGGAAATTATGTATGATTCAAAGATGGATGATGCCAATCATGTTGTTAATCAAGTGGAGAATATTGGTCAATCTATATCTCCAACTCAACCTCCACCTCAACCTTAGATTCAACCTCAAGTTCAATCTCAATCTCAACCAAAACCTAAACCTAAAATGAAAACTCAACCTAAACCTCGACAACAACCAAAGAATAAAAGACCTCGAGAAATTTTGATTACCTTTGATGACTCTGAAACTATTAAATCTTCTAATGGTCCCCTTTACATTTATGCTAGGATTTTTCAGAAAACTACTCGTGGTTGTCTTGTTGATACTACATTCTTAGTCAATGCTATAACTGAAGAAAACCTTTTTATGAAAAGCTTACAACATGATTCTTATGATACATCAGATGTATGGATTCAAACTTGTAATGGTTTTCTTTATCCATCATTTGGTTCTATTACTTTACCAATTAAACTCTATGGAAAAATTGTGAACACTACCTTTGTTGTTGTTCCTACTTTTGATCAATTTCAAGTTAAGCTAGGTTTGCCTTGGTTAAATGCCATGCATGTTTTTGCTTCACCTATCCATAAGTGTCTTATGTTCATTCATGATGAAGATGTGAAGATGGTTAATCATAGTTTATATCAACCTTCTAGGCCTAAAGATTGTGCTGCTCTGGATTTCTTTTGGCCTTCATTACCTAATTCATGTCCTCCTCGCCCTGATAATATTTTTTGTTCATATCAAGCTTATAAACATCATAAGGTTCTTAAATTAAGCATACCTCCTATGGATCTTAATCATGATCTTTTGCGTACACCTTGTATACCTCCTTTAACTATGGCTTCTAGTTCTGTTAATCAAGTTCCTTCTATCCATCTTCCTAAAGAGCCTATCAAAGATCATGTGATTGTTCCTTCTATTATTGATAATCCTATTGATCTTCCTAAAGAACCTATGAAGGATCTTGTGATTTCTCCTCCTAGTTCAAAACCTATTTCAAATAAATCAAAATGTAATCGATCTACTAATGGATGTCATAAGAAGTGACGTGCTCATGCTAAAGCTTGTAATTCTATTCTTCAAAGATCTCTACCTTCTTCGGATAAATCTATGCATGATGTGTTAGAAGAAGTTGTTACTAATAATGATGTTAAGATGCATGATTATGATGATTTTATCTATATCTTAGATCCTATTTTGATTAATTTGGATAAAGGAGATACTCTTGATGATACTGATGATGTTAATGATGAATATGAGACTATTGACATTGACATTGATTTACCTAATATGCTTTCATCAAAATTAACTCTTACACCTAGTGTCAAACATTGTGATTTTCAAGAGGATCCTTGTTTGGAACTGGCTATCATTCCTACTTTGTTGGATATAGTCCCTCTTGTGAGTTACCCACCTTTCCTAAATGATATACAATGAGATGGGGAGAGTTGGTGGCATGCTTGATTGGCTCATCCTTCATGGAGCTTTGTTGTGTGTTTTCTTGTTGTATTGTGCTTCTCCCGTAATGTGTTTTCTAAATGTTGTTAGATTCTTTTATACAATCCTTGTTACATAGTTGGTACAAGGTAATAAAGGAATTGAAACTATTGTTCAAATTCCTCTATATGTATCTCTATTCTTCTATGTGTTGTTCCATGCAATGTTATAATTGTGCTATTGTTTGTAAATGTTTCCTTTTGTAATCTTCTTGGATTTGAGACATGGTAGCACTAATTCTTTTTGGTCTCCATGTCATGGTCTGAAAAGATTCTCCTTCGTATATCTTATGTGATCCTTCCTCCTTTGTGATCATAGTTCTACTTTCTTTGGGGAATGATGTCAATTCATTTGCAATAATATCACACACACACATATATATATATATATATATATATATATATATATATATATATATATATATATATATATATATATATATATATATATATATATAAAATCTTATGATCATACTGACCCCATGGTAGGTAGATCCCTTTTGTGTTCTCTATATGTTTTTGTGATATTTCCCTTGATTTGTCTTCATCTAGGGGTGTCTTGATGTGGAAACGTAGTCAATGGAGTTGTTTATGTTTTTGTTAAAGCCATTGCTCCTGTTAAAGTGTCACTAATGACTTTAACGTGGGGGCATACACTCTAATCACCTATTGCACACATGAAATTTTTGATACACATATTTTTCAAGATACTTTTCTCCCTTTTTGGATTATTAACTAATCCTTAAAGCATTAATTTATAGTTTAGGATCTCTTGATCCCTCTAGTTTCAAATATACATATATTTTGATCCCTTAAGGATGGAGGTGTCCTTAAGACTTGATCTCTTTTGTTTTTGGTTTTATTCTTATGGAATAGAATATTCCTAAGGGTGAATCCTTGATGGGTTGACTAGTGAGTAGCCACATTCACTAGGTGGTTCAATTCCATCTTTCTAGTTGTGTCATTTTCCTTGTGTGGTTCACAATGGGACATAAGTTCTCATTAGGTGAGGTAATCACACCCTTTCTTTCTCTATCTAGAGATGTCTCTCTTATTGTAATCTGGGAGTTGACAAAGACTTTAGTCCATAGGGGCTTGAGGTTTCTCTTTGTCCCTTGAATTACGATAAGATTATCTTTTCATTTTGATCTCCTTTACCAAGTGTTTGCATCGAGTCCATACTCTTGCTAAAGTGGGGGCTTAATGTATCATCTTAAAATGGAAGCACTTCCATGATAAGAATGTTTAGCCTTTCGAGTAAGTGGTCTATGGTCATTTTAAGCACCTTGATCAACTCTTTGCATGTATCTGGCTTTTCCCCATGTTCTGCTTCCTTCTGCACCCATTTTCCACTTCATATATGCATTTCCTGGCAATTTGGGCCAGGGTCTTGAGGTTTTTTACCTCAAGGTCAAAGTCAACCTTGAGGGTCAAATTTGACCTTGACCCTAACCTAGATTAGGGTTGACATTGACCTGGACCTAGGGCAGAGTCAATGTCATCCCTGAGCCCTAGTTCAAATTTCAAATTCCCATGATTTTTGAGTGTTAGGTTTTAGAGATATTTTTTTTCCCACCTCTGGGTCAGCCATTTCAGGTTTTAGAATGGTAAATCCTTAAATTACATTTAATATGGTCCATTTCTAAGGGTTAAGGTTAATTGGGATTTAATTCCCCAATGTCGGCCTTCTCTAGAGGTTTGTGCCCTAGTTCACTATAAAAGGTCTTCCTCTCTCATTTTCTCATCCATTATTCATATCTCATTCTCATCAAGAAATCTCTCAAGCTCTCAAGTCCAAGCAAGTGAATTCAAGCATTCAAGCAAGCCTTCAAGCATTCAAGTGTTCAAGCATTCATCCATGAAGGAGATCCATTGTTAGCTATTGAAGGATTCAATATCTTTGGAGCCCCCCTTGAAGATCCAACCTTCTACATTCATCCAAGCCTCCTCATATACAAAGATCAATTCAAGATTGGTTTTGAAGATCAAATGCCATTGATTTGAGACATCCTACATCCATTGAAGCATTCTTACTTATGGATTTGAGGATTTGAATCCTCTACAAGTACTTCAACATAAGCGACATGAATTGTTTCAATTGCTTTGTTTATGCATACTACATTTCAATTCAATTTCAAGGTTAATTCATAAATTGGGGTTTGACCAAGGAAAACCCCCCATACAAACAAAACCCCCTTTTTCTTGTAGGTATAGGTGCGAAATTTCAGATCTAAGATCAAGTTTGGATACCCTTTTTAGTAAACTTCCAAGATCTATGAACAAAGTCAGAATCAACCTTCAAATAAAGAATGTAGACTTTGACCTTTTATGAGGGTCAAAGACTACCTGTCATCATAAAGCAAAAGATTTCTGGGTTTTCTTTGTCTCGGCATTTCCAGTCTGAAATAGGTTGCATAATTGCCTGAAAGTACATGCAGACATAAGAAATTGGCATTTTCTAGTTTTACCCTATTTTGATGTTAGTATTTATATTTCAGATTTCAAGAAGAATTCTCCATAGAGAAATATAGGGTTTTTCTCTCTCTTTCATATTCTCCATAGATTGATTTGATTATATATTAACCTCTAGGTTGATCAAATTGGATCTCTCCTTTGGGAATTTGCATTTAGGAGTGGATCTCATATTTCCCCCACACATTACATTGAATAGGTGTGATTCCATTTTAATCCTATTCGGTGGCTTTAAAAAATTTAACTTCTTCCAAGTTACTACAACATCCCTTCTAACTGTTGTTTGTGCTTACATTTCTCCTTGTATAGTTTCTAGGATTAGTGTTTCTGATGTTGTTGATTCTGCAAAATCTTGTTGTGTGACCAAATTTGTTGCATATATGACAAACTACGCCATTATTTTCATATCTCAATACTATTTGATTGATTTGTGTTCTACAATTTTTGGCAATATGTCCAATCTTGTTGCATCTATAACACACAACTCCATTCCTTTTGTTCATGTCTCCAATAGGTCTCTTATCTAAATGCTTAGTATCTTTAAACATTCTACTACTATTATTATCATTATATCTAGGTTTCTTACAATCAATAGCTCTATGTCAAAAACCATGAAAATTATAACAATAAACAAAGATAGGTTTGAATTGCTTACCTACACAATCTTTTTTCATGTGTACAAAATAATTTCATGAAAAACATCTACCTTTGAATTCTCTTCATATATCTTTACGTGGTTATTCTTCTTTAGGTGGATTAGGTATATCTTCTTATTTGTTTTCTTCATTAGACTTCTTTTCATCTTTGTTCTCAAAGTGTTTTGGATCTGGTTCTTTACATTCCACAATCTTCTTAGGGAAATTTTCTTCAAGATATCCAAGACCAATTTTATCATAGGTTGGTTTTTGATAAGATATTTGTTCATCAATCTTGTCACTGCTGGAATACAGTTTATCAAGATGTTGTTTAGACTGAGTCAATTCTCCTTTCACAATTGTATTGTACTTCTCAAGTTCAACATACTGCAGATTTGCTTTCTCAAGTTTTGATGTTAATTTACTAAATTTGGACTTTAGATCTTCATTCCCAAATTCATCATTGTTGTTTTCATCTTTCAAGCTTAACTTTAGATTTACAATCTTTAACTCATGTTTAAGGATCTCATTTTCTTTCTTCAGATTAGACACTTCATCATAGTCCTTGATTTGAATTGTAGGTTCTTTCTTTGATTGCAAATCTTCTACCTTTTCTTTTTGCTTCTCAATGTAGTTTTTTGTATCATCATATTTTCCTTCAAAAGTTTATTTTTCTTCGGTAAAAATATTAATATGTTCAAGAGATTCTTCAAGATTCTTTTGCAATTGATCCATATACATAGTGATCTTACTCAAGCTGTTAGGCTTTCTTTGAATAACTTTGTTTTGATTAACTAAGCTCTAATACCAATTGTTAGAAATATGAAATACTAAGAGGGGGGGGAGGGGTGTGAATCAATATTTCACAAACTTTTACTTTTGCCCAATTATGGATATAACAAATTAACTTGAAGCTTGCAAAACAAATTAAACTAATAAAAATGAATAAAAAACATAGAAATAAATTAAATGGACTCATAAAACCATGTTTGTTCTCGAGGAAACCATGGCTACCTCGGTGGGGATGATACCCATAATTGGTCTACTAATCAAAAGTATCTAGTTAAGGTTGTTGACCATATTAGGAGTCTATTTATATATATATATATATATATATATATATATATATATATATATATATATATATATATATATATATATATATATATATATATATATATATATATATATATAGTGTCTCTATCCTGGTTAAAGGACTCTAGGCCTTGTTAGAAGCCTCAACCATGTTAGGATTGGGTATTACAAAATAGAATGCTTGCAAGATGAGCTCACTTCCCAAACATGCAATGTACAATGATAACTTCAAATACAAAGGTATAGTACATAACCTTTTACTACTACCGAATAGCTTTCCTATTCTAATTTAGCTTTCTAGGCTCTTCACTTTCATATACAAAGTCTACTTGATTTATTTCTTACAATATATAGCTTCGCACCATATTACATTAAATCTTCTATTATGTCACTTCTATATCTTTTGCATTACATAGTTCTGACATATATACAAGTTATTATAATTACCAACTTTCAGTCGCCTTACAATACATAGACTCTTTTCACAATGTAAAACTAATTCCTGACGTATGAGGTTTAACGTCTAGGATGTTATCCTTACATGGTTAAGTCATTATTTTGATAAAAAAAATAATCCCTTAACTTAATATTCACATTCTATCTTCTTGCTCTATTCAAGTTGGCTTCAACTCCATCTCTATAATTCTTTAATATCTCCTTCTATACATGCTATACAGACTTGAGCTTTCATATGTGGCTTTGATATACATATAATTATCCATGTTCAAGTGTGCATGCTCTAAACCTACTTCTGTTAACATCACTAATCAAAATTGTCTCCAATTAGATTGGTAAATACTGTTGTACTTAGACAAGTTTCACTTGCGCTCATACAAAACTACTTTCTTTTATTATGTGATCATCATGGTGATTATATGTTTCCATAATGACAACAATCTGATATCCTACTTAGACAAATTTCCAATAGGTACACTCATGGTGACTAGCTATAAACTGACAAATACTGATGAGAGCAAGAGTGCTTTTTATACCAAGTATAGATCAATGATTGGAGGATTACAATATCTCACTCACTCCAGACCACATATTGCTAATGATGTTGGAATTGTGGCTAGATATTAGGTAGATCCTAAAGAGACACGCATGGATGTTGTGAAAAGTATATTTAGATACTTGAAAGGAACACTAGAATATGGCTTATGGTATGGTCAAAATGATGACTTTGAACTTCATGCTTATACTGATGCTGATTGGGCAGGAAACATTGATGACAAAATGAGTACTAGTGGAGGTGCATTTTTCCTTGGGAAAAGGTTGGTTTCATGGTTAAGTAAAAATCAAGATTGTATAGCTCAATCTACTACTGAATCTAAGTATGTTGCTACTACTATTAATTGCACTCAAATTTTATGGATGAAACAAATGCTGAAAGATATTGGAATAACTTTTGTTGAACCTGTGGTTATCCATTTTCATAACACCAATATAGTGAATATGTCAAAGAATATGATGATGTAATGTAAAACTAAGTATATTTCTATTAAGTATCACTTTTTGAGAGACAATGTAGGAGAAAAAGAAATAAGGTTGGAATACATTAATATAAAGGAACAGATAGTAGACATCTTTACAAAGTCATTACCAAAAGATTCCTTTAAGTATCTCAGAGGTATGCTTGGTGTGGAAGCCCCTCCTAATAACAATTAAATGATGCAGGGATGCATTAGTCCATAGGTCTTCAGAGCTTTATCATTTTCTAGACTTGATGTATGGATCTATTCCTCAAGGGGAGTGATCGTTGGAACCTTACATAATACATGTGGGTGATTCAACACTTGATTGTTGATGATTAAAAGAAGAAAATTAATGAATTATGGAACCCTTTTTCATTGTTGTCAAAGGGGGAGAGATACTATGAGAAAATCCTTAGTGTATTAGTGTATGGGGAGAGATACTATGGAGAAAATTTCACTATTTGGGAATATATTATGTTGAGAATATTGAGAGAGCATTTTTGGGTTGATGGATTTTCCCATATGTTTCCATCAATGCCAAAGGGGGAGATTGTTAGATGTTTCTCATACATTCAATATGTTTAATCACTAAACAATATTATTGTCTTGTTGAGTGCTGTTGGAGTTGGGTACTGATGTTGTTGTCATTCATTTTTTGTCACTGATGTCAACATATGTTTCTATGAAGAGAAAAAACTCATCATTACAGTGTACAGATACTGTACAATTGATTTAGAACAAGAGAACATAGGTTTTTGTACAAGGAGGTGTTGTGATCTTATATCTAAGATCGCATGCTGTAATATTTCATATTGGTTCGGTAATAGAAGATTTGGTGAAGACTAGTTTCTGGATTGTGATAGTGGAATATGACAGAGTTAGTCTCTGTATTTTGAGTGTTTCTTACAAGCGATATGGATTCAGTGTATGTGATCTTAAGGGATGACATATAATGTATTGAGGAATGTTATTTGATCTTGGAAACTCATGGAAAGAGACCTATTTGGGGCCAAATTCAAAGTTGTAGCGTGTATTATGGATAGCGAGCATGGATTACAGATGTTGGACCTTAACTATTGAAATGTAATTGTTGTATACTTTTTATAGATACCGTGTGTATCTTAGCAAGGATTTATGCAATTATTTGTATATTAGGAAATCTTAATTGGCTGACCTAATCATTTATTGTAATAGGATATATATGTAAGATCTTTTCTTTTGAAAAGATAGGCAATGAGTAAGAATTGTAAAAGAGGATTGTGCAAGTTGTGAGCCTATATCTACTACATATAGAGTAGAGGACAATATTTAATTCATTGGAACTAATCAAGAAAAGATAGTTTCTATTAGAAAGTTCACAAGGATTGTGTATTTCCTTTATATACATTTTTGTTATGAATAGTGAGTTCTGGAGGTTGACATAACCTTCTTTGGGTAGTGATCCTAGGCAGAGAGCCTTCATTTTCTTTGACTCATAACAATGTTTGTCCTTTAATAGGGACTATGTACTGTAATGTTTTGACAAGCTCCTAATAGGGCTAGATATTTTAATACGGATACTAGACTCTCAATACATCATTTGTGGATGCTAATTCCCACTGGGGTTTTACCTTTAAAAGGGTTTTGTCAACAATGAAATATTTTGTTATTGTGTTGGCATTTATTGTGTTATCATTTGATTTGGTGTTGTTGTTGTTTAAAGATAAAATTCAATAATCTATCTCACAATTGATTCACCTCCCCTCTTAGTTGTGTTGGTGGACTATTATTCCTAACACATCTTAGTTTGTGGAAATCTTGGATCAACCAAAAATATGTTGGATCTTTTTTGGATACTCAGTACCTTGTTTGGTTTCCTCAGTAACCAAGTTTGAGTTCTGGATGAAGTGTTCCTATTAGTCACTAGTGAGCTCAGTTACCACTTTGTTTTTCTTTACTGAGTTGGTTTGATAGCATTTGGTGTTGCTCGATTTGTGAGTTCACCAACTGGTGGAATTAAATTGTTTGACACTAGCCAACATGTGTAGTTAATTTTGGTCATAATATTGATGTTGAGATCTCTCATTGGGAAATGTGTGGAACTAAATCTAGGTCATTTCTTTCTTTAATGATGGATCTAAACGATATTTTTAGCCAACCTATTTGGTGGCCTCTTGTATAAATAAGTAGAGTTGTTCCAGGGTTAAGGTGTGGAATTAAAAAAAGGTAGAATCAAAAGTTTGGATCCTCACATGTATGAGGATTGTTCCTTAATTGAATTTCATTATATTGGCCATAACCAAGAAGGCCTTACATCAAAACATGTATGAATTTTGATGAATAAATGAAAGATATCTCCATTTCATCTCTCCTTATTTGTGTTTTTGCTTCCTAGTTGATAATATGCAAGTAGGTTTGCTGTTTAGGCATGCCATAAGCCCCAGTATCATCCTCCTTGTGTTATGTGGTATTATGGAAAAGATTAGATCTTGAGGTTCCTTCTTGTAAGCCCTAGTTGGTGATATTTTTGTGGGGTGGCATATTGTAATCTAACCTATGATTATAGAGGGTTTCAAAATGGTTCGAAGGAGGTAAGATGTAGATCAAGGATTAGCTAATATGATAAGATAAATTGCTACTAGATTAGAAGTTTTTGAGATAGCCTAATTATGAGGAAGACATCTTGATGATGTTAGTGATGATGAAGAAGAAGAAATATAGGAGGAGTTTCACTTGCACCTATAATGGATCAAGGAGGAAATATTCCTACAATAATTGACTAGTTTTAAGGCTACACCATAGTTTAACCATCCTAAGTATAGTGGGAAAGTGGATTTAGATGAATTGATGGATTATATCATTGAGATGGAGAAATAATTTGAATATGAGAGCATATCAAAGGAGAAGAAAGTAAAAATTTAAAGCACAAAATTGAAAGGTCATGCGTCCTTGTTATGTGAGCATATTTCAATTAGATAGAAAGAAGAAAGGTAAAGACAAAATTATGGTATGGGAAAAGATGATGAATAAGTTGAAAGGAAATTTTCTACCTTGTGATTATCAGATTAATCTAGTTAGGAGAATGAAAAGTTTGAGGCAAAAAGATATCTCTATAAAGGATTACATTGAGGAATTTTATAGGCTAGATATTAGATCTAGACATATTGAAGATGATGTGGAAATAATTTCTAGGTATTTGAATGGGTTAAGGACTTCTATTCAAGAAGAAATTTAGCTTGGTGAAAATCGAGAGTATTGAGGAGGCTTATCAGTTTTATATGAAAGCTATGGAGAAATTCAATAAAATACATGAACAAAGAAAGAGAGGAAGAGGTGGTAGATTCCTTAGAGGAAGAGGTAGATCCTATGGTGAAAGTAGTAGATTTGATTAGGAAAAATAAATCTTGAAAAAGGAAAGACTGAGTGGAAAGGTGAAATTTTAGTCCGAGGAAGACACAACTACTTTTGAGGTGGCTATGGATGATGAGGATTCAAAGGAACTTGATACAATTATGGAGAAGGACATAGATCATTTGAGTGTACACATGCAAGTAAGAAAGTCAATAACAGTCTACA
The DNA here is from genome assembly GCA_027943335.1 of Chamaecyparis obtusa. Taxonomy (NCBI): domain Eukaryota; kingdom Viridiplantae; phylum Streptophyta; class Pinopsida; order Cupressales; family Cupressaceae; genus Chamaecyparis; species Chamaecyparis obtusa. The sequence continues at coordinate 161,515 of BSBK01010985.1, read as the reverse complement.
TTATTTGGCATACGAAGGTTCACTTAATGAGCCTGAGAAGTGTTAGTCAAGTTTTCAATACCTGCATAGTCTATGAAAAATTTGCATATATCTTGAAGGTTAGGTCTTAGTTCTTCTTAGGGTTTAGCAAAAATTGTTATGCTTATATTTAGAAAATCCTACCCTTGATCTATTTTTGTGTTACTTTTTCATGGCACTTAAGTCTTTTCTTGCACATGATCTTATTTCCTTTATTCACTAGGTCTCGTAATATTTAAATGTTAACAAGTTTCATCTAGTGATCTAGTAACTAAGGGATGTCACAAAGTGTTCACCAAATCTCCAAGATCTTAGCAGTTAGTTGTAAACATCTAGAGATCCAACGAATATGGTTGTCATTTGTTCTCTTATTTCTTGTAGTTAGTGGCTTCACATTTAGTGATCCTCTGAACAAGCACTTAATTAAGCAGGTTATCATTGTTGCTCATTCTCTTAATGCAACATCAAGTTTCAAATGATCTAGCAACTTAGCGATGACTATGGATGGTGAACAAGATCAATGGCTAGCACTTGATCTCATGATTTATCTGGGGTTAAGTAAAAGACCTAGCAACTTGGAGAACAAAGGCTATCTTATGTTCTCCAAGTGTAACCGAGGTTAAGAAAAATGTTTCAAGATCTAGCGAATGCTTCAATCACGTGATTTCGTGATTAAGAATGAGTTAAGACAAGAGTCTTGAGAACATGAGATTCATTCAATTGCTAGTTCTCCTAATATAGTCATGGTTAGTGAAAGGACCTGGAGCATATGAGAATAGGTCTTAGTCTCTTATTCTATGAATACAACCTTAGGTTAAGCAAGGGTTATGAGATTATGCAAATGTCTTTGTTCATGTGATCTCTAGATTAGACCCAGGTTAGATAAAAGATTCAACGATTCAGAGAAGTCTTCAGTCATGTGTTCTCTAGACCAAAGATGAATTAACATAAAGGTTTCAAGGATTCAATATGTTTCATTGATGCAGTCAAGATCTTTGTTCACATGATTTGATCTAATGGTTGGTGCTAGATCTCCAGATTAAAGTTCAAGTTAAGATAAGATTCAGTGACCACATGAATGCTTCATTCACATGATCTCTAGATAAGATGTCAGTTAAGTAAAATGTTCTAAGATCTAGTGAATGCCTCAATCATGTGATCTCATATTGAAATGTGGGTTAAGGTTAAAGACTTTGAGACTTAGCGTGGACCATTGATAAGCACAAGATCAGACACCGGTCACTGATTATCTTGATGGGACCCCAGTTAAGGAAAAATTTTAGCGATTAAGAGAATGCTTGAGTCACTAAATCTCATGATCAAATTGAGGTTGAGTAAAGTATTAAGAGATTATGAGAACGTCCTCAATTGCTGAATCATTGAATAAGTAGGGTTAAGTTCTCTCGGTTATAAAGAAAAAAAGTAACTATGATATGGAAAGGGCATTATGACAGATTGGAAAAAGCAATAAATCAACCAATCATAGTAGAAGTAAGTGTTGTTATTTATTTTCAAGGGTTTTAAAACAATCAAACAATGATCATGGCTTGTCACCTTTTCTAAGAATTCAATGCGGCTTGTCAACTTATTACATTACAGCTAGCCTGGATTTGAACTTGGTTTCACGTAGAAGTAAATGTTGAGGTGAGTTAGAAGAAGATTTTCATAGATTTTGATCATTCCCATGCATTTATTTCTCAAGCATATATAGACAAGGCATTTGTATTCTCACACTTATTAATTTTTAGAGAGCAAATTTGTGAAGCCAAGTTGTTGCAGTGAACCATTTTCAAGGAGATAGTTTTGAGAAAGAAGTACTTTTAGAGAAAGAAACATGAGTCAACTAGAGGCCAATCATGCTTCATCTAGTGGGGGGCCCATGAGTAGGGTGGTGACCAGAAAAGAAAGCTAAACTATTCTAAAGAATTCATCCAATTTCCCCTAGGATCAACACAGAATAAGAATGTTAGTGATGAAACCTTCATTGATGCCTTGGCTAATTGTAGGGACCCTCTTATCGCAGATGTCTTAGGTTACCACAATTTCAATTACCTTTATAGTAACAGAGATAAGTCCATTCTAGTGTGTAATTCTTGGAAGCTAGGATTAGGAAAATTGGTTGTTCCTGATGTTTTCCTATATGTTGACTTGTTGATTGAATTAGCTAGAAACTATGATCATGTCTCCAAGACAATTCATAGCAGTGACAAGTTAGCCTTAGTTACCCTAGATAGAGTGGCATTTATGAAAGCCTTTAACCTATACACTTTCTCTTCAATGGAAATTGACCTAGGGAAGGAAAACAAGAAGTATATCAAGAAAGTACAACTTGTAAAATCCCAAATTGTTAACCATATGCCAAAAATTGGAAAGTACATAGCCCCACTCCCTGCCCATATGAAAGCCCCATATGAATTTCAGTCCTTAAATTTTTACATGAAATAACTTGCCTATGTGTTGTGTCAAGTCTTAGGGATTGATGGAGATAAAGAACAAATCCCAACAGACTTGTTGATGATCATCCTGGATATGCAAAGTCATCATGCCAACACTAATTATGATTACATCTAGTATGTGATTGATAGGATGCATGACAAACTGATTTCCATCATAGACAAATGCAAGTAATCAAAGTTCATGCATTACTCCTTATTAATGTATTCAATTATGTTTATCAATATTGACTATATGGATGTGAACATGTTGAGGCCCAAGAAAGTGAGAAAAATAGGACCAAACCCAATATAATTTTGGTTGAAGGTTTGGGATACTACTTCAAAGGAGTGTGAGTTCAATGGCTTCAAGAATTGGATGGTATACCCTCTTTTTAGCATAATGGGAAAAAATGTCACAAGGCTCTCAATGAAAGCACTAAGGCTTCTAAGGTCTAAACAATATGTAGACAAATGGCTAGTAGATCACAATTGTGGAGATTTCTACTTGGGTGATAATTTCACCATTGTCAGGGTTTATGGTTGTCCTCAGGCCACTAATGTTCTTTCCAAGTATGTGCCACCAAGGGTTGCTCTAATGGAGTTTATCTAGCATTTGATCTAGACTGACAAGGAGATCTTGGCTCCACATAGAAAGGGGACTTTCACTCCTAGGATATTCAAGGTAAAAGACTTCTGGGAAAAGAGCCTTGCCTCAAGTGTCTCAATGGCTAAATCAATTCATGATGGCAGCTGGAACATATAGATTGTTAGAAAGTAAAGTCCACCAAGATAACTAAGAGGGGGGGGGGGGGGTGAATCAGTTATCTGAAAAATATAACTTTTACCAACTTCAATAGATTTTAACCATGTAAGAAATGTAACCAATAACCATAGAAAGATATTCATACACAATAACACAATAACACAAGATATGTTGACTAGGGAACCTCTTGATCAAAGAGTAAACCCCGGTGGGAATGATGCCCACAAAAGAAGCACTAATGTGAGTATTCCTTGTGAAAGGATGGACTCTATTAGGATTCTTATGAAATACATTCAGTACATATGAATCCCTATCAGGAGATTTTGAATCTCTATTAAATAATTCTAACTCTGTTAGGAGTTATGGAAGATAGAAGGACCCACTACCCAAACAGCTTCAGGGTAAGATCACTGAACTCACTATCCAACTAATATTTGTATTACTCAATATAATAATACCAAAAGATTACTAACCTCAACAATCTGATACTCCTTCTCTGAATATGCCAAACTACACCAACTGCTTCTTTAGATCTCAATACCAGATCTCAGTACTTCACATATCCTTTTTCACAAGTTTGCATTTACAATATCTTCATATACTTTCTCATTACACATTACATATTACAACAAGGAAAAAATTCCTTCCTTTATGCCACACTCAATTAATTACAAATGAATTGGCATACAAATTACAAAATAAAACTTTCCACACGTTACATCAAAATTACACAAAACTGTCAGCTTCCAATCACTATAATTCTTCACTCGTGCAACCTCAGATCTTGCACTGTCATCCACATCATTATCAACATGTCTTCAATTTCTCTCTAACTATGCATAACTATATTCCATCCCGATTAGGAGATATCATCTGATTTCCACAAACCACTATTCAAGAACACTTCCTAAATACTACTTCCACTAAAATGCTCATAACTTCCATGAATAAAAGAATTACTGTCTACACTTTTAACCATGAACTTATAACACATCAAAGAGTATGACACTGTCTACTCCTATGGTAATTTTTAATAGACCATTGTGTTGACATCAATGACAATCACAGTCATGAATGTAACAAGAACTACTACAGAATGGATGCTAATACTCTGATAGGATATATTTAGCATTCATTCCTAACAATCTCCCCCATTGGCATTGATGGAAACATAGATAAAAAACCATCCAATGTTCCATAAATCCAACACTGCAACATTTTTTCTCTGAAAAATGCTTTCAAGTCCTCTTCATCAATCAAATCTTGCTTCGTTTTCCTATTCAATTCTCTCCAACAGATGGTAAAAATGGTTTTTTCATGTACTCTTCTCCCCCATTGACATCAATTATAAAAATTTCATCATTATTTCAACAACTTTAATGTCAAAAGACACTATTTAGAGAAATGCATTCACTAGAGTCCTCATGACTCAGCTCAGATACACATACTCCCCCATAGAGGAAGTACTAACATCTAGTCTAGAAGATAGATAGGGCTCATATACCATTGGATGGATGCAAAAAATTACATCACTTCTCAAAAGTAGGCTAGGGAATAACCCCAAGCATACCTCTCAGATGCTCAAAAGTATCCTTTGGTAAAGGTTTTGTAAATATGTTTGCTATCTACTCCTTTGTGCTTATGTATTCAAGTCTAACTTCTTTCTCAGCAACTTTCTCTCTTACTACATGATACTTTATCTCTATATGCTTTGTCTTAGAATGTAACATAGGGTTCTTAGACATACTAACTATGTTGGTGTTATCATAATGTATAAAAATATGTTTAACAAATTTTACTCCAATATCCTTCAGCATATTCTTCATCTAAATTATTTGGTTACAATTGTGTGCTGCTACTACATACTCTACTTCTGTTGTACTCTATGAAATACAATTCTACTTCTTGCTTAGCCAAGAAACCAATCTTCCTCCAAGGAAAAATGCTTCTCCACTAGTGCTCTTTTTATCATCAACACTACCTCCCCAATCAGCATCTATATATGCACATAGGGTAAAATCATTAGATTTTTCATACCACAATCCATACCCAATTGTGCCTCTTAAGTACCTCAGTATCCTCTTTACTGTTGCATAATGTGATTCTATAGGTTTAGCTTGAAATCTTGTTATACTTCCAATTGAATGTGCTATATCAGGTCTTGTATGATTCAAGTACTACAATCCTCCAATCATAGATCTGTACTTCTTCTGTTCCACTGCAGGAGTCTCATCTATACTAGATAACTTATGTCCAGTTACCATAGGTTTTCCAACTAGTTTACAGTTCTCCATTCTAAATCTCTTCAATAAATCATTCAAGTACTTTGTCTGAATTACAAAGATACCATCACTGTTCTAAGTTATCTGCAATGCCAAAAAGTATTTCATCTCACCAATCATACTCATTTCAAATTCAATCTTCATTTCATCTACAAATTTATCACTGGCTTCATCTTCTCCTCCAAAGATAATATCATCAACAAAAATAACTACAACCAACAAACCATTTTTAATTTCTTTTGTGTACAGGTTGCTATCAGTTGTGCCTTTTTTAAATCTTAATTTCAACAAATACTTATCCAGTCTCACATACCAAATTCTAGGTGCTTGCTTCAGTCCATATAAAGATTTCTTCAGTTCACATACCATGTCTCCTTCTTGAGTTAAAGGAAAACCTTTAGGCTGCTCAATATAGACTTCTTCTTCCAATTCTCCATTTAGAAATGTTGACTTCACATCCATCTGATATACTTTGAACTTCTTGTAAGCTGCATAAGCCAAAAGTATTCTTATTGCTTCAATTCTTGCTACTGGTGCAAAAGTTTCTTCATAGTCAATTCCTTCTTGCTGTGAGTATCTTTTACATACCAATCTTGCTTTGTTCCTTACTACTCCTTGTTCATTCATCTTGTTTTTGAATACCCATTTTGTTCCAATGACATTCTTATCTTTAGGTCTAGGGACTAATTCCCATGTCTTGTTCTTTTCAATCTGATCTAGTTCTTCTTTCATAGCTTTAATCCAATGTTCATCTTCACAAGCTTCACTAGTAGATTTAGGTTCAATTTGAGAAATCAAACATAATTGTTCTTGTACCTTATTTCGAGTTAGAACTCCTCTGTCTATGATTCCAATACTTGTTCAATAGGATGATTCCTTGATAAATTCTTGTTAGGTGTCACTTTCTCAGATTTCACTTCAGGTGTCAATTCTTTAATGATCTCACTATGGCTTTCATTCAATAAATCACTGTCAGTTTCATAGAATAATTCAATATGCTCAATGTTAGATCTAGGATGAGTTCCTTCATTTGATTCATAATCAAGCATTCTTTCCTAAATTTTGAACTTTTCATCAACTTTTACATTTGCACTCTCAACAATAGTCTTAGTTCTCTTATTGTAACATCTATAAGCTTTTGTCTTCAAAGAACATCTAAGAAATATACCTTCAGCACTTCTAGGATCAAACTTTCCAATGTCATCATCTCCCTTAATATAACATTTTCTTCCAAAAATTCTAAAATACTTAACTGAGGGTGCATGTCCAAACCATAGTTCATAGGGTGTCTTGTTTGTGTCTGCTCTAATTTGTACTTTGTTCATTGTATACACTACTATGTTCACTGCTTCTCTCCAGAATATCTTCGCTAAGTCATTCTCAAATAACATAGCTCTTGTTGCTTTAGTCACTGATATGTTTCTTCTTTATACAATACCATTTTGTTTAGGTGTCCTAGGGACTGAAAACTATCTCTTAATACCATTCACTCCACAAAAGGTGTTAAATTCTCTAGAAGTAAATTCTCCACCTTTATATGATCTCAAACATTTAATATTCAATATAAAATCATTCTCAACTTTATTCTTAATGATCTTAAAATTATCAAATGCTTCAGATTTTTCTTTAAGAAATGCAATCCACATAATTCTTATAAAATCAACAATAATCATAAAATACCTTTCTCCATAGAATCCTCTAGTCCTTGTAGGACCACTCAAGTTTGTATGAATAATCTCCAACTTTTCTGCTGATGTAAACTTCTTACTAGGAAATGAGCTTCTCTTATATTTAGCCATCACACATTCCTTGCAAATCATGTTAGTAGGCTTCATAATTTTAGGCAAATCTCTTACTGCAAGTGTAGTACTCACTTTCACAATGTTATAAAAATTTATATGACAAAATCTTCTGTGCCATAACCAACTGTCATCAATCTCAGTAATCAAACATGTCATCTGAGAAGGATTCAATTGAAATACATTACCTCTGGTTCTAGATCCAGTACCAATCAAATTTCTATCTTTATTTTTTATCACACAAGTTTTCTCAATAAACCAAACTTGATATCCCTTATCAACTAACTATCCAACACTTAAAAGATTATGTTTCAAACCATCCACAAAGTAGACATCATCACTATTAGTCTTTCCATCAAGAGTAATAGATCCTATACCTTTAATCAAATAAGATGCATTGTTTCAAACTCTAACAACTCCTCCATCATAATTGTTAAACTTTATGAACTTTTTCATGTCTCTAGTCATATGATGTGAACAACCACTATCTATAATCCAATCAGCTTTCTTTTCTACTAGAGAAACTAAAGCCTTTTTTTCCTTAATTTTAATTTTAAGATTTTCTTCTTTAATTGCTACAAATCCTACATCATAATTATTCTCATTATCACTTTCACTCAAATATTTCTCCAAACTGGCTTCAAGTTCTTCATCATTTGCATAGTAACATTCTTTAGATCTTCTAGGATTAAAGTTCTTTCTATCCTTCTTAACTCTCTGATGAAGGGTGCTCCCCTTAATACCACAAACACATAACAGAAATAGAGAAACAACAACAATATGCAAGAACAGAAAATTGACTTCTTATTATCTCCACAAATGTGGAATTACAAACTTTCAGAATTACAATATGCAAAGCCACATGGGCATTCCCTTACAATATTCTGTAGGACAAAGCCTCGAACTATTACCCAGATCTACTACCCAGAACTATTCTGAACTGCCTAAGACAATAATACAGCCTTCCCTATATAGGCAATTTTTTCACCACCTGGGAAGGTTCCAGAATTTTAGCCAATAAGGCCGACCAAACTTAGAATTATTTTATTTTACATTTTATTACATCATAGTCGGCTCAAGATAACCTTTGAAACCCGAACAAAAATTTTGAAGAAAAAATATTTTTTGCCATTTCGGGTGGCCCAACTTTCAAAGACCATAAGTCATCACCAGTTGACCCGATCGGCTATTATAACCCCATTTTGAAAATGCCACGAAGCGCTCTACATGCTTAACCAGCGCAAGCACCCGTCACCCAAATTTTTGACCTCATCCGGGGCCTCTAAAGCCTTCAAAACTGAGTTCAAAGTTTTTGTACCCTGCTGTCAATACCGAAAATCTTCAATATCTTCCAATATACACTTGATCTGGCAATGAAACTTTACTAGCAGACTTATATGACCAAAATGAACCTCCTGACAGCACATCATATCATTCTGAGCACATACAAAAATTACCAAAAATAGTAACTTTTCATAAATAGCGACTCTGTACAAAATAGCCCTTATTGAATATAAAAAAATAGAAATATTTTTGGGTGATGCAAGATTGCTCTTACACCCAGGATGCTCCTGCATCAGACACTCAGGGTAATTTGAGAAGTGACCCTGTCACGACTCAGGTGTGCAGAGGAAAACCAAGACGGCTAACCTCCTCCTTTGTCAACCATAATGAATCTTCAACAGGTCATCCTTTCCACTTGACCAGATATTCTTCATATGTCCTATTCCTTGTGCTTCTGCCAACACGACTGTCCAGTATATCTTCGATCTCCTTAGTGTCTGAACTAGTTGCTGTAATACTCCATTGTGCTATTGTGATCTCATCTTCAACACCTCCTTCATGATACTCTGTCAGATCTGAAATGTTAAAAATTGGTGAAATATTTAGCTCAGTAGGCAATTCTACCTCATATGCATTTCCTGAATCATGTTTTTTTAGTATCCTACATGGTCCAAACTTCTTCATTTTCAGCTTGTTATATGTACCAACTGGAAACCACTCCTTCCGCAAATGAACCATGACTTCATCACCAACCTGAAATTCCTTATATCTCATTTTCTCATCTGCCTTAGCCTTATACTGTGCGTTCATCTTGGTAATATGCTTCCTCACCTCCTCATGGATGTTCTTCAAGTGTTCTACAAAATATTCAACTTCAGCACTACTTATTTCTGCTTTATCTATCTTCCTCAATTCAGATGCATTTCTTGGACTACTTCCATATACAATCTGGAATGGTGATTTACCAGTGCTCCTGTTGACAGAATTATTGTATGCAAATTTCACCTGTGGTAAAATCAAATCCCATCCTGTTGGCTTATCTCCAACCAAACATCTCAGCAAATTTCTCAAACTCCTATTCACCACATTTGTCTGTCCATCAGTTTGTGGATGATGTGATGAACTAAACTTTAAATCTGTCTTCAACTTCTTCTACAATGTACGCCAGAAATATCCAACAAACTTAGTGTCCCGATCTGAAACTATGGTCTTTGGCAAATCATGAAGTCTCACTACTTCTCTGTAAAATAATTCTACTACATGAACAGCATCATTAGTCTTCTTGCAGGGAATAAAATGTGCCATCTTTGAAAATCTGTCAACTACCATAAAAATTGAATCGTGTCCCCGCTGTGTCCTCGGTAAACCAAGAATAAAGTCCATGATGATATCCTCCCAAGGCTTCTCTAGTACAGGTAATGGCTGATACAACCCTGTATTCTGCTTCACTCCCTTCACCATCTGACATACTCGACAACTTTGTACAAACTTCTTCACATCTTGCTACAACTGTGGCCAATAATAATTCTCACTAACCAAACCAAGGGTTTTATCACGACCAAAATGTCCAACCAATCCTCCGCTATGCTTCTCCTTGATGAGATTCTCCCTCATAGAACTTTGTGGAATGCACAACTGACTCCCTCTGAATAGCATATCATCCTAGATGATGAAATTCAACCATTTCGTCCTGTCTAGAGTAACAGGTTCCATACAAGCTTTCCAAGCTTCACCAAAATCAGGATCCTCTGGATATAAATTCTTGAGTTCTTTGAACCCAACCACTTCAATCTGCATTTCTGTCAGCAATAGTTGCCTTCTGCTAAGAGCATCTGTAACCCTATTAGACTTTCCACTCCTGTGTTTCAAAACAAATGTATAACTCTGCAAAAACTCAATCCATTTCAAATGCCTTTGATTCAATTTTTTTTTACTATTCAAATATTGCAAAGCTTGATGATCAGTATACAAAATAAACTCCTTAGGAAGCAGATAATGTCTCCACTTCTTTAATGCCTGAACTACAACATAAAATTTCTGATCATAAACAAAATATTTCCTCTTGGCATCATTTAACTTCTCACTCAAATAAGCAATAGGTTTACCTTCTTGGCTCATAACAGCTCCTATTGCAGTACCACTAGCATCACAATCTACTTGAAACACCTTATTAAAATCTGGAAGTGCTAAAACGGGTTATTCTGTAACTTTTTGTTTCAACAACTGAAAATTATTTTCTGCCCCATTAGTCCACTTAAACTCTTTTCTATCCCCTCTCATTGTTTCAGTCAAGGGTCCACAAATACTGTTAAAATTTTTGATAAAATTTTTGTAAAAGCTAGCTAGACCATGAAAAGATCTTACCTCAGTAGCACTCCTTAGAGTAGGCCATTCAAGGATAGCCTGTACCTTCTCTGGGTCCATTTTTAGACCTTCTACTGAAACTACAAATCTCAAATACACTAACTCTTTCTTCACAAAACTGCACTTCTTCAAATTAATCAACAATTTCTCTTCTCTCAACTTCTCAAATACCATACAAATATGCATCATATGCTCATCCAATGTCTTACTAAAGATCAAAATATCATCTAGGTAAACAATGACAAACTTACCCAGAAATTCTTTCAGAACCTCGTTCATGAGCCGCATGAAAGTGCTCGGTGCATTGGTTAGCCCAAAAGGCATGACTAACCACTCATACAGTCCTTCTTTTGTCTTGAAGGCAATCTTCCATTCATCTCCTTCTCTGATCCGAATCTGATGATATCCACTTTTCAGATCTATCTTTGAGAAATACACAGCTCCACTCAAACAGTCCATAATATCATCCATTCATGGCAATGGAAACCTGTACTTGATTGTGATCTTGTTTATTGCCCTAAAATCTGTACACATCCTCCATTCTCTATTCTTCTTTGGTGCTAATACCGCTGGTACAGCACAGGGACTCAGACTCTCACGGATCAATCTTTTCTGTAACAGTTCATGTACTTGTCTGTTCAACTCCTCACTTTCTGCAGGTGTCATTCTGTGTGCTGCCTTATTCAGAAAACTCACTCCTGGGATCAAGTCCATCTGATGACTGATCTTCCTGACTGGTGGTAATCCATTAGGCACGTTATCGGATACAATATCCTGAAACTTATTCAACAAATCTGCAACTTCTACAGGAACATCTTCTACTTCCTCTTTACCAGCTTTTGGAATTAAAGCAAAACATACATGCTCATGCCTCATACCATCTAAGAAATTTCTTCCATCAACAAAAGTTATCCTTGCATTACCACATACCTTTTCTTCAGTCTCCTTCAATAGTTTTATCTTATGTCACACTCCATCCTTTGTCAGGGAATAGGTATTCGCATGACCATCATGTACAGCACATCTGTCAAACTGCCATGGTCTACCCAACAACATATGACATGCATCCATAGATATGATACCACACAATACCTCATCTTGGTATCCGCCAATCTTGAACTTCACTAGGCATTGTTCATTGACCATGACCTTGTGGTCATCCTATACCTAGGCAATGCGATATGGATGTGGGTGTTTCTGTCTCTTGAGCTTCAACTTTGTCACCATCTCTTCTGACACCAAATTGTCAGTGCTTCCACTATCAATAATCATATCATAACATTTACCTTCACACTTGCACCTGGTGCGAAACAGGCTCCTATTTTGCTCAGGTTCATTCTCACCACTCAACAGGACTCTTCTGTTAATCAACGTTTCTCCTCTTTCAGCATCTTCAGAATTTGATGATCTGACATCTTCATCTACATGTGCAACTCTGGCTTGGCCTTCATTTCTCCTGTCTATTCTGCCTTGGCGTTGAGGACATTCAAATGCCCTATGACCTTCTTCTCCATAGTGAAAACATGTTCCACGGAAGCCTCCTCTTCCAGATCCTTGTCCTCTTCCTCTTCCTCTCTGATCTTTATTACTCTGATCCTAAAAATGATTAGAATTATTTCCTCTCTGATTCTAATTGCTATTGGCCTCATCCTTCTTTTTCGGATCTTCATTTCGGCCACCATATGACCGTCCACCAGATCTTCTACCATGACCTCTTCCATTTTGTCTGCTCTCAAACTTCTTGTTCAGCTTTTCCTCTACTTTTAGGGCAAATTGGTATGCCTCCTCAATACTGTTCATTCGAACCAGATTCAACTCCTCCTGAATGCTTGGCCTTAACCCATTAAGGTATCGGGCAACTTCCTCCTTATCAGCTTCTGCATGGCCTGTTCTGATGAGGAGTCGATAGAACTCCTCTGTATACTCCTGAACAGATCTTCCTGCTTGCTTCAAACTTTGCATTTTCTTTAGTAGATCAAGCTCATAATCAACAGGAATGAACTATCGCTTCAATTTATCCACCATCCGATCCTATCTTGTGATTTTATCTTTCCCTCTTCTATTTCGCTCTAATTGAATTTATTGCCACCAGATCTTCGCATGACCTTTCAGTCTGGCCTTTGCAAATTTGACCCTATCAGGATCCTCAACATCTTCATACTCAAAATACTCCTCACATTCATTGATCCAGTCGATCAATTCCTCTGGGTTAAGATTTCCAAAAAATGTAGGAACCTCAATCTTAGGTCTTTTCCCAATATTAGAAATGGCCCGAAAAAGTCTTTCTTCCTCCTGGTTCACAATTTCAACTTCTCCTTCTTGATATTCTTCTTCGGCTTCATCCTTGCTTTCATCTCTGACATTAAGATTTATTCCTCTGCGAATCTCTTCTTGCAATGCTCGCACTTGTCTCTGCAGCTCTCTAACCTCAAGTGTTACAACACCAGCTTTTCCGCCACGTTCCCTTCGTGGAGGCATTTTCGCGATGCGCGCTGAAACCCTAGCCACGGTCCTGGTGCAAACTGCCTCACGGTCGGCGATCTATTTACACACTCAAGAACTCCTACTCTGATACCACTTGATGAAGGGTGCTCCCCTTAATACCACAAACACATAACAGAAATAGAGAAACAACAACAATATGCAAGAACAGAAAATTGGCTTCTTATTATCTCCACAAATGTGGAATTACAAACTTTCAGAATTACAATATGCAAAGCCACATGGGCATTCCCTTACAATATTTTGTAGGACAAAGCCTCAAACTATTACCCAGATCTACTACCCTGAACTATTCTAAACTGCCTAAGACAATAATACAACCTTCCCTATATAGACAATTTTTCCATCGCCTGGGAAGGTTCCAGAATTTTAGCCAATAAGGCCGACCAAACTTAGAATTATTTTATTTTACATTTTATTACATCATAGTCGGCTCAAGATAACCTTTGAAACCCGAACAGAAATTTTGAAGAAAAATTATTTTTTGCCATTTCGGGTGGTCCAACTTCCGAAGACCGTAAGTCATCACCAGTTGACCCGATCGGCTATTATAACCCCATTTCGGAAATGCCATGAAGCGCGCTACAGGCTTGACTAGCGCAAGCGCTTGTCACCCTAATTTTTGACCTCATTCAGGACCTCTAAAGCTTTCAAAACTGAGTTCAAAGTTTCTGTACCCTGCTGCCAATACCGAAAATCTTCAATATCTTCCAATATACACTTGATCTGGCAATGAAACTTTACTAGCAGACTTATATGACCAAAATGAACCTCCAAGAAAGAAATCAAATCATTCTGAGCACATACAAAAATTACCAAAAATAGTAACTTTTCATAAATAGCAGCTCTGCACAAAATAGCCCTTATTGAATATAAAAAATAGAAATATTTTTGGGTGATGCAAGATTGCTCTTACACCCAGGATGCTCCTGCATCAGACACCCAGGGTAATTTGAGAAGTGACCCTGTCACGACTCAGGTGTGCAGAGGAAAACTAAGACAGCTAACCTCCTCCTTTGTCAACCATGATGAATCTTCAACAGGTCATCCTTTCCACTTGACCAGATATTCTTCATATGTCCTGTTCCTTGTGCTTCTACCAACACGACTGTCCAGTATATCTTCGATCTCCTTAGTGTCTGAACTAGTTGTTGGAATACTCCACTGTGTTGTTGTGATCTCATCTTCAACACCTCCTTCATGATACTCTGTCAGATCTGAAATGTTAAAAATTGGTGAAATATTTAGCTCAGTAGGCAATTCTACCTCATATGCGTTTCTTGAATCACGTTTCTTCAGTATCTTAGATGGTCCAAACTTCTTCATTTTCAGCTTGTTATATGTACCAACTGGAAACCGCTCCTTTCGCAAATGAACTATGACTTCATCACCAACCTGAAATTCCTTATACATCCTTTTCTCATCTGCCTTAGCCTTATACTATGCGTTCATCTTGGTAATATGCTTCCTCACCTCCTCATGGATGTTTTTCAAGTGTTCTGCAAAATCTTCAGCTTCAGTACTACTTATTTCTCCTTTATCTATCTTTCTCAATTCAGATGCATTTCTTGGACTACTTCCATATACAATCTGGAATGGTGATTTACCAGTGCTCCTATTGACAGAATTATTGTATGCAAATTTCACCTGTGGTAAAATCAAATCCCATCCTGTTGGCTTATCTCCAACCAAACATCTCAGCAAATTTCCCAAACTCCTATTCACCACCTCTGTCTGTCCATCAGTCTGTGGATGATGTGATGAACTAAACTTCAAATCTGTCTTCAACTTGTTCCACAATGTACGCCAGAAATATCCAACAAACTTAGTGTCCCGATCTGAAACTATGGTCTTTGGCAAACCATGAAGTCTCACTACTTCTCTGAAAAATAATTCTGCTACATGAACAACATCATTAGTCTTCTTGCAGGGAATAAAATGTGCCATCTTTGAAAATCTGTCAACTACCATAAAAATTGAATCGTGTCCCCACTGTGTCCTCGGTAAACCAAGAACAAAGTCCATGCTGATATCCTCCCAAGGCTTCTCTGGTACAGGTAATGGCTGATACAACCCTGTATTCTGCTTCACTCTCTTTGCCATCTGACATAATCAGCAACTCTGTACAAACTTCTTCACATCTTGCTGCAACTGTGGCCAATAATAATTCTCACTAACCAAACCAAGGGTTTTATCACGACCAAAATGTCCAGCCAATCCTCCACTATGCTTCTCCTTGATGAGATTCTCCCTCATAGAACTTTGTGGAATGCACAACTGACTCCCTCTGAATAGCATATCATCCTGGATGATGAAATCCAACCATTTCATCCTATCTAGAGTAACAGGTTCCGTACAAGCTTTCCAAGCTTCACCAAAATCAGGATCTTCTGGATATAAATTCTTGAGTTCTTTGAACCCAACCACTTCAATCTGCATTTCTGTCAGTAATAGTTGCCTTCGGCTAAGAGCATCTGCAACCCTATTAGACTTTCCACTCCTGTGTTTCAAAATAAATGTATAACTCTGCAAAAACTCAACCCATTTCAAATGCCTTTGATTCAATTTTTCTTGACTATTCAAATATTTCAAAGCTTGATGATCAGTATACAAAATAAACTCCTTAGGAAGAAGATAATGTCTCCACTTCTTTAATGCCTGAACTATAGCAATAAATTCCTGATCATAAATAGAATATTTCCTCTTGGCATCATTTAACTTCTCACTGAAATAAGCAATAGGTTTACCTTCTTGGCTCATAACAGCTCCTATTACAGTACCACTAGCATCACAATCTACTTGAAACACCTTATTAAAATCTGGAAGTGCTAAAACGGGTTGTTCTGTAACTTTTTGTTTCAACAACTGAAAACTATTTTCTGCCCCATTAGTCCACTTAAACTCTTTTCTATCCCCTCTCATTGTTTCAGTCAAGGGTCCACAAATACTGCTAAAATTTCTGATAAACTTTTTGTAAAAGCTAGCTAGACCATGAAAAGATCTTACCTCAGTAGCACTCCTTGGAGTAGGCCATTCAAGGATAGCCTGTACCTTCTTTGGGTCCATTTTTAGACCTTCTACTGAAACTACAAATCCCAAATACACTAACTCTTTCTTCACAAAACTGCACTTCTTCAAATTAATCAACAATTTCTCTTCTCTCAACTTCTCAAATGCCATACGAATATGCATCATATGCTCATCCAATGTCTTACTAAAGATCAAAATATCATCTAGGTAAACAATGACAAACTTACCCAAAAATTCTTTCAGAACCTCATTTATGAGCCGCATGAAAGTGCTCGGTGCATTGGTTAGCCCAAAAGGCATGACTAACCACTCATACAGTCCTTCCTTTGTCTTGAAGGCAGTCTTCCATTCATCTCTTTCTCTGATCTGAATCTGATGATATCCACTTTTTAGATCTATCTTTGAGAAATACATAGCTCCACTCAAACAGTTCATAATATCATCCATTCGTGGCAATGGAAACCTGTACTTGATTGTGATCTTGTTTATTGCCCTAGAATCTGTACACATCCTCCATTCTCTATTCTTCTTTGGTGCTAATACCGCTGGTACAGCACAGAGACTCAGACTCTCACGGATCAATCCTTTCTGTAACAGTTCATGTACTTGTCTGTTCAACTCTTCACTTTCTGCAGGTGTCATTCTGTGTGCTGCCTTATTCGGCAAACTCGCTCTTGGGATCAAGTATATCTGATGACTGATCTTCCTGACATGTGGTAATCCATCAGGCACATTATCGGATACAATATCCTGAAACTCATTCAACAAATTTGCAACTTCTACAGGAACATCTTCTACTTCCTCTTTACCAGCTTTTAGAATTAAAACAAAACATACATGCTCATGCGTCATACCATCTAAGAAATTTCTTCCATCAACAAAAGTTATCCTTGCATTACCACATACCTTTTCTTCAGTCTCCTTCAATGGTTTTAGCTTATGTCGCACTCCATCCTTTGTGAGGGAATAGGTATTTGCACGACCATCATGTACAGCACATCTGTTAAACTGCCATGGTCTACCCAACAACATATGACATGCATCCATTAATATGATATCACACAATACCTCATCTTGGTATCTGCCAATCTTGAACTTCACCAGGCATTGTTCATTGACCATGACCTTGTGGTCATCCTGTACCCAAGCAATCCGATATGGATGTGGGTGTTTCTGTCTCTTGAGCTTCAACTTTGTCACCATCTCTTCTGACACCAAATTGTCAGTGCTTCCACTATCAATAATCACATCACAATATTTACCTTCACACTTGCACTTGGTGCGAAACAGGCTCCTCTTTTGCTCAGGTTCATTCTCACCACTCAATAGGACTCTTCTGTTAATCAACGTTTCTCCTCTTTCAGCATCTTCAGAATTTGATGATCTGGCATCTTCATCTACATGTGCAACTCTGGCTTGGCCTTCATTTCTCGTGTCTGTTCTGCCTTGGCGTTGAGGAAATTCAAATGCCCTATGACCTTCTTCTCCACAGTGAAAACATGTTCCACGGAAGCCTCCTCTTCCAGATCCTTGTCCTCTTCCTCTTCCTCTTCCTCTCTGATCTCTATTACTCTAATCTTGAAAATGATTAAAATTATTTCCTCTCTAATTCTGACTGCTACTGGCCTCATCTTTCTTTTTCGGATCTTCATTTCAGCCACCATATGACCGTCCGCCAGATCTTCCACCATGACCTCTTCCATTTTGTCTGCTCTCAAACTTCTTGTTCAGCTTTTCCTCTACTTTTAGGGAAAACTGGTATGCCTCCTCAATACTGTTCATTCAAACCAGATTCAACTCCTCCTGAATGCTTGGCATTAACCCATTAAGGTATCGGGCAACTTTCTCCTTATCAGCTTCTGCATGGCCTGTTCTGATGAGGAGTCGATAGAACTCCTTTGTATACTCCTGAATAGATCTTCCTACTTGCTTCAAACTTTGCATTTTCTTTAGTAGATCAAGCTCATAATCAACAGGAATGAACTGTCACTTTAATTTATCCACCATCTGATCCCATCTTGTGATTTTAACTTTCTCTCTTCTATTTCGCTCTAATTGAATTTCTTGCCGCTAGATCTTCGCATGACCTTTCAGTCTGGCCTTCGCAAATTTGACCCTATCAGGATCCTCAACATCTTCATACTCAAAATACTCCTCACATTCATTGATCCAGTCAATCAATTCATCTGGATTAAGATTTCCAGAAAATGTAGGAACCTCAATCTTAGGTCTTTTTCCAATCTTAGAAATGGCCCGAAAAAGTCTTTCTTCCTCTTAGTTCACAATTTTAGCTTCTCCTTCTTGATATTCTTCTTCGGCTTCATCCTCGCTTTCATCTCTGACATTAAGATTCATTCCTCTGTGAATCTCTTCTTGCAATGCTCGCACTTGTCTCTGCAGCTCTCTAACCTCAGGTGTTACAACACCAGCTCTTCTGCCACGTTCCCTTCGTGGAAGTATTTTCGTGATGCGCGCTGAAACCCTAGCCACGGTCCTGGTGCAAACTGGCTCACGGTCGGTGATCTGTTTACACACTCAAGAACTCCTGCTCTGATACCACTTGATGAAGGGTGCTCCCCTTAATACCACAAACACATAACAAAAATAGAGAAACAACAACAATATGGAAGAACATAAAATTGGCTTCTTATTATCTCCACAAATGTGGAATTACAAACTTTCAGAATTATAATATGCAAAGCCACATGGGCATTCCCTTACAATATTCTGTAGGACAAAGCCTCGAACTATTACCCAAATCTACTACCCAGAACTATTCTGAACTGTCTAAGACAATAATACAGCCTTCCCTATATAGGCAATTTTTCCACCGCCTGGGAAGGTTCCAGAATTTTAGCCAATAAGGCCGACTAAACTTAGAATTATTTTATTTTACATTTTATTACATCATAGTCGGCTCAAGATAACCTTTGAAACCCGAACAGAAATTTTGAAGAAAAATTATTTTTCGCCATTTCGGGTGGCCCAACTTCTGAAGACCATAAGTCATCACCAGTTGACCCGATTGGCTATTATAACCCCATTTCAGAAACGTCACAAAGCGCTCTACAGGCTTGACTGGCGCAAGCGCCTGTCACCCAAATTTTTGACCTCATCCGGGGCCTCTAAAGCCTTCAAAACTGAGTTCAAAGTTTCTGTACCCTACTGCCAATACCGAAAATCTTCAATATCTTCCAATATACACTTGATTTGGCAATGAAACTTTATTGGCAGACTTATATGACCAAAATGAACCTCCAAGAAAGAAATCGGATCATTCTGAGCACATACAAAAATTACCAAAAATAGTATCTTTTCATAAATAGCAGCTCTGCACAAAATAGCCCTTATTGAATATAAAAAAATAGAAATATTTTTGGGTGATGCAAGATTGCTCGTACACCCAGGATGCTCCTGCATCACTCTCTTCGGACATTTAGATGCAAAATGATGAAATTCTTGACAAGTCCAACATTTACAAACTTTCTTACCATATGGTTCTCTCTTTACAAGAAAGGAAATACCTTCTTCAATCTTCCTGTCTTCTTCATTTCTAGATCTGCTGTTTCCAGCAAAATCTTCACTTATACTGATGCTTCTTGACAAATTAGGGCTAACACTAAGAGCCCTAAATGCTATCTCCATTCTAGTTAAGTCTCCTGATAACCTCAGGTTCATTTCTACTACTTCCAATCTTCCAAGAAGAGTCTCTCTTGTAAAGTTTTTAGTACAAGGTATGACTTGTTCAATCATCTGTGTTGTCTGCTTAAATGCAAGAGTCAATGTCTTCAAAATTTCCATATCACTTCATTCTCTATCTTTGTTCCTCCACAAGATTTTATACCTGCAACAATCTCTGACATTCAACCAATATAGCTTCTAATAGATTCATCTTCCATCATTCTTATATCTTCAAATGCACATATCCAATTATGTAATCTAACTTTCTTTACATATTCATCACCTTCAAAAGTAGAGTGTAAAGCTAACCAAATTTCATGAGATATTTTCAAATATTTTACCTGACTGTACTCATTCTTTGGAAGGGCTGACAAAAGTGCTTCTTTGGCAAGTATGTTACACATGAATAGATTTATTTCTCCATCAGTACATGTTTCAATATTATCCTCATCAGTGATAGTCTTTTGATTCTTAGTAATCAACCAATAACCTAGTCCTAAACATAGTAGATGTGTCTTCATCTTTTCTTTCCAGTTGTCAAAATTTACTTCAAATTTAGGGCTTTCTTTCCTAAAATTCGCCATGGATCTCCTTAAGCCATTAAACTTTTCTTTCAAGGACCTGCTGCTTTGATACTAATTGTTAGAAAGTAAAGTACACCAAGATAACTAAGAGGGAGGGGGGTGTGAATCAGTTGTCTAAAAAATATAAATTTTACCAACTTTAATAGATTTTAACCATGTAAGCAATGTAACCAACAATGATAAAAAGATATTCATACATAATAACACAATAACATAAGATATGTTGACTAGGGAACCTCTTGGTCAAAGAGTAAACCCCAGTGGGAATGATGCCAACAAAAGATGTACTAATATGAATATTCCTTGTGAAAGGATGGACTCTCTTAGGAGTCTTATGAAATACATTCAGTACATATGAATCTTTGTTAGGAGATTTGAATCTCTGTTAAAAGATTCTAACTTTGTTAGGAGTTATGGAAGATAGAAGGACCCACTACCCAAATAGTTTCAAGATAAGATCACTGAAATCACTATCCAACTAATCTTTTTATTAATCAACAGAATAATACCAAAAGATTACTGACCTCAACAATCCAATACTCCCTCTCTGACTATGCCAAACTGCACCAACTACTTCTTCAGATCTCAATACCAGATCTCAGTGCTTTACATATCCTCTTTCAAAATTTTACATTCACAATATTTTCATATACTTTCTCATTACACATTACATATTACAAGGAAAACATTCCTTCCTTTATACGACACTCAAGTAATTACAAATGAGTCAACATACAAGTTACAAAATAAAAATTTCCACACGTTACATCAAAATTATACAAAATTATCAACTTCCAATCACTATAATTATTCACTCATGTGACCTCAGATCTTGCATTGTCATCCACATCACTATCAATACATCTTCAACTTCTCTCTAACTGTGCATAACTATATTTCATCCCGATTAGGAGATATCATTCAATTTCTACAAACTGCTACTAAGGAATACTACCTGAATACTGCTTCCACTAAAATGCTCATAACTTCCATGAATAAAATAATTATTATCTGCACTCTTAACCATGAACTTATAACACAACAAAGAGTAACTCCCCAACTCCACATAGCTTCATCTTCAATCTCCCAAGTTCTCTAAATCAAACACTATCTGCTCCTCTGCTAATCTTCACTAGACCAATGTGTTGACATCAATGACAATCACAGTCATGAATGCAACAACAACTGCTATAGAATGACTGCTAATAATCCCATAGGATATATTCAACATTCATTCCTAACATAGATATGTTGACCCTGAGGAATTCATAAAAAATGCTAGAAATATTCTCATCCATAGCATTGGAGTCATAAAGGAGCATGAGCGATGTGATGTAGAAAATATCAGTAGGAACATCCTAGATGAAGAAGAAATTAAAAGGAGATTGGAAAAAATCCAAGATTTGTTGAAATTGGAGGTACAATTAAAGAATTCTAAGATTGCATTCAGTGGTTTCTTCTCTGACCTTCCACATATTACAAGGATTGACAAGATGATCCATAACTATGACATCTTGTACATTCAATTGGATGCCAAGGAGAGAGCTAAAAAGGGATACTCATCTTCTGAGTATGAGACTGATAGTCAGGGCTCCTATGAGGAAGATAGCCCACCTCAAAATGTGATGGAGCCACTAGAAGAATAGAGGAGTGATATACCAGAGGTAGAGGATACATATGAACCCCCACAAAAGAAACAAAGGATTAAGGAGGGTGAATCCTCAAAGGCTTAGGTTGCAAGGAAAAATATGGACATGGCTTTTTCTTTGGTTACAGGTGATATGTCTTATAACCACTAATTGATAAAGAAGATAAGAGAAGGGAAGAAAGTATGAACATAAGAGGAGGTTGAGCTGCCGCTATTGTTGTGCCAGGATGAAAGAGTGCTAATTCAAGAACAAATCATAAAAGATGATGAATTAATCAAAAGTGATGAATTTAAAAACTTTTTGATTTGGAGAAAGCACCAAGAGCTTGCTAAATAGGGAAATGAGGGTGTGGAACTAGAAAATGAAGCCCTTCAAGCTGTGAGGTCTTACTCTGACTCATTTTAGTTTGACATTCTTTTTGACATTTGATTCACTAGGATGATACTTTGAGTATAGACATTTGACCTATTTTGGATTACATATACTACCATTATATCTTTTGAGATGATTGCTATAAATTTTTATGATGAGGACATAAGTTGTACTTTTTATATATGCTCATTTTTGGTTCCATGATTATCTATGATATATGAATTTTGTATTTGTTATGTTATCTTTCAGTATAATGAATATTGGTGAAATCATGGTTCTATGATTAGCTTAAGATTACATGCTTATGTGGAATATGTGATGTTTCATGAAAATGTAGTTAGTTATATATATATATATATATATATATATATATATATATATATATATATATATATATATATATATATATATGTCAAGTTCAGATGTTAATACTTCATTTTAAAATGATTATTAATGCAAATATTATATGATGTACTGATATCAAAATTGAGTGTGCAGGAATACGGTCATGGTTGTAAATTCAGAGAAATAAGAAAGGATCTAAGTGCAATCAGTTGAAACCAAGGTCGACTCTAAGGAGAGAACGACCTCGTCATATCGTGATTTTATTCGTAAACATGATGCTTGTGTGTATGTGGTTGAAAATGTTTGTAAATGTATGTTTGTAATTAAATTTTATTTTTGTGAAAATATAAATGTATTTTTTCCACAAAGTATGCCAAATGTGTTTGTTATGTGTGCTTATGTGAGGTGTCACTTGACACCATGGTGATGATGTGGCATGCTTGAGTGGAAAAAGGACCCCACCCTCTCCTTAGTTGGTTTTGAGTACTCCTAAGCTAGGTAGGTGGTTTAGGAAACTAAAATTTATGTAACCAATACTCTATTTTCGGATGCAAGTTTAATTGGGGTTTTTGAAGGGTTCTTTGGAGTCCTAGAGTGTGGTTTAGGTTGGATTTTGGTGCCCCAAGACTAGTACTTTGGTTAGGGGGCTTATTTCTTCTATTTCTACTTTCTTAGGCCACCTTTTTGTCTATCTAAATGGGCTATTTTTTATATAAACGAAAATAGAAATGCTATCTAGGATGTCGTACCTTTTCATGTGTTGAAATTCACTCCATTCATTTAGTAAAGGAAAATGTCACTTTGTCTAGGATCTAGAAACCTAATTATTTTGGGAAGGGAGATGAGAGAAGAATGTTTGATTGACTTAAGGGGAGAAAGACTTAGGAAACACACACTTGTTCATTCTTTGTCCATGCTAATTTTGGGGAGAGTGAGAGGAGGTCTAGAGAGGTTTGGTCTAGTAGCTTGAGAAGGATAGCAAGCTTGGAGTCAAGAGGAGCTCATCTTCAACTTTTCAATTTTGCCTTGGCTTAGGAGGAGGTTGGTGGTTTCTATCTTGTGATTATTTTGAATATGATTTGAAAGAAATGCACTATGTGAAATTTGTAAATTGTATTACCATGTGTGAATCTTTTATTGTTTGGTTTCATTTTGAGATTTTTGCTTTCAATCTTGTTTGTTTTTTTGAATTATTTCATGTTTAAGGGTGTGCAAATTCACTCCTCATCCTTGGGAGGATTTGAGGAGAACTTAGGGTGAAGGGCCTAAGTTGGGATTTTCTTATGTATGAGAGCATGGTTGTATGGGCACCATGAGAGCCTTCTTATGTTGTTTGGGGGCCATAAAGGTATTGTTGATGCTTATGGATTTGAGCTGTTTGGTTGGAAGAGCCTTGTGAAGGCTTGCAATATATGTTGAAATGTTATTTTGTTATACGTTAGGTGTCTCCATAAGAGAAGATTCCACCTTCATCCATTCTATGGATTCTATATTTAGGGTCCTTTGTGCAAGCTTGGGAAGGGAGTGAAATGTGAAGTTCTTTGTACCAAATTGTGTTTGAATATTTATGTTTTATGTTGTATGAGTGTAACCCATCCTACTCTTGTTTCCCCTAGCTCGGGGGTGGCCATGAAATGGACTAGGCTGGGAGGTAAGCTTCCATTTCCATGTGAAGAAAGTCTTGTGTTGGTAGGTTTGGATTCTTCATTTGATGGAGAAATCAAAGTTTGAAGTTCAAGTTTAAGTTGAGAAAATTTTTTAAAGACTGTTCTTAGGAGAATAGCTTGAGAGATCTTGCTCTATGCATTTTGGTTTTATATAAAAAAGAAATTGTAATATTATATGAACTGAAATTTAGACTGGTTATTCTAGTAATTTTCTAAAAATTTAAGGTAATTTAAATGCTCTATTTATAGTCCTAGAATCTGTAACTATTAATTAAATTTTAAATTTTGTTCTCTGCTTAAATGTTATGTGAATTAGATATGGACTGGAAATGTCAAATTATTTTGTTTGCCTAGAAAATGTTGAATTTCCTACAAATGAAAACCATGTATTGAATCAGTTTTTCTAGCATATATGTAATATGTTATTGTTATGAACATGAAAGTTAATTTAGTTCTTTTTATTAACTCTTTAAAGGTTTAAATTTTTTGTATTAGTGAGAATCATTATATTGCTGATAAAAGATTACTACTATTAATACTGTGATTCAAATTTTGCATTAGTAAATGTTCTAAGTTTATGCAGTAATATGGGAGGTAGTTAGTAAATTGAAGCCATAAGGTTTTTATATTTGAAGTTGATAATCAGATTCAATATTAAATTTCTTTACAACAGAATAGTATGTTTATATAGAATGGATTTTAAGTTTATACAAAATGTTCATTATCTTCTATCAGAAAAAAATTTGAAATAAAGAAACCTGTAAGTTCATATGCCAAAGTTGAATGCAATAGACATAATCAATATTAAGTCTAGAGATTTGGATATCAAACCTAGAATATGTATGAATTATGACTTATTGAAACTTCAATTTAGACAAGAAAATTAAATGTATAAAGATACTAACCAGCTCTATATTTTATTTACTATAGACTATTTGAAAACTTAAATTTGAAACACATGTGGAATTGTTTAAAATAAATTCATAATGTCAATTGATATAAATATATAAGTATATTTAGTATGATACCAAATAGACAAATATATTAATAACAGTAAATTACATTAATAATAAGGATAAATGTTTACTGTTCCTTTTCCTATGTTAACAAGACTGTAGATTTATATTTATAAATATTATATATAATATATTATACATAAAAATATGTATAATATAAAATATATAATAAAAAAAGGCTTTATTAAATAATACCTCTTAACTGTTTGTTTAACCTGTAATATTAAATGATATAATAATATATATTATATATTATACATAAAATAATGTATAATATATAATATATATTATAATATTATACAGATACATATAATATAATATATATTATAATTAAGGGAAATTTTTATTAAAGGGAATTTTGAAATTAATAACATGGTAGATAGTAAAATTTGGTGTAGAAGAGTAGTTATTTATGTCTAAATTGAGTTAATATTTCAATTATTTATGTCTCAACACTTTTTCTTATTTGATTACTTATTTTCCTTTTATTTAGAATTCCCGGGGATGACCCTATTATCTTATAGATTAACTCAGTAACCTCTTAGGGGAATGTTCTCCCCTTCTTACTATTTCCTTGTCACCTAATGACTTCCTCTATGAAGGGAATGAAGGCATGCCAGTGCTTGCCTTTTGGTCCCTTATGTGTCATTGGATGACTCGTTCTAGTGAGCTTACATTTCCGAAGCTTTGCATCGATGGGCTATTATGTAACCTAGTTGTCCTAGGTGTTTGATAGTGTTTATTTTTTTAAAAAAAATTTGTTGTGTTTTTGTCTGATTATTTTGGGCATTGCATTCTAGTATCAAAACACAATTTCTACTCTAGGAACCTTTTAACCCATTACGTTTGCCAAACTTATTATTATTTTATCCTTAGTGTAGGATGCCTCTAGTCACGCATAGTGCACACCGATGTGGGTGGAGACCCAGAGGTGGCTGTGTGGCTATAGAGGATAATGAGAGAGAAATCGAGGGGCTAGGTGATGAGTAGAGGCCTCCTCCATCACCGCCACCTAATGGAAATCATGATATCCTTAATGCATTATAGAATCTAGCCGGCATTATTATGGACAGATTACCTCTAGGAGGCCAGCAGGTCGAGAATTGAGAGCGGAGAAGGAGTCCCCCTCCTAGACGAGTAGCGGAGTAGGTAGTTCATGAGGATGAGCCGATGCACATGCCAGAGCCGCCACCAGTGGTTGTCCTGAGAATATCTCGTGACATAGGGGACTTGATTAGAGATCTTATCAGATTACAGCCGCCACCCTTTTCAGGATCCACAGTTGGGATAGAGGTAGAGGCTTGGCTTTTAAGCCTTGAACATTACTTTGGGTTGCATTCTTATGAGAGCAACCTTAAGGCATGATTTGCAATACACATGCTGAGATGTAATGCTTCTACTTGGTGGAAGAAAGAGGAGGTTAAGAGTCACCTTACCATGGACACCCTTACATGTGAGATCTTTTTGGAGAGATTCTGAGCCTAATATATGTTAGAGCATTTTAGACAGTGTCACATCGATGAGTTTCATGACCTACAGTAGAAAAATATGTCAGTAGCCCAATACGAGAATAAGTTTCTCAAGCTCCTTCCCTATGTGGACTACATGAAGGATGAGAAACTCCAAGGCAACTACTTTATCAAGGGGTTGAACTATGCTATAGCTGACAGAGTGCAGATAGTACCCGCAAGGGATCTATGTGATACAGCTGAGAGGGCCATGATCATAGAAGAGATCCATAATAAATTTCACAATGCCCAGGACCAGTCATAGAACCAGAATGCCACATCTCAGTCTTCTGGGTTCCAGAAGTCTCATTGGAAGGGAAACTAGAAGAACTCATCAGGGTAGTCTAGGGCACCTCAGCAATAGCAGCAGTAACCACAACAGTCTCAATAGAACCAGAGATAGAGATCTTCTCAGGGACAGCAGGGCTCTAAGCCCAAGTAGTGGCACTTACAGGGATCTCGACAAGATTAGAGGGGATAGTCCTAGGCTTCTAGAGGTGGATTCAGTGGGTCTAGTGCTATAGGAGGACAATAGGAGTCTAGGCCTCAAGGTATATAGCTACAGGCTAGAGGACCATGCTACACATGTGGTGCCATGGGGCACATAGCTAGGGATTTTTCTACAGTTCATTCAACTAGTAGTCAGAGAGCAGCAGCTTCTAAGCCTACTATAGGATACATGGGTAGAGCACATAGATTTTTTGCAGTGGTTGATAACCGCTAGGCTGAGCACAAGGCCACAATCATTGAGGTTGTAGGCACAATCAAAGGTAGTAGTGTTTCTATCCTATTTGATTCTAGAGCTACCGACTCTTTCATTTCACCTTTTATTGTGGAGTGATGTGGGCTAGTGGTAGCTAGACAGGATGCTAGTTGGGAGGTTGAGTTAGCCTCAGCTACTAGGGTATCTATTAGTTCCATGGTGAGAGGTTGCCAATTACATATTAGGGACTTTACCACCTTAGTTTACCTTTGTTTCACACCACTTGGATTATATGATGTTGTTCTTGGTATGGATTGGCTCTATTTCCATAGAGCCAGGGTGGATTGCAGATAGAAGACAGTGGACTGTTTAGATGATGATGGGGTGACATTAGTTATTATAGGAGTTTAGAGACCTATATCCCTTCGTATGATTTTCACTATGCAGCTTAAGTGGTGCATGTGGAAGGGATGTCAATTATATGCTATAACCATCAATGACAGAGAGGAGGAGGTAGAGAAGGAGATTTCTCTTGATGACCACCCTATTCTTTAGGAGTTTGCAGATGTATTTCCTTCATAGTTACCTAGTATGCCACCACCTAAAGCAGTGGACTTTCATATTGATATCATGCCAGGAGTAGAGCTTGTTTCTAGAGCACCCTATAGGATGAATACACATGAGCTCAATGAGCTCAAGATTCAGCTATAGGAGCTCTTGGAGAAAGGGCACATTCATCCTAGTGTATCTCCATGGGGTGCACCTATCATCTTCATTAAGAAGAAGGACAGATCTCTCAGGTTGTGCATAGATTACCAATAGTTAAACAAGGTGACCATCAAGAATCGATATCATCTTCCTAGTATTGATGACTTATTTGATCGGCTTCAGGGAGCCCGAATGTTCTCAAAGATAGACTTGAAGTCAAGCTATCACTAGTTGAGGATCATGGATAGCGACATCCACAAGATTGTTTTCCACACATGATATGGACACTATGAGTTCACTGTGGTACCTTTTGGACTCACGAATGCTCTAGCTATATTCATGAGTCTCATGAATGGAGTATTCCATTCATTTCTAGATAGATTTGTGGTGATATTCCTAGATGACATATTGATATAATCACAAGATGAGCATGAGCATGAGGAGAATTTGAGACAAGACTTGTAGTGCTTGAGATATAATTAGTTATATGACATCTTGCTAAAGTGTGCATTCTTCAGGATAGAGGTTCACTATTTAGGTCATTTGATATCAAGAGATGGGATCTCAGTTGACCCATCTAAGATTAGGATGATTATGGATTGGTCAGCACCTACTAGTGTGACAGAGATCAAGAGCTTCATGGGCCTTGAAGGCTATTACAGATGTTTTTTCGAGGGTTTTTCTAGAGTGGCCCATCCCATCACTTCCCTTCAGGGGAAAGGGAAGAAGTTTGAGTGGACAGAGAGGTGTGAGAGAGCTTTTTAGGAGCTTAAGAGAGCACTTACCAGTGCACCTATTCTTGTGGTACCTAATCCTTTAGCAGATTTTGTGGTATGCACAGATGCATCTTTAGATGAGATTGGGGTTTTACTGATGCAGGATGGTCAAGATATTGCCTACGAGTCCAGAAAGCTCAAGACTCATGAGCTTAATTATCCTACCCATGACCTTGAGCTAGCAGTAGTGGTGCATGCTTTGATGAGATGGTGACATTTCTTATTAGGCCATAGATTTGAGCTTCATTCAGATCATTAGAGTCTCTAGTATATATTCACTCAGCCGAACCTCAATGGTAGATAGAGGAGATGGATGGAGTTTCTATGCGAGTATGATTTTGACATTCACTACATCAAGGGCAAGGAGAATGTGGTAATAGATTCCTTGAGTAGGATACATCATGAGATCTTAGCTATGACTACTAGCATAGACTTGAGAGGGTGCATACTACAACACTTACAAGAGGATGCCTTCTATTCAAAGGTTAGACAAATGGTTCAAGATCAGGGACCCCTAGAGGGGGAGTTCACATATTATACCCTTGAGTCTGATGGCCTTCTTCATCATAGAGGATGAATTTATGTACCTTCTTTTGGTGGGTTGCAAGATTTCATCATCCTTGAGGCTCATAGAGCTCCTTATGTAGTGCACCCTAGAGTTAAGAAGTTACATGCAGATTTGAGACAACTTTATCACTGGCTAGGTTTGAGGACACACATTGCAGAGATAGTGGCTAAATTCTTAGAGTGTCAGTAGGTTAAGGTGGAGCACTATCATCTAGGAGGACTTCTACAATCTCATGAGATTCTGAAGTGGAAGTGGGACATTATATCCATAGATTTTATAGTTGGTCTTCCTATGTCATCTACTCGCCACAATGCCATTATGCACTTTCTTTCAATAAAATATATTATGAATGTTCATGGAAATGAGATTATTAGGTAAGTTATGATAGTTGAACTAATGTCATGAATTAGCGTTAGATTTATGTAAAGAAATTTTATCAATAAAACTATAAAACATATGTTAGTTGAAGAGTTAATGATGTCATTATTTAAATGATATACTTGCAGTTTTTTTTATAAATTTTATGAATTATATGTCATTGTGAAATAATTGTTAATTTAGTTTTCTTTTTAATTTTTAATATAGAATTAGGATTTCTTCTAATAAAATTCAATTGATCAAATATTTAATACACTCTTTTAAGTTTCTTAAATAAATAATAGTGAATTTGAATAGATTTTTAAAAAAGACCTATTTTAGTGGCTATACCATTTTTAATTATGAATATTAAGGGAAATTTTTATTAAAGGAAATTTTGAAATTAATAACATGGTAGATAGTAAAATTTGGTGTAGAAGAGTAGTTATTTATGTCTAAATTAAGTTAATATTTTAATTGTTTATGTCTCAACACTTTTTCTTATTTGATTACTTATTTTCCTTTTATTTAGAATTCCCGAGGATGACCCTATTATCCTATAGATTAACTCAGTCACCTCTTAGGGGAATGTTCTCCCCTTCTTACTATTTCCTTGTCACCTAATGAGTTCTATTGTGAAGGGAATAGAGGCACACCAGTGCTTGCCTTATGGTCCCTTATGTGTCATTGGGTGACTCGTCCAAGAGAGCTTACGTTTCCAAAGCTTTGCATCGATGGGCTATTGTGTAACCTAGTTGTCCTAGGTGTTTGATAGTGTTTTTTTTTTTTAAAAAAAATTTGTTCTATTTTTCTCTGATTATTTTGGGCATTACACAGGCCTTAGCCACATATGATGCACCATCAAAGAAGATCATAGTTGAAGAGTCTAGGTAGTTGGTGAGGTCAAGTGGGATGCTCCTAGTTCCAAGATGGGATTTAAGCTCAGCTTTCATAACTGATCAAATAAGGAGACAGCCACATGGTGGCTTGTCTTATGAAGCTCAAATTGGAGAAATGATCGGAGGTTGTGGTTATGACCCTAGATCCCAAACATTGGCAATGTGGTCTTTGGATCCAAGAACACAAAATCCCTCTCTTGTCACCATTGAAGACAAAATGGATGAAGACAAGATCATCTAGACTGTTAAGAACACCAATGATCTTGAGGTCTCAAAAGTAGTGATTCATTTTTCCCATTTGAATGAGGCCAATACTACTCAACTTTTTGACAAATATGGGAGATTTTTTGAGGACTCCATTAAGTTGGCCAAGGACAAGGAGGAGAAGCTTTTAAGAATAAATATGTTAGAAGATAAGCTAGAGGTAATAAAGGGCAAGATTGAGGAAGCTTCAAAGGTTGTTTCCCATCCTATCATTGTAGCTGAGGTTGTGGAGGTCTTGGTGATAGAGGTACCTGAGGTGGCAGTAGGGGAGTCAAATAAAGACAAGATGAAAATAGCCTTGGGTGCCCTAATAGAGATTTTGCAACATAGGTTTGAAGTGATCAAGCGAAGGATGGACCTAGTCCACAATTCATTTGTTATGTTGCAAAAGGTAAATGGGAGTGTTAATGATGCTATGGCTACTTTGGACCCATTATTTAATGTGTGGTCTAGTAGAAGATCACCTTTTGAAAAACTTGAAGCATTGTAGCCACATATGAGTGACATCCCAGAGTTTTTTGGAGAAGTGGGAGAAAATATTGAGCTCATTGGTTCAACACGGGTATTTTTCAAAGGAAAGGCTAGCCAAGACAAAGCTAAGCTAGGAATGTTTAGACCTAATTTTAGTAAGTGCTTGCATCCTATTCATAAGGGTGATGGTGACATCATAGGGGTGGAGGAATGGAAATCAGGACTGGACCAACTACTGACAAATCAAGATGCTTTCCTAAATAGTGATGGTACTTTGGACATCACTAGGTTCAATAACATCATTTATGATGTTTTTAAGGTCGAGAATGATTGCTCTAAGTTTTTTGCAGAGGAAAAGGCTACAAATGATTCTAGGTGGGATAAGTAGATGAAGATAGTACATGATTTGAAGGAGTACACTTGGCCTACCGAGGAAGTTGTTAGAGATTTTTCTTGTTGAATCCTAAAATAGCCCTGAGTGCTTAGATAGAAATCTATGATTCCTAAACTCCTAATTCAAACAAGAAAAGACTAATTAACAAGGACCAAGTCCTTCCTGACTTTGAGCTCATAGCTATAGGTGGGTGTACCTATTCAGATCTACTTCTTCAAAGTTTTACAACATTACTTAGCATCCTTGATACAAACCTAATCTTATTAGCCCTTTTGCATATACATGAAAGTAAATAATCTTTTAAGTTTTGTGATGATGAAATCCCTGCAAGTTGAGGATAGACCAGTGCCTTATCCTAGGGTTGAGAGTCAGAAAGAGAAACATACATCTACAGGAATCTTCTAAGTAAAACAAAAATAGAACCTAGATGAAATGCCTTACAATTCACCCTCTCTTAAGCACATCAACTCATCAAATTCTTGCAAAAGTCTTGAGCTCTCAAATATTAACCTTAAGACTCTACCCTTTCCTTGAAAGGAACTAGAGATTAAAATCCTAGACACCTTGTAAATGGTACACCAAAACTGCCTTATAGAATCAGTATACAAAAGCTACAGAATTCAAACAAGAAGACAACCAAAAAAATGCAAGGGAATTCTATTGTATTCAAGTGGAATTTCACTGTGTCTTTACATTCCAATTTTGAACAACATTCCCAAGAAGTTCAACAATGGAGTCAAAGCCTCTCCTTATAGTAAAATTTTCATCATCATTTACAATGGAGAGAAAAACTAGAGATATAGGAAAAGGAGGTCAGTTACATAGAACTGACAGCTATCTGCCAAACTCCAAAATATCTCCTATCTTCCTCTACACCTAATCTACAACCGATTCTTCTTCAACTGATTCTCATACCTGCAATCATTTTCAAACAAACTTGATTCTGATCTCAAAATTTCCAACTCATACTACTCTCTTCTAGTACATTGAAACTAAAAACAATCATTTCCATTAGATTCCTTATCTCCTGTCATTCCTAGAAACATATAACATGTCCATGTTTTGATAAAAAATGAACCTCCAGACATTAATTTCATGAAAAGGGTCATCATTTAAATTTTTGAATTTATTCCCTAAGTGCAAACTATGTTACTTTTTAAATGTTTTGAAATCTTTTAAATTTGGCCTCTTTTTATATTATTTGTGCATTTTCTACAAAGGCCGCCAAGATGTACCACTTGTCACTGATTGATTGGTTGCTTGAACTAGCCCTAGGTTAACTGCCTATCTAGAGAACTCATGAATATGCCCATTCTCCTAATCTCCAAATCCATTTTCTAACCATGGGTTTATTTGGAGATCATGCGACAACACTAATCTCTAAATCTCAGAATGACCTTCCTGACCTTGGGTTAAATCTAGCGACTAGACAACTAGGCCATTCTCGCAATCTCAGAATGAAATCCTCTAACTGCCAAGAACTTGGAGATTACGAGACTGCCATTCACATGATTACTGAATGGTTAGGGCTTAATTGCCAAGATTTGGTGACCTGGTGACTAAGCATTCTCTAAATCTCTGGATTTATCATGCTAACTGTTAGCTATTCAATGACCCAACAATCGTAGCTAACTGACCACCACCTTTGAATTACTGAATGTTTCTCTAACTACCAGTTTGGTCTCATGATTATGTGACTGGGCACCATGTGTCCTATTTGTCTAGCTGTCACCATCGCTTGTTTGAAAAATTACCTTATGTTTGGGCCTGCCGACATGCTTCCTCAGGTGATCTCCAAGCACTTGCATGTAGAGCCTCCTATTCTTTTATCTATTTCTTATGTGGGTAGCATTCCTTTTAAACATTTCAAAGTTCCTTGACGTGACAATGTGGGATAAATCTGCTAAAGGCTTTAAAACATTCATTCAAAATTTTGGTATAGTTCCCACCTAGCACGCACACCAAGGTAGGTGCACAAGGCATGAGGAAGCCACTAGCCTCTCCTCTTACTTTACTTTACACTTAATCTGAGTGCTCATGTTTTTAAATAGCATAAAACACCAAATTGGGGTGCATGTGGGATAAAACCACATGCAGCCCCCTTTACATTTTCCACTTTTCATGGTTGTGTGTGCTTCCTCTTTCATTCTCCTTCATGCAAGCACACTATGTGCTGCATCTTTTAACCAAAACATGCCTCTATCTCACCCAAACATGGTTTCATTTGGCATATGTGATTCCACTTTATACATATCATGTAACAAACTTTAAGCAATAAAACATGCTTCCAAAATCACATATCTTTTGGGCTTATGTGTTGGTTGGCTAACACATCATCCAACCTCCTTTTCTTGACTGGCATGCACCATTTTGTACTTACAGGCATGAATAATCTACCATCTAAAACACTCCATTCTAGCAATGTCTAGAATCATTGGCTTGACATTCTCTCCTTTTGGAAACACACACCTCTAGCCATTCATGCTTCCTATTTGCATTCATATTTTAAACAAGAGGAATGTTGGCTTCATTTTATTCATGCACACTCCTTTGTTTCACACTTGTGCTAGCTGGACACAA
Organism: Chamaecyparis obtusa; assembly: GCA_027943335.1. Lineage (NCBI taxonomy): Eukaryota > Viridiplantae > Streptophyta > Pinopsida > Cupressales > Cupressaceae > Chamaecyparis > Chamaecyparis obtusa. The sequence continues at coordinate 126,496 of BSBK01010985.1, read as the reverse complement.
GGAGTCTCCTTTGGTCTTCACACAACACATTACCTATGTGAGCTCCTATTTATACACTATGCACTACCAATTCCTTGCAGATGCAGCATGCCCCCATTCACGTGGCACATGCCTCTTTGGTAATCATGCAACAAGGCCCTTCCTCTTATTTTCTACATTGGTCCTTTTCATACATAGGCAATCTCCCTTTTTTTTTACATAGGCTCCAAAGTGTTTACAACTTGGTAGCCCCATGCATTCCCATTCCCAAACATGCCTCCACAATGTTTGATTCTTACGCTGGCACTTCATGCCTTTCTTTAATGTGTGGCACCCCTTTTGAACTTTGCCTCTCTCCATGCACAATCCATTCATCAAATGCACAACCTCTAATCACTTGCATAAGGAATCCTTTATTTCTTCCTTATGCATCCCATTTTGGATTCTTTTGGTGTTCTTTCCTTGGGAATGCTAGCACGTATCTCACAACTTTCCTTACACACTCTACTTTATTTTTATAGCCTTCTTTCCTATGAAAATGTGATTTCCCGATCATGATTACTTAAAGTGGTGCCTCAACTCTCACATAGCTTCTTCATTGCATTCCCATTCCCAAACATGCCTTCCAACTTGTGCATTGTCTCATGCATCCAGCATGGTGTGTTCTCCATTTCATGTGCCACCTTTTAAATTTTATGCACTCGGCCTTGATTTTGTGTGAGCCCCTTGGTTGATGCCTGCAGTAGCTCAACACCCTTCATTTTAACATTGGCTCATTTCTATTTGTCCCTTTCATTATGTCCATACACAAACTCCATGGTCTTGCAGCTTGTGTATAAAAGGCTCATGCATAAGTGTCAAACAGGCAATCTTTTAAACTTTTGTGCACCTACACCTAACCATAGGTAGCCTGCAAACAATAACATTTGGAGAGGTTCCTAGTGTGTAACCCCTTGATCATCATTTATCCTACCATTCAATTTGTACACAATGCACCAACTCTTTCTTCTTTTTGACATGCATCAACCATCCTAAAATGGCATGCATACAATACTTCCCTTTGTATATTATGCTAGTTCCTCACTCAAATTCATGAGTTGTCCTTCATCAAGGTCTCTTCCAAAAATCTCAATGTGGATTTGAAAAGTCTTTTTTCCCTAGCATCTATTGCAACCTCAAATATAACCATGATCAATCAAAAATTAATCACACATTCACTTTACATCCTTGCACAATTCCCAAATCACACTAACTGGCACCCAGAAAGTGGCTTCACAAACTGACAAAAAGTCCTCACAGGAACATGCCATCTAGAGTATGATCTCATATCCAACATATAAACACATCCACCAAAGGAGAAAACATTAAAAGGCCCGAGAAAAAGGATTTTAACAATCAAATTTGGCCTATCAGAAACATTAGTTCTATCTGCGTTATCGAAATGACATAAGTCACCTCTAAAACTGGCTTTAAAAACTCATCCATAGAAACATTTAGGAATCAAAAACTTAGGCACTGATTCACCTCCACATAGTGAATATGAATCCATAATTTTCTTTCTCTGAAGATCAAGTGGTGAAAAACAAGTAAACACCAAAGTCATCCCGTCAGATATATTTAGAATAAAAAATAATTATATATGCATAAATCTGATTTGGAATTATTTTGGCAAAGTAATCAAATGGATTGGCAAAGACCTCAAGTACCTCAAGCTAGGTTACTTCTAGGTCAACAATATGGGACATCTCTCAATTATGCCTGACCATGAACAGGGTACAAACTAGGAGACCTCAAAGTAGGTCAATCAGAAAACTAGACAATGCAGACAAAGAGAAACTTAATAATTCACAAATGGAATGACACTGGAAAACAGGTCAAATAGGCACATGGGGAGCTGAAAATTGGCATGAACACACTCTCTCATTCCTACAGCATGATGAAATAACCCACATGTTATGACTAATCATAGGGCAATAAATGCACTTCCTCAAAGTGGGCTACTCAGTGAAATTCAGGGAACACACATTATGCAGATTTTTTGGAACACCTTTAAACAGACACTTCCAAAATATGCCGAAACTAAAACCTAGGCCCTAAAACCTTTTACATACATTAAATGATAGGTGATGAACACTCTATCCAAGTGACATATCATGACACTCAATAGGCTCCTATTTTCTGTGCATTCAAACTCAGCCTCTCACAATGATTTTCAAAGCACTAATCTCACACTTAGACAAATTTTTGAACATGGACTCGAAAACATAGAATGAATTTTTGATCTCCAACAGTGGCTCTAATTGGGGACATGTGCCCCTTGTGGGCATGTAGAGGATCCAGAATCTTTGGTAGAATAGACCACCCAAAGAAGATGAACTTTCACTTTACTACTTTTATCCTTCTACCTTGAAATTTTCAAAAACTTTGCTCCTTATTGAAAGAAACAACACCACAAGATATACATAAAATACATAAGCGGCTTCAAAATGCCAAAGAAACTTCAACTTTTACCTCTGTTAAAAACATAGTTTCTTCTTTGAAACTCAATCGACAATCTGAAACTACCACTAAATTCATGATGACATAAAACATAGGCTGCATAATAACTTCAAATTTATAATCACCTATGCCTTCTCTCTTATGTCCCCCCCCAAAACTTAGTATTTGGAAAACAAGCATCACCAAAATCATCATAAATTGAAACATATGAAAGGGGATAAACAACTGATACCTTCTCTTCTTGGCTGCAAGCACCCGAGTCATCTTCAATGCACACTTGCATATCAAAAGAAAAGAAAACATACTCACACTCATTTAGCTTAGCTGAGGAATCTGAAACATCCTCATGCATCAAACCAATCAGATTAACTAAATCTGATGTCTCTTCATAAATCATAGTTTTATCCTCATAAGGATGATTCACACAATCAATACCATAGATCAAATCACCTTCATTATCATCAATGTTCGATGGTGGAAGAACCCAACTGTCAATTTGTAATTCATTTCCATCAAAAGAACAATATTCACCTTGCATTACCTTTCCTCCAACTAACTTCATTTGAGCTTGAAGTTCAAACTTAGCCATATCTAAAAAATCAAAATTTGAAAAGGAACTATCCTCAGCAGATTCCATTTTATGGGCACATTCTTCGAACAATAGATTACAGACAACATGGAGTTGTTTCTCATAATCATTTAGACAAAGTGTCAACTGGTTCATATCATTGTCTTCATCAAATATCACATTAATAACTTCAAGAGACATGTCATCACATCCATCTTCACATATATCTTTAGTAGAGAGAGAAAATTCAGAATCTGAAACACAACATGATTCACCACTACTGTTGTCATCACATGAAAAATCAGCATTATAACTAACCAAATAATCTTTACGAGTACCAAATAATGAACTCCATTTGTCTTCATTCTCTATGACTTTACATTCAGATTTTTTACCATTTAAACACATAGAATATTGAAAAGAAAAATCATTTGCAACATGAGAGAAATCTTGTGATAGGTCATTAGAAACCAATTCATCTTCATCCTCATCAATGCTTCCACAATTCTGTTGTTTCAACTGGAGCAGTAATGACAAATATTCCTCATCCTTGAATTCATTACAATCACCATTTATCTTAGCATTTAAATCATCATTAGTAACCGGAAAGTCATTTTCATGTTTATCCTCATTATACTTGTGCAAATCATACAAAGGGAAGGATGTATCTTCAACAATCCAGATATGTTCATTACCTTCATTGGCTGAAAAAGAATGCAGCTCTTCATCAACAATATCTTCAACAATGACATTCATTCCACTTTCACATCCAACATTTTAATCAATGCAATTAGTAGGGGAATGAAAGCATTGATGCTACTCACCCTTTTCCCGACCATTCACTTCATTCTGAAAATATAAACCAGTAGAGGTATGCCTCATTATAATTCCATATTTTAGATTACATTCAATATCCATTGCAAATTCAAAAGCCTGGTATAAAATTTATGGCTATTTATCCCTCAGTAGGAAACCCATCTTTTTGCCCAATGCACCCAAATAAATAACTAAACATATCTAATCATGGGACCAAAAATTCTTAGGGATATCCATCAATGTTTTAACAAATCTATTATTAAACCTTGGGATCAACTCATCTTGTTGAATCTGAATTTCTATCAATCTATCCAACAACAATTTGACATCTACCCACCCATCAAACTATTCAATGAAGGATGAACTTAACTCATCCCATGAAGAAATTGAGCTTCATACAGGAATGAGAACCATTCTCTTTCATCTCCTTTCAGATTCTGCACAAACAACCTCATCCATAGATCTTCATGGAATACATCAAAATCATACATTACATCAGCAAAAGCTTGAACATGCTTATTTGCTGACTGGGACTGGTTCATATCAAATTTTGGCAAGTATCCTCTAATTTCATTAGGGATCTTATTAGGGAAACTAGGTATGCCATCATAACAAAATGGCACATATCCTTTGACAAAAGAACTCCTATGAACATCCATTACTGGCTACCACTTTTGCATACACACTTGAAATTCTTCAAAACTAGTAACATGAAATCTATACTTGTAAATAACTTTCTCTTATCACTAAAATTTTCTAGCATACTTCACACTTATGACTTAACTCAAAATTCAATCCAAAAGTATGAAATTATAAACTCATATGTACTTTCTTTTAATGACAAAATCACTTGATAAGGACCATGTAAACACATAAAGTATTGAATGGAGAATATCTGGAAAGTCTTTGCTGAATGTTGTTGTTCACTTCACATTTGACTGATATCTGAAACAAGGCTTCACATCTTAGGTTCATTCTAGCATAGAGTCACCACCTCCTTTTAGAGGACACAAATTTACTCACTAATCTTTCATGAAACACCACCAGATTTTGGCCATTCCTTACAACAAATTCACATGTACTTTCCCAAATTTTCTCAACAACAGATTCAAGGTAATACAATTTCAGATCTAATTTTTTTTTTCAGATTATGAGACTTATATGACTCTTCCCACTACCGAATACAACAAGACTCTAGGATACTCTCAATGGTAACCTTATTTCAATCCCCAATAGAGTCACCAATTTGTTAGTGATTTTCTTGCTAAATCCTAAAACACAACCCTGAGTGCTTAGATAGAACTCTATGATTCCTAAACTCCTGATTCAAACAAGAAAAGATTAATTAACAGGGACCAAGTCCTTCTTCACTTTGAGCTCTTGGCTATAGGTGGGTGTACCTATTCAGATCTACTTCTTCAAATTTTTACAACATTAGTTAGTATCCTTGATACAAAACTAATCTTATTAGCCCTTTTGAGAATATATGAAGATAAATAATCTTTTAAGTTTTGTGATGATGAAATCCCTATAAATTGAGGATAGACCAATGCCTTATCCTAGGGTAGAGAGTTAGAAAGAGAAACATACATCTACAAGAATCTTCTAAGTAAAACACAAATAGATCCTAGATGAAATTCCTTACAATTCACCCTCTCTTAAACACATCTAGTCATCAAATTCTTACAAAATTTATAATATCTCAGAGATTAAGCTTAAGACTTTATCCTTTCCTTGAAAGGAACTATAGATTAAAATAACAGATACCTTGTAAGTTGTACACCAAAACTGCCTTACAGACTTAGTATACAAAATCTACAGAATTGAAACAAGAAGACAACCAAAAACATGCAAGGGAATTCTATTGTATTTAAGTAGAATTTCACTATGTCTTTACATTCCAATTTTGACAAATATTCCCAAGAAGTTAAAAAATGGAGTCAAAGCCTCTCCTTACAGTAAAATTTTCATCATCCTTTACAATGGAGAGAAAAACTAGAGATATAGAAAAAGAATGTTAGTTACACAAAACTAAAAGCTATCTACTCAACTCCAAAATATCTCCCATCTTCCTCTACACCTGATCTGCAACTGATTCTTCTTCAACTGATTCTCATGCCTATAATCATTTTCAAACAGACTTGATTCTGATCTTGAAATTGCCAGCTCATATGGGCACATGGGGAGCTCAAAATTGGCATGAACACTCTCTCTCATGTAGAAGTTGATGAAATATCAGATTCAACTCCAAGATCTAGCTGCATGCAATAAACCTGTTACACAGAATGAAGCTAAAGACTGGAAAAATTGAAACCCTCTTGTGCTCAAAAATGTTAGAGCTCAAAATGAATTAAGAGTGAATGACAGAAATAATTACAAAAGCGGCTTATAAGGATAGAAACCCTAAAGCCCAAAAAAGCTAGGTTGTGCAATAATAATTAATAGAAATATTAATTATTATGCACCTAAAAGAGATAGCTTAAGTGAAAAAGAATAATAGAGGACCTAAGTAATTAAACCGAAATGATTTAATTATAAAGTCAAATATAACTATTATTCTAACACCCCCCCTTAAGCATAGCTCAAGAGGAACTAACCTAGCACAGCTAAGAAAGCAAGAAATGGGTCTTGGCAATAAGGCCTGATCAAGTAACCAGTACAAGGAAATCTCTATAAACTGGAGTAAAGGAGAAAATCTAGTGGGAAAAACTCCTCTCTAAAAAGAGATGTAAAAAGCAAGCAAAGACAAAAAGAATGACTTCAAGAGACTCTCTCAAAGCCATAAGTACAATGCATGCTGCCAACCCCCCCATGAGAGAGGGTTGAGGCTCCAAAGCCCCCCCAAAATGAAAGAAACCTTGGATCAATGAACAAACCATTGTGACTCCAATGCAGAGGAGTGAAAGTCAGTGGACACTATAGAGGGAACCTCGAAAGATGAGGTTTCACTGGAAGGCCGAGCTGATGCTCGAAGGAGTAGACATGAGGATCCTGAAAGGGAATCCCCAATGTAAGTGGTATGATAGGTGTGTTGACATTATCATCAAAGAGGAGATGAATGTCCTCTGTAGAATCCTCAACAACTGCACCTGGTGGCTCGATGAATGGAGCTGGAGGATTAGGTAGTGCTGAAGAAGAACCCTGCTGAACAAAAAAGAGCTCAATAGGAGGTGGCATGGCAGTCACAACAGCAGTCTCAGGAACCACATAGAGGTTCAAGTGACCTGACTATACCACAAGATGCTCTCTCAAAGGAGGAGATTCGTGCTCTGGAAAACATGGACCAAAGTGTGAAAAGGAGTAGAGACAGGTGGAATGATCAACTATCCCTGTAGCAACAATACCTCCTTTCATACTATCCCAGATGAAAACTGAATCTGGAGTGAACTCAACTGTCTTCCCTAACCCACTATGAGTAATCTGATAAACTGAGAGAAGGTTTGTAGACAAAGATGGAACATACAACACATCATTAAATGTGCCATCCTGAATGCATATAGTGCCTTTCCCGTAGACTGTCATAACAGTGTTATTCCCAATGATAATATGGGGAATAGGAGAATCTTCAAAAGAAGAGAAGATCTCTCGAGAAGATGCCATATGGTGAGAAGCACCTGAATTCAGTATCCAAGGGACCTGTGAAGGGGATGCAACAGAAGCCTGTAATGCATGACCCTTTCCAAGATCTTGTCTAGCTGTAGAATAGATAGAGGAAGACTGATAAGCAAACCCCTGTGAGCCAGAAGAGGATGGAGAGGAAAGATTGCTCTTCTGAAGAAGAGCTTGCAAATCTGCTATCTGTTTCTCATAACCATCAAACTTCTTCTGATAGCAAAGTGACTCATCATGTGTTCCCTTCTGACAATAGGAACATGTAGGTCTCTCAGTCTTCTATTTCTCCTTCTTAGAAGAAGATGGTGGGCCAGTAGAGTGCTGAGAAGAGGAATCTGATATCTTCTTCAGCTTCTATGTACTCTGAGGTGACTTGGCAAGCAATGCCTATGACTGTGAACCTATAAGAGAATCCATCTGAGTGAGATTTGATTGCTCATGAGTCAACTAGTCACAAAAAGTCTCAAAAGAGGGCATAACATGTCGTGCACCTAGTGCATCTATAGTGGAGTAGAAGGTAGAAGAAAATATCTGAAACTATCCTCGAAGTTTAGAAAGAATCAGGTAAATACACTCATTGTCTATTTTGTTCTTCCCACATCCCTATAAAACTGAACAGAGAGATTTGAACTTCATCAAGAAGTCCTCAATGGTGGGAAAAGAATCAGGTACCAATGAAGTCAACTCTGCCTCAATTTGTAGTGCCTTGAACTCATTCACAGTGCCAAAAAGATTCTAAAAATTATCCCAAATGGCTTGAGGAGTAAGGCATCCATCAAGGTGAAAAAGTAGACTATCTGAAACATGTAGTGACATCAAACCCATGGCTTCATCCATCTTGTTCCTATGCTGCATGACCTCAAATGGTCGAGTCAACTAAGGCTGAACTGGGTCCAAACAAGACAATAACCCCCGTGATCGAAGAAGTCATGTCATACGAGCCTTCCACACATGGTAATTGTGTGGAGTGAGGAGCTCAACAGATGCTATGTCTGCCATAGTGCCAAGGGCTTTGACTATTTTTTTAATTAAGTTTTCTTTCAGAACTAGATAGAAGATGCAGAAGGGGTTTTGTTTTATGTGATACAATGTTTTGTTTTTCTGAAATAAATGATAGAAAAGAAAGAAAGAACACCCCCCACAATTGATAAAACCCAATTCCAGCATAATTCTGAAAGCTCAAAAGAAAGAAAGAGCAAGAAATGCTTCAGAATAAAAATTTGTGTACCTTTACTTTGAAGCTCAAAAACAACATCAAAATAGAAGAATCAAAAAATGAAACCTGCACCAATGCGACGGGCTCGGAAAGAACTTTCTAGCGATATATCATATGTCAATTTTTGAGTCCATATGAGCCCTGTAGGAGCAAAAATGCCCATGTACCCCCAAAAATGCAAGCTCTCTGGAAAAAACCAGTGATGACAAAAAATTTGACGGCCGTTTTCCCGTCACGAGCCCGTCTGGCCGGAAAAAAAAATCATCAAAAAAATTGAAATGTGCCGGAAAAGAATCGCCGAAATTTTTTTACCAGCGATGATGTCAAGTTGACATCACCACTTTCTGGGTGAAGTAGGAGGGCGGCCGGTGGGTGGCTTGGCGGCGGCCGGCAGGTGGCGCGGTGGCTGGTGGGAGGCACCGCAGCCACAGGGGGGAGGCGTTGCGGCGGCCAGCGGGTGGCATTGCGGCCGTGGGTGGCACTGTGGCCGGGTGGTGGTGGCACCAGGGTGGCGCACTTGTGGCGCACTGGTGACGCCCCATAAAACCCTTAAAAATGCATGGAAAATGTTTTTTTTTTGAAAAAATTTCATTTTTCATGCCGTACGGCTCTTGGAGGCTAAAAAATTCACCCAAAGGCTCTGGTGTCCAAGATAGCCAAATTTTATATGGATTTTGGGTATTTCAGACCTTCTGGATGCAACCATGAGGTCAATTTTTGCCCAAAGTGCTCTAAAAAATTGCAACCCCCTAGATCCAATATAAAAAACACTAGAAAACCCTAGAAAGAAAGGGCTTGATCCACATCTCCAAAAAAACTTGAACAAGCTACAGCAACAAGGCTCTGATACCATATAGAAGCTGATGAAATATCAAATTCAACTCCAAGATCCAGCTGCATGCAATAAACCTGTTACACAAAATGAAGCTAAAGACTGAAAAAAGTGAAATCCTCTTGTGCTAAAAAATGTTAGAGCTCAAAATGAATTAAGAGTGAATGACAAAAATAATTACAAAAGCGGCTTATAAGGATAGAAACCCTAAAGCCCAAAAAAGCTAGGTTGTGCAATAATAATTAATAGAAATATTAATTATTATGCACCTAAAAGAGATAGCTTAAGTGAAAAAGAATAATAGAGGACTTAAGTAATTAAATCGAAATGATTTAATTATAAAGTCAAATATAACTATTATTCTAACAATTTTCATCATCCTTTACAATGGAGAGAAAAACTAGAGATATAGAAAAAGGACGTTAGTTACACAGAACTAAAAGCTATCTACTCAACCTCAAAATATCTCCAATCTTCCTCTACACCTGATCTGCAATTGATTCTTCTTCAACTCATTCTCATGGCTGCAATCATTTTCAAATAGACTTGATTCTGATCTCGAAATTGCCAGCTCATATGGGCACATGGGGAGCTCAAAATTGGCATGAACACTCTCTCTCATATCTACAACATAATGCAACAACCTGCATCTTATGACTAATCACAGGGTAATAAATGCACTTCCTCAAAGTGGGCTACTTAGTGAAATTCAGGGAACACACATTATGTAGATTTTTTGGAACACCTTTAAACAGGAACTTCAAAAGCATGCCAGAACTAAAACCTAGCACCTAAAACCTTTTACATACGTTAAATTATAGGTGATGAACACTCTATCCAAGTGGTGTATCATGACATTATATAAGCTCCTATTTTTTGTGCATTCAAACTCGACCTCTCACAATGATTTTCAAAGCACTAATCTCACACTTGGACAAATTTTTGAACATGGACTCAAAAATATAGACTAAATTTTTGAGCTCCAATAGTGTCTCTAATTGGGGACGCATGCCCCTTGTGAGCACGGAGAGGATCTAGAATCTTTGGTACATCAAACCACCCAAAGAAGATGAACTTTCACTTTACTCCTTTTATCCTTCTACCTTGAACTTTTCAACAACTTGGCTCCTTATTGAAAACAAAAACACCACTGTACAAGATATACATAAAATACATAAGAAACTTTAAAATTCTAAAGAAACTTCAACTTTTACCTCTATCAAAAACATGGTTTCTTATTTGAAACTCAACCGACAATCTGAAACTACCACTAAACTCATGATGATAGAAAATATCATGGAACATAGGTTGCATAACAAATTCAAATTTACAATCACTTATGCCTTCTCTCTTATGTCCCCCCACAAACTCACTATTTGGAAAAAAAGCATCATCAAAATGAGCATAAATTGAAACATATGAAAGGGGACAAACAACTAATCCCTTCTCTTCTTGGCTGCAAGTACCTGACTCATCTTCAATGCACACTTGCATATCAAAAGAAAAGAAAATATACTAAACTCATTCAGCTCAAACAAAGAATATGAAACATCCTCATGGATCAAACCAATCAGATTAACTAAATCTAGTGTCTCTAAATAAATCATAGTTTTATCCTCATAAGGATGATTCACACGGTCAATACCATACATCAAATCACCTTCATTATGATCAATGTTCAGTGGTAGAAGAACCCAACTGTAAATATGTAATGCATTTCCATCAAAAGAACAATACTCACCTTGCATTACCTTTCCTCCAACTGACTTCATTGGAGCTAGAATTTCAGACTCAGCCATATCTATAAAATCAAAATCTGAAAATGAACTATCCTCAGAGAATTCCATTTTATGGGCACATTCTTCGAACAATGGATTATAGACAACATATAATTGTTTCTCATAATCATTTAGACAAAGTGTTGACTGGTTCATAGCAATGTCTTCATCAAATATCACATTAATAACTTCATAAGACATGTCATTAAATCCATCTTCACATATATCTTTAGTAGAGAGAGAAAATTCAGAATCTGAATCAGAACATAATTCACCACTGCTACTATCATCACATGAAAAATCAGTGTTATAACCAACGAAATCATCTTCATAAGTACCAAATAATGAAATACATTTGTCTTCATTCTCTATGACTTTACATTCAGCTTCTTTACCATTTAAACACATAGAAAATTGAAAAGAAAAATGATTTGCAACATGAGAGAAATCTTGTGATAGGTCATTGGAAACCAATTCATCTTCATCCTCATCCATGCTTTCACAATCTTGTTGTTTCAATTGCAATAGTAATAACAAATGTTCCTCATCCATGAATTCATTACAATCACCATTTATCTTAGCATTTAAATCATCATTAGTAACCAGGAAGTTATTTTCATGGTTATCGTTATTATACTTGTTTGAATCATACAAAGGGAAGAAAGTATCTTCAACAATCTAGAAATGTTCATTACCTTCATTGGCTGAAAAAGAATCCAGCTCTTCATCAACAATATCTTCAACAGTGACATTTATTCCTTTTTCACATACAACATTTTGATCAATGCAATTAATAGGGGAATTATAGCATTGATGCTACTCACCCTTTTCCTGATCATTCACTTCATTCTAAGAATATAAACGAGTAGAGATATGCCTTCTTATAACTCCATATTTTAGATTGCATTCAATATCCATTGCAAAGACAAAAGCCTGGTATAAACTTTGTGGTTGTTTATCCCTCAGCAGGAAACCCATCTTTTGGCCCAATGCACCCATATAAACAACTAAACATATCTGATCATGGGGCCAACAATTCTCAGGAATATCCATAAATGTTTTAAAAAATCTGTTATTAAACCTTGGGATCAACTCATCTTGTTCAATCTGAATTTCCATCAATCTATCCAACAACAATTTGACATCTACCCACCTATCAAAGTGTTGAATGAAGGATGAACTTAACTCATCCCATGAAGAAATTGAAGCTGCAGGTGGGAATGATAACCATTCTATTTCATCTCCTTTTAGAGTCTACACCAACAACCTCATGCATAGATCTTCATGGCATACATCAAAATCATACATTACATAAGCAAAATCTTGAACATGCTTCTTTGCTGACTAGGATTGTTCCTATAAAATTTTGGTGAGTATCCTCTGATTTCATCAGGGATCTTATTAGGGAAACTAGGTATGCCATCATAACAAAATGGCACATATACTTTGACAAATGAACTCTTATGAACATCCATTACTGGCCATAACTTTTGCATACACACTTAAAATTCTTCGAAACTAGCAACAAGAAATCTATACTTGTAAATAACTTTCTCCGATCACTGAATTTTTCTAACATACTTCACACTTATGACTTAACTCAAAATTCAATCCAGAAGTATGTAATTCCACACTCATATGTCCTTTCTTTTAATGAGAAAATCACTTGATAAGGACAATGTAAACACATAAAATACTGAATGAAGAATACATGGAAAGTCTTTGCTAAATATTGTTGCTCACTTCACATCTGACTGAAATCTAAAAGAAAGCTTCACATCTCAGGTTCTTTCTAGCATAGAGTCACCACTCCCTTTAAGAGGACACAAATTTACTCACTAATCTTTCATGAAACACCACTAGATTCTAGGCATTCCTCATAGCAAAGTCACATATACTTTCTCAAATTTTCTCAACAACAAATTCTAGGTAATACATTTTCAGATTTGAAAACAATTTTCACATTATGAGACTTATATGACTCTTCCCCAAACTGAATACACTAAGATTCTAGGATACTCTTAATGGTAACCTTATTTCATTCCATAGTGGAGTCACCAATTTGTTAGTGATTTTCTTGTTGAATCCTAACACACAGCCCTGAGTGCTTAGATAGAACTCTATGATTCCTAAACACCTAATTCAAACAAGAAAATACTAATTAACAAGGACCAAGTCCTTCACTTTGAGCTCTTGGCTATAGGTGGGTGTACCTATTCAAATCTACTTCTTCAAAGTTTTACAAATTAGTTAGTATCCTTAATACAAACCTAATCTTATCAGCCCTTTCAAACATACATGAAAGTAAATAATCTTTTAAGTTTTGTGATGATGAAATCCCTCCAAATTGAGGATAGACCAGTGCCTTATCCTAGGGTAGAGAGTCAGAAAGAGAAATATACATCTACATAAATCTTCTAAGTAAAACACCAATAGAACCTAGATGAAATTCCTTACAACTCACCCTCTCTTAAACACATCCAGTCATCAAATTCTTGCAAAAGTCTAGTGCTCTCAGAGATTATCCTTAAGACTTTACCCTTTCCTTCAAGGGAACTAGAGATTAAAATCACAGATACCTTGTAAATGGTACACCAAAAATACCTTATAGATTCAGTATACAAAAGTTACAAAATTCAAAGAAGAAGACAACCAAAAATATGTAAGGGAATTCTATTGTATTCAAATAGAATTTCACTGTGTCTTTACATTCCAATTTTGACAAACATTCCCAAGAAGTTCAACAATGGAATCAATGCCTCTCCTTAAAGTAAAATTTTCATCATCCTTTACAATGGAGAGAAAAACTAGAGATATAGGAAAAGGAGGTTAGTTACATAGAACTGACAACTATCTTCTCAACACCAAAATATCTCCCATATTCCTCTACACCTAATCTGCAATTGATTCTTCTTCAACTGATTCTCATGCCTGCAATCATTTTGAAACAAATTTGATTTTCATCTCAAAATTTTCAGCTCATACTACTCTCTTCTACTACTTTGAAACTAAAAACAATCATTTCCATTAGATTCCTTATCTTTTTCCATTTCCAGAAACATATAACATGTCCATGTTCTGATAAAAAATAAACCTACAGACATTAATTCTATGAGCAGGGTGATCATTTAAATTTCTAAATTTATTCCCTAAGTACAAACTATGTTACTTTTTAAATCTAGCCTCTTTTTATATTATTTTTGCATTCTGCACAGAGGCCACCAAGATGTGCCACTTGTCACTGATTGATTGGTTGCTCAGACTAACCCTAGGTTAGCCGCCTATCTAGAGAACTTGCAAATATACACATTCTCCTAATCTCCAAATCTATTATCTAACCATGAGTTTACCTGGTGATTATGTGACAACACTTATCTCAAAATCTTAGAATGAGTTTGCTCACCTCGGGTTAAATCTGGCAACTAGGCAACCAGGCCATTCTCATAATCTTAGAATGAAATCCTCTAACTACCAAGAACTTGGAGATTACGTGACTACTGTTTATGTGATCGCTGAATGGTGAGGGCTTAACTGCTAGGATCTAGTGACCTAGTGACTAAGCATTCTCTAAATCTCTAGATTTATCATGCTAACTGTTAGCTATTCAATGACCCAATGACCATGGCTAACTGACCGCCACCTTCAAATCATTGAATGTTTCTCTAACTATCGGTTTGGTCTCATGACTATGTGACTGGGTGCTACATATCCTCTTTGTCTAGTTGTCACCATTGCTTGTCTGTAAAATTACTGATGCATGAGCATCTTGGGTCCTTGGCAATCCTGTGTCACCAAAAACATTTTGAGTTTATTTGTGTTGCTTGGTTCCTTCTTTGACCGAGTTGGTTTGGTAGTTGGTCAGTTTCCTTTGGTTATCTAGTGTGGTCGGTTATCTCCTAGGTGGTTGGTTGTTTCACTGGCACTCAACGTTGCTTGTCTATTGCTTAGTCATTCTTTCTTACCAAGTAGTTTATTTTGATTTTTTGTTGAGGTTGACTTGTGCAATTAATTTGGGTCATGGATTTAATGCTGGTATCCATCATTGGGAAGTGTGTGGTCTTAGATCTGACCATTTCTTCCTTTGATTATGGATCTAAAGGCTGACTCAATTTGATATCCTCTTGTATAAATGTTGTTGTTTGGCTTGAGTTTAAGGAGTCATTTTTTAGTGAGAAATAACAAGATATAAGACTAGAGATTGTTGCCAGATCCTTGCATGTTGGAGGATTTCTGTAACTCATTGTAATAACTAGCTGTAACTGGGAAGGCCTTACAACCTGACATGTATGACTTGATTTGATGATAATAAAAATAAAGATCTTGCATTCTCTCTCTCACTATGTTGTTATTGCTTCCACGTGTTGTTGATCAGGCTAGATCAATAGGGTGTGCCACTGTTTGGCCCCTCTTGGTCCCTGTCCTTATGCCAGGTGGTATTAGAGTGAGGTTAGATCTGGATCTAGGTTTGTGAATCTAGATTTGTAGGTTGCGAAGCCCTAGTTGATTGTTGTGGATAGAAGATTTTGAAATGACCTACAATTGCAGAGGGTTTTCAAGATGGTTTGTGGGAGGCGAGATGCAGATCCAGGATTAGCAAACATATTGAGACAAATTGCTTCTAGACTAGAAGTTGTTGAGAGAACCTAGAGAAGAGGAAGACATCTTGAAGATGTTAGTGATGATGAAATTGAGGAAGAACAAGAGAATGTAGAACCTACACCTATGATGGATTAGGGTGAAGAAAGATTCTTGAAGGCTTTGACAAGTTTGAAGTCTACACCACATTTTAATCATCTTGAGTATGGTGGAAAACTGGATTTTGATGAATTGGTAGATTGGATCACTGAGATGGAAAAGTATTTTGAGTATGAAAATGTACCTAAAGACAAGAAAGTGAAAATTGCAACAACAAAGTTGAAAAGTCACACATCCTTATGGTGGGAACATCTGCAACTGGATAGAAAGAGGAAAGGAAAAGAAAAAATCAAGGTATGGAATAAAATGGTGAATAAGTTGAAAGGAAAGTTCTTACCTTGTGATTATCCGATTAACCTCGTTAGGCGAATGCAAAGTCTAAGGAAAAAAGATAGCTCTGTAAAGGACTATACTAAGTAATTCTATAGATTAGATATCAGATCTGGACATGATGAAGATGATGTGGAAATAATTTCTAAATACCTGAATGGTTTGAGAGTTTCCATCCAAGAAGAAATCAATTTGGTCAAATTGGAGAACATTGAAGAGGCTTATCAATTTGCATTGAAAGCTGAGGAGAAATTGAATAAGAGACATGAGAAAAGACAAAGAGGTAGAGGTGGAAGATTCCCTAGAGGAAGAGGTAGATCCCATGGTGAAAATGTTAGATCTGAACCAGAAAAGACAAATCTGGATAAAGGCAAGACCGAGTGGAAAGGTGAAAGTTCACCTAGAGAAAAAGGTAGTAACTACCGAAGTGGTTATAGTAGAGGTTGTTTCCAAGGAACTTGTTACAATTGTGGAGAAAAAGGACATAGATCTTTTGAATGTACACATGCTAGTAAGGAGGCTGGTAGCAGTAGAAATGCCTTGGTGCAAGAAGAGTCACCAAATGAACCAGAGAAGTAAAATAACTTGATGGTAAGAAGAGCACTATGGAATGAAAGTAAAAAAGGAAGGCTGTGTAAGGAAAAGTTTTTTCAAGACTAGATTTAGAGTTTTTGACAAAGTTTGGAAGGTAATCATTGATAATGGTAGCTTGGAGAATTTGGCATGTGAGGAAATGGTCACAAAATTGTAGTTGAAAAGGTTGGAATATATGAAACCCTATCAAAATTCATGGATCAAGGATGACCATACACTCTTGATAAGTGAACAATGTTATGTGAATTTGAAGATTGGAAAATACTATGATAAGGTATTATGTTATATCATGCCTATGGATTGTTGTCATATTTTGTTGGGTAGACCTTGGCAATATGATAGACATGTTGTATATGATGGGAGATTGCATAAGTATACTATTTTGGCTAATAGAAAGAGAAAAATCTTGTTACCTTTGCTAGAAGAACCTACTAGTAATGTTTGCACACCTGTGAAAGTTTTCTTGATGGAGGGAAGAAAGTTTGTTAAGGACTTGAAGAAGAGTGATGTATGTTTTGCTATGATTCCTAACAAATTGAGTAAGAAAACAAAGGATAGTATTCCTGAGGAGATTGATAAGTTACTTGCTGAGTATAGTGAAATCATTTCTAATATTGTACCTGATGGTTTTCCCTCGAAGAGAAGCATTGATTATTGTATGGATCTAATCCCTAGAGCTAGTTTACCGAATAAGGCACCTCATTGGTTGACACCTACCAAGAATCAAGAATTGAACCAATAGATTCAAGAGTTGCTAGAGAATGGTTTGATCAGAGAAAGTTTGAGTCCTTGTGTAGTACCTATGGTATTGGAACTGAAGAAGAATGGAGAATGGTGAATGTGTACTGATTCCAGAGAAATCAATAAGATAACAGTGAAGTATAGGTTTTCTATACCAAGAATGGATGATATAATGGATAGTTTGACTAGAGAAAAGTATTTTACCAAAATTGATTTGAAAAATGGGTATCATCAGATCAGAATCAAAGAGGGTGATGAATGGAAGACTACTTTCAAGACAAAATAAGGTTTGTATGAGTGGTTGGTTATGCCTTTTGGTTTAACTAATGCACCGAGTACTTTTATGAGGTTGATGAATGAAGTTTTGAAGAAATTATTGGGTAAGTTTGTGATTGTATATATTGATGATATTTTGATATTTAGTAAGACTAGAGAAGAACATTTGTTGCATGTTAGACAAGTTTTGCAAAGTTTGAAATAATAAAAGTTATTGATAAATCTAAAAAAGTGTTCATTCATGAAAGATGAGATTGTGTATTTGGGATTTTTGATTTCAGTTGATGATTTGAAAATGGATCCTAAAAAGGTTGAAGCTATTTTGAATTGGCCTACACCTATGAGTGCTAATGAGGTAAGATCGTTTCATGGTTTGGCAAGTTTTTACCAAAAGTTTATAAGGAATTTCAGTTCAATTTGTAATGCTATGACTGAGACTATGAGAGGAGATAAAAGAGAATTCAAGTGGACACATGGAGATGATAAAATTTTTGAGACTCTGAAGTAGAAGGTTGTTGAATTTCCTATTTTGGCATTTCTTGACTTTAGTAAGGTATTTCAAGTGGAATGTGATGCAAGTGGAAGTGCAATTAGAGCTATGTTGAGTCAAGAAGGTAAATCTATTGTTTTCTTTAGTGAAAAGTTGAATGATGCTAGAAGGAAATATTCAGTGTATGATCAAAAATTCTATGCTATTGTTCGAGCATTGAAGAAATGGAGACATTATTTGATACCAAGTGAATTTGTGTTGTATATTGATCATAAGGCTTTACAGTATTTGGGTAGCTAGAATAAGTTGGATTAGAGACATATGAAATGGGTTGAGTATTTGCAGAGTTATACATTTGTGATAAAGCATAAGAGCGGAGTCACTAACCGAGTTGCTGATGCATTGAGTAGAAGATCTTTGATGATTGAGATGAAAATTGAAGTTCTTGGTTTTGATGAGATGAGAGATTCTTATGAGTTTGATCTTGATTTTTCTGAACCTTGGAGAAAGTGTAGAGCACCTATTCAAGATCAATAGAACACTAAATGGGATGAATATTTTATTTAGGAAGGTATGTTATTTGAAGGTATTTAGTTGTGTATACCAAAAGGAGAAATGGGAACTAATCTAATAAAGGAGAAATATAGTAGTGGTTTGGCTGGACATTTTGGTGTTGATAAGACATGAAATTTTCTTAAGGCAAAATACTTTTGGCCACAGTTGTATAAAGATGTTCATAAATTTGTGAAAAGTTGTGGAATTTGTGAAGTTGCAAAAGGAGTAAGTCAAAATACTAGATTGTACACATTGATTGTTGTACCTAAGAAACCTTGGAGTGACATCAGTATGGATTTTGTCCTTGGCTTACTGAAGACAGTAAGAGGCAATGATTCTATATTTGTTGTTGTGGATACATTTTCTAAGATGACATATTTTATACATTGTAGAAAGATATCAGATATAGTACATGTAGTAGATCTTTTCTTTAAGGAAATTGTTAGATTGCATGGATTACCGAGGAGTATTATCTTTAATCGAGATAGTAAATTTGTTGGATACTTTTGGAAAACTCTTTGGAGAAAGTTTGGTACTGACTTGAAATATAGTTCTACATTTCACCCACAAACTGATGGATAGACAAAAGTTGTGAACAAAATTTTGGGAAATCTTTTGAGATGTTTAGTTGGAGACACACCAAGTAATTGGGATTCTGTGCTGGCACAAGCAGAGTTTGCACACAATAATTCAGTGAATAAGAGTACTGGAAAAACACCATTTGAGATTATGAATGGCATACAACCGAGACATATATCTGATTTAAGGGACATTGTTGATGAAAGAAAGAGAAGTGCTAAAGGAGTAAAATTTGCTGAGTAAATGAAGACATTACATGAAGATGTGAAGCTAAAGCTGAAAGAGAGTAATCAAAAATACAAAGACAGAGCTGATAAATCAATGAGACATAATAATTTTGATGTTGGTGATAAAGTGATGGTTCATTTGAAGAAAGGATGATTTCCTATTGGAACATATGGGCAGCTGAAGATGAAGAAGTTTAGACCTTGCAAGATTTTGAGGAAATTTGATACTGGAAATGCATATGAGATTGAGTTTCCTGATGACATGGACATATCAGCTATTTTCAAAATTATCAATTTGTATGAGTATCATGAACCTGATGAAGACATGTTAGCACCGATGGAATATCCTAAAAGGTAGAAAGAGGAAGTTGAGCATATTTTGGAGCAAAGAATTGGCAAGAGTACAAGAGGAAAACAATATATGGAATATCTAGTAAAGTGGAAGAATAGACCGATTGAAGATAGTTCATGGATTTCATAGTCTAAGTTGGATGTAGCTCAGACCATACCTATTTCATGATTTGGAGAATCATTTCTAACAACACCATGTGTCTTATGAAGGAGCATCTCAGGTCCTTGGCAATCCTATGTCACTAAAAACATTTTGAGTTTGTTTGTGTTGCTCAGTTGCTTCTTTGATTGAGTTGGTTTGGTAGTTGGTCAGTTTCCTTTGGTTACCCAGTATGGTTGGTTATCCCCTAGGTGATCATTTTTTTCACTGGCACTCGGCGTTGCTTGCCTATTGCTCGGTCATTCTTTCTTACCGAGTAGTTTATTTTGAGTTTTTGTTGAGGCCAACTTGTGTAATTAATTTGGGTCATAGATTTAATGTTGGTATCCATCATTGGGAAGCGTATGGTACTAGACTTGATAGTTTCTTCCATTGATTATGGATCTAAATGTTGACTCAGTTTGGTAGCCTCTTATATAAATGTAGTTATTTGGCTTGAGTTTAGGGAGTCAATTTTAAGTGAGAAATAAGAAGATAGAAGATTAGAGATTGTTTCCAAATCCTTACATGTTGGAGGATTTTTGTAACTCATTATAATATCTGGCCATAACTAGGAAGGCCTTATAGCCCGACATGTATGAGTTGATTTGATGATAATAAAAAGAAATATCTTGCATTCTCTCTCACTATGTTGTTATTACTTCTGTGTGTTGTTGAGCAGGTTGGATCAGTAGGGTGTGCCACTATTTGGCCCCTCTTGGTCCTTTTCCTTGCATCAATTACATTATCTTTGGGCCCACTAGCATGCTTCCCAAGGTGATCTCCAAGCACTCACATGTAGAGCCTCCTACTCTTTCATCTATTTCTTATGTGAGCGGCATTACTTTTAAACATTTCAAAGTTCCTTTTTGGGGCCAATGTGGGATAAATCTGCTGAAGGTTTTTAAACATTCATTCAAAATTTTACTATAGTGCCCACTTGGCATGCACACCAAGGTGGGCCCACAATGTATGAGGAAGCCAATAGCTTCTCCTCTTACTTTACTTTGCACTTACTTTGAGTGCTCATGTATTTAAATAGCATCAAACACCAAATTGGGGTGCATGTGGGATAAACCCACATGTAGCCCTGTTTACATTTTCCTCTTTTCCTAGTTGTGTGCACTTCCTCTTTCATTGTCCTTCCTCCAAGCACACTATGTGCTACATCTTTTAACCAAAACATGCCTCTATCTCACCCAAACATGGTTCCATTTGGCATACAGGATTCCACTTTATACATATCATGTAACAAACTTTAAGCAATAAAACATGCTTCAGAACTCACACATCTTTTGGGCTTATGTGTTTCTTTGTTAACACATCATCCAACCTCCTTGGCTTGACTCACTGGCTTGACATTCTCTCCATCTAGAATCACTAGCTCTACATTCTCTCCATTTGGAAACACACACCTCTAGCCATTCACGCTACCTATTTGCATTCATATTTTAAACAAGAGGAATGCTGGCTTCATTTTATTCATGCACACTGCTTTATTTCACACTTACACTAGTTGTACACAATGAGTCCCCTTTGGTCTTCATGTAGCACATTACCTATGTGAGCTCCTATTTATACACTATTTATTGCCCATTCCTTGTAGATGCAACATGAACCCATTCACATGGCATGTGCCCTATGCATCCCCATTCCCAAACATGCCTCCACAATGTTTGATTCTTATGCTCGCACTTCATGCCTTTCTTCAATGCATGGCACCCCTTTCAAACTTTGCCTCTCTCCATGCGTAGGCCATTCATCAAATGCACAGCCTCCAATCACTTGCACAAGGCATCCTTTATTTCTTCCTTGCACACCCCATTTTAAATTCTTTTGGTGTGCTTTCACTGGGAATGTTGGCACACATCTCACAGCTTGCCTTACACAACCTACTTTGTGTGTATAGCCTTCCTTCTTGCAAAAATGTGATTACCTGATCATGATTACTTAAAATGCTACCTCAACTCTCACATAGCTTCTTCATTGCATTCCCATTTCCAAACATGCCTTCTAACCTATGCATTATCTCACACATCCATCCTGGTGTGTTCTTTATTTCATGTGCCACCTTTTGAATTTTATGCACTCTACCTTGATTTTGCATGAGCCTCTTGGTTGATGCCCGTAGTAGCTCATCTCCCTTCATTTTAACACTGGCCCATTTGTGGTTGTTCCTTTCATTATGTCCATACACAAACTCCATGGTCTTGCAGCTTGTGTATAAAAGGCTCATTCACTAGTGTCAAACCGATAATGTTTTAAAATTTTGTGCACTTACAGCTGATCATATGCAGCCTACAAATAATAACATTTGGAGAGATTCCTAGTGTGTCACCCCTTGATCATCATTCAACCTATCATTCAATGTGTACACAACACACCAACTCTTTCTTCTTTTTGACATGCATCAACCATCTTAAAATGACATGCATACAATACTTCCCTTTGTATATTATGCTAGTTCCTCACTCAAATTCATGAGTTGTCCTTCATCAAGGTCTCTTCCAAATAAGCTCAATGTGGATTTGAAAAGTATTTTTGCACTAGCATCTATTGCAACCTCAAAAAAAACCATGATCAATCAAAAATTAATCACACATTCACTTTACATCCTTGCACAATTGCCAAATTACACTAACTGGCACCCAGAAAGTGGCTTCAAAAACTGACAAAAAGCCCTCACAGGAACACACCATCCAAAGTACAGGCTCATCTCCAACATATAAACACATTTTCCAAAGGATAAAAAATGAAAAGGCCTGAGGAAAAATATTTTAACAATCAAACTTGTCCTATCAGAAACATTAGTTTTGTCTGCATTGCCAAAATCATATAAGTCACCTTTGGAACTGGCTTTAAAAACTCATCCACTAAAACATTCAGGAACTAGGAACTTAGGCATTGATTCACCTCCACATAGTGAAAATGAATCCATCATTTTATCACTCCGAAGATCAAGTGGTGAAAAATAAGTAAACACCAAAGTCAGCCCGTCAGAGATATTCAAAATAAAAAATAGTGAAATATGCATAAATTTGATTTGAAATTGACCTGGAAAAGTAATCAAATGGATTAGCAAAGACTTAAAAATCCTTAGGAGAGGTTACTTCTAGGTCAATAATATGGGACATCTCTCAATTATTCCTGACCATGAATAGGGCACAAAGTAGGAGACCTCAAAGTAGGTCAATCAGAAAACTGGACAATGCAGACACAAAGAAACTTAATAATTTGCAAACAAAATGACATTGTCAAATAGGTCAAATAGGCACATGGAGAGTTGAAAATTGGCATGAACACTCTATCTCATGCCTACAACATGATGAAACAACCCACATATTATGACTAATCATAGGGTAATAGATGCACTTCCTCAAAGTGGGCTACTCAATGAAACTCAGGGAACACATGCATATTTTTGGGAACACCTTTAAACAGGCACTTCAAAAGCATGCCAAAACTGAAACCTAGGACCTAAAACCTTGTACATACATCAAATGATAGGTGATGAACACTCTATCCAAGTGATGCATCATGACACTCAATAGGCTCCTATTTTCCGTGCATTCAAACTCGGCCTCTCACAATGATTTTCAAAGCACTAATCTCACACTTAGACAAATTTTTGAACATGGACTCAAAAACATAGACTAAATTTTTGATCTCCAATAGTGGTTCTAATTGGAAAAACATGCCCCTTGTGGGCACATAGAGGTTCTAGAATCTTTGGTACAATAGATCACCCAAAG
Source organism: Chamaecyparis obtusa (assembly GCA_027943335.1). NCBI lineage: Eukaryota > Viridiplantae > Streptophyta > Pinopsida > Cupressales > Cupressaceae > Chamaecyparis > Chamaecyparis obtusa. Next base: position 102,467 of record BSBK01010985.1, on the reverse strand, counting down.
AGGATGAACTTTCACTTTAATCCTTTTATCCTTCTACCTTGAACTTTTCAAAGACTCGGCTCCTTATTGGAAACAAAAACACCACTGTACAAGATATACATAAAATACATAAGAAACTTCAAAATGCAATAGAAACTTCAACTTTTACCTCTATAAAAAACATGGTTTCTTCTTTGAAACTAAATCGGCAATTTGAATCTACCACTAAACTCATGATGACAGAAAACATCATGGAACATAGGCTACATAATAACTTCAAATTTACAATCACCTATGCCTTCTCTCTTATGTCCCCCCTCAAACTCACTATTTGGAAAACAAGCATCATCAAAATCATCATAAATTGAAACATATGAAAGGGGACAAATAACTGATACCTTCTCTTCTTGGCTGCAAGTACCTAACTCATCTTCAATGCACACTTGCATATCAAAAGAAAAGAAAACATACTCACACTCATTCAGCTCAGCCAAGGAATCTAAAACATCCTCATGCATCAAACCAATCAGATTAACTAAATCTAATGTCTCTTGATATATCAGAGTTTTATCCTCATAAGGATCATTCACATAGTCAATACCATACATCAAATCACCTTCATTATCATCAATGTTCGGTGGTAGAAGAACCCAACTATCAATATGTAATGCATTTCCATCAAAATAACAACACTCACCTTGCATTATCCAATTGACTTCATTGGAGCTAGAAGTTCAGACTTGGCCATATCTAAAAAATCAAAATCTGAAAATGAACTATCCTTAGCAAATTCTATTTTATGGGCACATTCTTCGAACAATGGATTACAGACAACATGGAATTGTTTCTCATAATCATTTAGAATAAGTGCCATCTAGTTCATATCAATGTCTTCATCAAATATCACATTAATAACTTCATAAGACATGTCATGACATTCATCTTCACATATATCTCTAGTAGAGAGAGAAAATTCAGAATCAGAATTAGAACATGATTCACCACTGTTGTTGTCATCACATGAAAAATCAGCATTATAACCAACCAAATCATCTTCACAAGTACCAAATAATGAACGCCATTTGTCTTCATTCTCTATGACTCTACATTCAGCTTCTTTACCATTTAAACACATAGAAGATTAAAAAGAAAAATAATTTGTAGCATGAGAGAAATCTTGTGATAGTTCATTAGAAACCAATTTATCTTCATCCTCATCCATGCTTCCACAATCCTACTGTGTCAAGTGCAACAGTAATGACAAATGTTCCTCATCTATGAATTCATTACAATGACCATTTATCCCAGCATTTGAATCATCATTTTAACTAGGAAGTCATTTTCATGGTTATCCTCATTATACTTGAGCAAATCATACAAAGGGGAGGATGTATCTTTAGTAATCCAGAAATGTTCATTACCTTCATTGGCTGAAAAAGAATCCAGTTCTTCATCAACAATATCTTTAGTAGCGACATTCATTCCACTTTCACATACAATATTTTGATCAATGTAGTTAGTAGGGGAATGAAAGCATTGATGCTACTCACCCTTTTCCTAATCATTCACTTCATTCTGATAATATAAACCAGTAGAGGTATGGCTCCTTATAACTCCATATTTTCGATTACATTCTGAATAGGGTTAAAATGGAATCACCACTATTCAAATGTAAAGGTAGATAGATGTGTATGGTAGAAATATGAGATCTATTCCCAAATCCAAATTCTCAAAGGAGAGATCCAATTTGATCAACCAACAGGTTAATACACAATCAAATCAATCTATAAAGAATATACAAGAGAGAGAAAAACCCCATATTTCCCTATAAAGGAGTTATGCTTGATATTTGAAATAATTGAAATAAAAATACTAACCTCAAATTAGGGTAGATCTAGAAATTTTTAATTTTTGATGTCTGTGCGTACTTTTGGGCAATTCTATAACCTGTTTTGGACTAGAAATGTTGAGATGAAGAAAACCCATAAATATTTCTCCAAGATGAGCTTAGATTGACTTTGACCCTCATAAAAGGTCAAAGGCTAGATTCTTTATTTGAAGGTCAATTCTGACTTTGTTCACAGATCTCAGAAGTTCACTGAAACGGGTATCCAAATCCACTCTTAGATCCAAAATCCCACACCTGTACCTACAAGAGAATGGGGGCTTTTGTTGTATGGGGGGTTTTCCTTACTCAAACCCCAATTTAGGAATTAACCTTGAAATTGAATTGAAATGTAGTGTGCATAAACAAAGTAATTGAAACAAATCACCTCACTTATGTTGAAGTCCTTGTAGAGGATTCAAATCCTTAAATCCACAAGTAGGAATGCTTCAATGGATGTAGAATGAATGTAGGATGTCTCCAATCAACGTCATTTGATCTTCAACACCAATCTTGACTTGATCTTTGCATATGAGAAGGTTTGAATGGATGTAGAAGGATGGATCTTCAAGGGAGCTCTAAAGAGATTGAATCCTTCAATGGCTAAAAATGGATCTCCTTGATGGATGAATGCTTTAAAACTTGAATTCTTGAAGACTCACTTGCACTTGAGAGCTTGCAATTGCTTGATTGTGGATGATGAAATTGAGAGAGGAAGGCCTCCTTTTATAGTGAACTAGGGCACAATCCTCTAGAGGGGCCAACTTGGAGAATTAATTCTCAATTAGGTCCTAACCTTTAGAAAATATACCTAGATTAAATGCAATTTAAGGATTTACCATTTGGAAACCCGAAATGGCCGACCCAGAGGTAGGAAAACAAATATCCCGAAAACCTGATACTCAAAAATCAAGGAATTTGGAAATTTGAAAGAGGGGGGAAAAATCAAGGTTGGGATTGACCTAGTCAGGTTCAAGCTTGATCCTAACCTAGTCAAGTTCGAGCTCGACCTTGACCTAGTCAAGATCAACATCAAATTTGACCTTGTGGGCCCAAATTTAGTTAGAATCAGGACAAGAGGTCCCGAGGATGCCCAAAGACCTAGAAATGATATCAGAATAAGATAAAATGCCAGGGATAGGAATAAAATTCTATGATGACTATGATGAAGGCTAGGAGGACCTACTTCTTAGTCCTACCTAGAAAATAGAGCCATGGAAGAGGGAAATTAAGGAGAATCCTCAAGATCCTAACCCTAATTTCACCTAGAATGATGAAATCAAGTGCAAAAAAGAAGTGGAAAGTGGGTAGAAAGCCAAATACATGCAAAGACCTGATCAAGGCACTTAACATGACCCTAGACCACTTACTCAGAGGGCTAAATGCTCTTATTATGGAAGTGTTTCCATTTTAAGATGATACATTAAGCCCCCACTTTAGAAAGAGTATGGACTCGATGCAAACTCTTGGTAAAGGAGATCAGAATGAAAAGATAATCTTATCATAATCCAAGGGACAAAGGGAAACCTTAAGCCCCTAGGGACTCAAGTCTTTATCTATTTCTAGATCATAATAAGAGAGACATCTCTAGAGAGAGAAAGAAGGTGTGATTACCTCATCCAATGAGAACTTATGTCCAATTGTGAATCACACCAGAAAATGGCACAACTGGAAAGATGGAATTGAATGGCCTAGTGAATGTGGCTACTCACTAGTCAACCCATCAAGAATTCATCCTTAGGAATATTCTATTCCATAAGAATAAAACCAAAAACAAAAGAGATCCAGTCTTAAGGAAACCTCCGACCTTAAGGGATCAAAATATATGTGTATTTGAAACTGGAGGGATCAAGAGATCCTAAAATATAAATCCATGCTTTAAGGATTAGTTACTAATCCAAAAAGGGAGAAAAGTATCTTTGAAAAATAATATCTGCGTATCAAAAAGTGTGTGTGTGCAATAGGTGAGTAGAGCATATGCCCCCATGTTAAAGTCATTGCTGACACTTTAATAGGATTAATGGCTTTAACAGAAACATAAACAACACCATTGATTATGTTTTCACATCGAGATGTCCCCAGATGAAGACAAATAAGAGGAAATATCATAGAAACATACCAAGAACATAGAAGGAATCTACCTACCATGGGTTTAGTATGATCATAAGATAATATATATGTGATATTATTGCAAATGAATTGACATCATTCCCCAAAGAAAGTAGAACTAAAATCACAAAGGAGGAAAGATCACATAAGATATATGAAGAAGAATCTTTTTGGACCATGACATGGAGATGAAAAAGAATTAGTGCTACCATATCTCGAATCCAAGAAAATTACACAAGGAAATATTTACCAACAATAGCACATTTACAACATAACATTAATCAACACATAGAAGAATAGAGATACATATAGAGGAATTTGAACAACAGTTTTGATTCCTTTATCACCTTGCACCAACTAAGTAACAAGAATTGTATCAAAGAATCTAACAACATTTAGCAAATACATTACAGGAGAAGCACAGTACAACAGACAAACACACAACAAAGGTACCACAAAGGACAAGCTGATCAAGCATGCCGCCTACTCTTCCCATCTCATTGTATATTATTTAGGGAAGGTGGGTAACTCACAAGAGGGACTATGTCCAATATAGTAGGAATAATAGCCAATTCCAAACAAGGATCCTCTTGAGAATCACAATATTCGACACTAGGTGTAAGAGTTAATTTTGATGAAAGCATATTAGGCAAATCAATGTCAATGTCAATAGTCTCATATTCATCATTAACATCATTAGTATCATCAAGAGTATCTTCTTCATCCAAATTAATTAGAATAGGATCTAAGATATGAATAGAATCATCATAATCATGCATGTGAACATCATTATTAGTAATAACCTCTTCTAACACATCATGCATAGGTTTATCCGAGGAAGGTAGAGATCTTTGAGCTTTAGCATGAGCATGATGCTTTTTATGATGTTCATTAGTAGATCAATTACATTTTGATTTATTTGAAATAGGTTGAGAACTAGGAGGAAATCTTAGAATCCTTCATAGGTTCTTTAGGAAGATCAATAGGATTATTAAGAATAGGAGAAACAATCACATGATCTTTGATAGGTTCGGTAGAAGGAAATTGATTAACAAAACTAGAAGCCATAGTAAAAGGAGGTATCAAAGGTGTAGGCAATAGACCATGATTAAGATCCCTAGGAAGTGAGATTAATTCAAGAATATTACAATGTTTATAAGCTTGATATGATCGAAAAAGATTATCAGGTCAAGGAGGACATGAATTAGGTAATGAAGGCCAAAAGAAATCAAGAGTAGCACAATCTCTAGGCCTAGAAGGTTGATATAGACTATGATTAATCATCTTTATTTCATTATCATGAATGAATTTAATACATTTATGGATAGGTGAAGCAACAGCATGCATGGCAGTCAACCAAGGCAAACCAAGCTTAACTTGAAATTGATCAAAAGTAGGAACTACAACAAAGCTAGTGTTCACAATTTTCCCAAAAAGTTCAATTGGTAAAGTAATGGAACCAAATGATGGATAAATAAAATAATTACAAGTTTGAATCCACACATCTAATGTATCATAAAAGTCATTTTGTAATATTTTCATAAAAAGATTTTCTTCAGTGATAAAATTAACTAAGGATGTAGGATCAACAAGACAACCACGAGTAGGCTTCTGAGCAATCCTAGCAACAATGTAAAGGGGACCATCAGGAGCTTTAATAGTCTCAGAGTCATCAAAGGTAATCAAAAGTTCCTGAGGTCTTTTATTCTTAGGTTGTTGTCAAGGTTTAGGTTGAGTTTTCATTTTAGGTTTAGGTCAAGGTTGAGATTCAACTTTAGGTTGAATTTGAGGTTGAGGTGTAGATACCAATTGACCAACATGCTCCACTTGATTAACAACATGATTGAGATCATCCATCTTTGATTCATACACAATTTCCATAGAAAATGGTTGAGAAATTGTATTAGTATCATGTGTAAGTAAAGGGTTCGTATAGATTTGAAGTTTCTGATTAGGAGGAGAGACAAATTTTTTCCCACTACCATCAAGATTATCAATAGATAAGGCATTAGAATCAATTAAATCTTGAACCTTATGTTTTAAAGAGTAACACTTCTTAATATCATGACCATTCTGATGATGATATTGACAAAAAGCATTTTGATCAAAAGATTTAGATGCAATCATAGTAGGTAAAAGAGGTTGAATAGGAGGCAAAGTAATCATATTAGTAGTTAACAACCTATTCATAATAGCATGTAAAGATTCAGAAAGAGGAGTAAATGTATGATTTAATCAAAAAGTAGTGGATACAGAAGTGGCATTATGGGATGCAACAACAACTTGATTAGCAACTGCATTCACTTGTTTGTTTATCTTGACATAGCTGTTGAATTTTTGAAATTTGTTTGGATTAGGAGCAGCATCACTCTTATCAACTGGAATAGGAGCCATTGGAGTTTTACTCTCAAATTGACTCACTTGTAATTGATAATGATGAAGCACTGCACAAAGTTGTTGAAAAGAGGTAAATTCAGTACGCAAAATATTATCTCTAATATCCTTTGGCAAATTTGAAATAAACATACATTGAATATCAATATCAGGAATAGGATAAGAAATCTGAGCATGCAAATGCTTAAATCTACCAATAAATTCAGTTAACTTTTCTTTAGCACTTTGTTTACAATGCATCAAATCAGTCAAAGACACTTGCGGGCCAATGTTGTTTTGAAATTGTTGAATAAAAGCATTAGAAATTTGTGGAAAGGAATCAATGGAATAAGGAGGCAAGGAACAATACCATTGTAAGGCCTTGTCATGAAAGGTTCTATAAAATAGTTTGGCTAAAATCCTATGGTCATGAGCATAATCACTACAAAGGATTTGGAATGTTTTAACATGATGAAGATGATCTCCTTTTCTATTATAATTCTCAAGATGAGGCATCTCACCTTGCTAAGGAACAAGAGTATGAATAATGTCTCAGGACAAGGGACATCCCATGTCACATGTAGGAATACTAAACTTGTTTTGAGTTAAAGAAGCAAGTTGTTGTTGTAAGGATGACATAGTTTGAGCCAAACTGATGATAGTTGAATCATTAGAGGAAATAAGAGGAGTAGCAACATTAGACACACTAGGTAAAGTGTAAGAAGCTACAGGAATAGAAGACACAACTGGAGGAACACTAGGAACTATAGTTGGAAGCAGATTGGAATAAGTAAAAGGAACATTATGATATGAAGGTTTTGATGTAGGAAGGGACATAGGATGAAAACTCATAGGAATAGAGGGAACCATCATAATCACAAAAGGAGTATAGGTAGGAACACTAGGTAAAGGATTAGAAGGAGGTTCAACACTAGTGATAGGAGGAATCAGCTATAAATCTTGAGCTTCTTGAGCTAAAGGTTTAACATTTGAATGCACAAGGTGAGTAATACCACACAAGATGTTAATACCTTGATCATTATCATGAAGAACTTTCTTAAGAGCCTCTATAGCTCGAATGGAATCTTGATTATGGTTATCATCTGGGATCCTAAGAAAGGAGAAGAAGATTAAGGATCAAAGGCACCCATGAGTCTATGACTTCTTCTAACTGGGATGTTATAAGTAGGACTAGTGGTAGTAAAGCTCATAAACCAATGCAATGCAAATGAACTAAACTAAGAATAGATAAAGCGTGAATATGAAATCTAATTAGCATACAAGATCTAACACAAAGGAAAAATCTAATACTAACAAGATAAAAGGAAAGCACAATAGGGCATCCAATTCCACAAAAGAAAAGAGAGTAAGTATGTTGGGTTCACCAAAAAGAATAGTGAAGGTGAACACACACAATAAGACAAAGGGAAATCTAACACCAAAAAGAAAGAGAGTAAGCTAGTCAGGTTCACTGAAATGAATAGTGAGGTGAACACACACAATAAGACAAAGGGAAATCTAACACCAAAAAGAAAGAGAGTAAGCTAGTCGGGTTCACCAAAATGAGAAGGGTTAAAATGGCATCACCACTATTCAAATGTAAAGGTAGATAGATGTGTATGGGGGACATATGAGATCTATTCCCAAATCCAAATTCTCAAAGGTGAGATCCAATTTGATCAACCAAGAGGTTAATACACAATCAAATCAATCTATAAAGAATATGAAAGAGAGAGAGAGAGAGAGAGAGAGAGAGAGAGAGAGAGAGAGAGAGAGAGAGAGAGAGAGAGAGAGAGAAACCTAATATTTCCCTATATAGGAGTTATGCTTGAAATCTGGAATAATTGAAATACAACTACTAACCTCAAATTAGGGAAGATTTGGAAAATGTCAATTTTTGATGTCTGTATGTACTTTTGGGAAATTCTATAACTTATTTTGGACTAGAAATGTTGAGACAAAGAAAACCCAGAAATCTTTCTCCAAGATGAGCTCAGGTCGATTTTGACCCTCATAAAAGGTCAAAGGCTAGATTCTTTATTTGAAGGTCAATTCTGACTTTGTTCATAGATCTTAGAAGTTCACCAAAAAGGGTATCCAAATCTGCTCTCAGATCTAAAATCCCACACCTTTACCTACAAGAGAATGGGGGTTTTTGTTGTATGGGGGGTTTTCCTTGGTCAAACCCTAGTTTAGGAATTAACCTTGAAATTGAATTGAAATGTAGTGTGCATAAACAAAGTAATTCAAACAAATCACCTCACTTATATTGAAGTCCTCGTAGAGGATTTGAATCCAAAAGTAGGAATGCTTCAATGGACGTAGAATGAATATAGGATGTCTCCAATCAATGGCATTTGATCTTCAACACCAATCTTGACTTGATCTTTTCATATGAGGAGGTTTGAATGGATGTAGAAGGATGGATCTTCAAGGGGGATCCAAAGAGATTGAATCCTTCAATGGCTAGTGATGGATCTCCTTGATGGATTAATGCTTGAACACTTGAATGCTTGAAGACTCGCTTGCACTTGAGAGCTTGAAAGCTTGAAATTGCTTGATTGTGGATGATAAAAATGAGAGAGGAAGGCCTCCTTTTATAGTTAAGTAGGGCACAATCCTCTAGAGGAGCCACCTTAGAGAATTAAATCCCAATTAGATCCTAACCTTTAGAAAATATACCTAGATTAAATTTAATTTAAGGATTTACCATCCTAAAACTCGAAATGGCTGACCTGGAGGCAGGAAAACAAATATCCCAAAAACTCGATACCCAAAAATTAAGGAATTTGGAAATTTGAAAGAGGGGGGAAAAATTGAGGTTGGGACTAACCTAGTTAGGTTTGAGCTCGATCCTAATCTAGTCAGGATCAACCTCAAATTTCAACCTATGGGACCAGATTCAGTTAGAATCAAGACAGGAGATCTCGGGGATGCCCAGAGACCTAGAAATGATATCAAAATAAGATAGAATGCTAGGGATAGGCATAAAATCCTATGATAATTATGATGAAGGCTAGGAGGACCTATTTCTAAGTCCTACCTAGAAAATAGAGCCATGGAAGAGGGAAATTAAGGAGAATCCTTGAGATCCTAAACCTAATTTCACCTAGAATGAAGAAATCAAGTGCAAAAAAGAGGAAAGCAGGGAGAAAGCCAAATACATGCAAAGACCCAATCAAGGCACTTAACATGACCCCAAACTACTTACTTAGAGGGCTAAATGCTCTTATAATGGAAGTGCTTCCATTTTAAGATGATACACATTCAATATCCATTGCAAATTTAAAAGCCTAGTATAAAATTTGTGGTTGTTTATCCCTCAGTAGGAAACCCAAATTTTGGCCCAATGCACCCAAATAAACAACTAAACATATCTAATAATGAGGCTGACAATTCTCAGGGATATCCATTAATGTTTTAACAAATCTATTATTAAAACTTGGGATCAACTCATCTTGTTCAATTTGAATTTCCATCAATCTATCCAACAATTTGACATCTACCCACCCATCAAATTATTCAATGAAGGATGAACTTAACTCATCCCATGAAGAAATTGAAGCTCTAGGAAAGAATGAGAACCATTCTCTTTCATCTCCTTTCAGAGTTTGCACAAACAACCTCATCCATAGATCTTCATGGGATACATCAAAATCATACATTACATCAGTAAAAGCTTGAACATGCTTCTTTGCTAACTAGGATTGGTTCCTATCAAATTTTGGCAAGTATCCTCTAATTTCATTAGGGAGCTTATTAGGGAAACCAAGTATGCCATCATAACAAAATGGTACATATCCTTTGAAAAAACAACTCTTATGAACATCCATTACTGGCTACAACTTTTGCATACACACTTGAAATTCTTCAAAACCAGTACCAGGAAATCTATACTTGTAAATAAATTTCTCTTATCACTAAAATTTTCTAACATACTTCACACTTATGACTTAACTCAAAATTCAATCTAGAAGTATGTAATTTCACACTCATATGTCCTTTCTTTTAATGACAAAATCACTTGATAAGGACCATGTAAACACATAAAATACTGAATGGAGAATACCTAGAAAGTTTTTGTTGAATGTTGTTGTTCACTTCACATCTAACTGAAATCTAAAACAAAGCTTCACATCTTAGGTTCATTCTAGCACAAAGTTGCCAGCTCCATTCAGAGGATACAAATTTACTCATTGATCTTTCATGAAATACAACCAGATTGTGGACATTCCTCATAGCAAAGTTACATATACTTTGAAAAATTTTCTCAACAACAAATTCCAAGTAATACATTTTCAGATCTGAAAACAATTTTTAGATTATGAGACTTATACGACTCTTCCCCAAATTGAATACAGTAAGACTCTGGGATACTCTTAATGGTAACCTTGTTTCATTCCCCAGTAGTGTAACCAATTTGTTAGTGATTTTTCTTGCTAAATCTTAACACACAACCCTGAGTGCTTAGATAGAACTATGTGATTCATAAACTCCTGATTCAAACAAGAAAAGACTAATTAACAAGGACCAAGCCATTCTTCACTTTGAGCTCTTGGCTACAGGTGGGTGTACCTATTCAGATCTACTTCTACAAAGTTTTACAACATTAGTTAGTATCCTTAATACAAACCTAATCTTCTCAGCCCTTTTGAACATGCATGAAAGTAAATAATCTTTTAAGTTTTGTGATAATGAAATCCCTGCAAATTGAGGATAGACCAATGCCTCATCCTAGGGTAGAGAGTCAAAAAGAGAAACATACATCTACAAGAATCTTCTAAGTAAAACATTAACAAAACCCAAATGAAATGCCTTACAATTCACCATCTCTTAAACATATCCAGTCATCAAAGTCTTACAAAAGTCATGAGCTCTCAGAGATTAGCCTTAAGACTTTTCCCTTTCCTTGAAAGGAACTAGAGATTAAAATCACAGATACCTTGTAAATGGTACACCAAAACTACCTTATAGACTCAGTATAAAAAAGCTACAAAATTCAAACAAGAAGACAACCAAAAACATGCAAGAGAATTGTATTATATTCAAGTAGAATTTCACTATTTCTTTACTTTCCAATTTTGACAAACATTCCCAAGAAGTTCAACAATGGAGTCAAAGCCTCTCCCTACAAAAAAAATTTCATCATCCTTTACAATGGAGAGAAAAACCAGAGATATAGGAAAAGGAGGTTAGTTACTTAGAACTGACAGCTATCCACTCAACCCCAAAATATCTCCCATCTTCCTCTACACCTGATCTGCAACTAATTCTTTTTCAACTGATTCTCATGCCTGTAAAAATTTTCAAATAGACTTAATTTTGATCTCTAAATTTCTAGCTCATACGACTCTCTCCTCCTACTTTGAAATTGAAAAAAATCATTTCCATCAAATTCCTTATGTCCTGCCATTTTTGGAAACATATAACATGTCCATGTTCTGATAAACAATGAGCCTGCAGACATTAATTCCATGAGCAGGGTGATCATTTAAATTTTTGAATTTATTCCCTAAGTGCAAACTATGTTACTTTTTAAATATTTTGAAATCTTTTAAATCTAGTCTCTTTTTATATTATTTGTGCATTTTCCATTGAGGCCACCAGGATGTGCCACTTATCACCAGCTGATTGGCTACTTCGACTAACCCTAGGTTAACCGCCTATGTGGAGAACTAGTGAATACACCCATTATCCTAATCTCCAGATCCATTTTCTAACCATGGGTTTACCTAGCAATCACGCAACAAAAATTATCTCTGAATCTCTTAATGAGCTTTCTGACCTTGGGTTAAATCTGGTGACCAGGCGACCAGGCCATTCTTGTAATCTCATAATGAAATCCTCTAACTACTAAGAACTAGGAAATTATGTGACTGCCGTTCCTGTGAACACTGAATGGTTAGGGCTTAACCACTAGGATCTGGCAACCTAGCGACTAAGCATTCTTTTAATCTCCAAATTTATCATGCTAACTGTTAGCTATTCAATGACCCAGTGACCGCGGCTAACTTACTACCACCTCTGAATCATTGAATGTTTCTCTAACTGTCAGTTTGGTCTCATGATTATGTGACTAGGCACTACATGTTCTCTTTGTCTAGTTGTCATTGTCGCCTATCTACAAAATTACCTTACCTTTCAACTTGTCGACATGCTTCTTGAGGCAATCTCCAAGTGCTCACGTGTAGAGCCTCCTACTCTTTCATCTATTTCTTATGTGAGTGGCATTCCTTTTAAATATTTCAATGTTCCTTTCTGAGGCTAATGTGGAATAAATCTACTAAAGGTTTTTAAACATTCATTCAAAATTTTGGTATAGTGCCAACCTGGCACATAGACCAAGGCATGCCCACAAGGCATGAGGAAGCCACCAACCTCTCCTCTTACTTTACTTTACACTTACTTTGAGTGCTTATGTATTTATAAAGCATAAAACACCAAATTGGGGTGCATATGGGATAAACCCATATGCAGCCCCCTTTACATTTTCCTCTTTTCCTGGCTGTGCACGCTTCCTCTTTCATTCTCCTTCCTAAAAGCACACTATGTGATGCATCTTTTAACTAAAACATGCCTCTATCTCACTCAAACATGGTTCCATTTGGCATACGTGATTCCTCTTTATACATATCATGTAAAAAACTTTAAGCAATAAAACATGCTTTAGAACTCATGCATCTTTTGGGCTTATGTGTTGGTTTGTTAACACATCATCCAACCTCCTTGGCTTGACTAACATGCACCATTTTGTACTTACAAGCATGAATAATCTTCCCTCTAAAACACTCCATTTTGACAATGTGTGGAATCACTCGCTCAACATTCTCTCCATTTGGAAATGCACACATCCAACCATTGACACTACCTATTTGCATTCATATTTTAAATAAGAGGAATGTGGCTTCATTTTATTCATGCACACTCCTTTGTTTCACACTTATGCTAGCTACAAAAAAGGTTTTGCCTTTGGTCTTTATGCAACACATTAACTGTGTGAGCTCCTATTTATACACTGTGTGCCACCAATTCCTTGTAGAGACAACATGTCCCCGTTCACATGGCGCGTGCCCCTTTGGTAATCATGCACCAAGGCCCTTCCTCTTATTTCCTATACTAGTCCTTTTCATATGCAGGCATCCTCCCTTTTGTTTTATGCAGGCTCTAAAGTGTTTACAGCTTGGAATCCCCATGCATTCCCATTCCCAAACATGCCTCCATAATGTTTGATTCTTACACTCACACTTCATGGATTTCTTCAATGCGTGGCACCCCTTTTGAACTTTTCCTCTCTCCATGTGTAGGCCATTCATCAAATGGACAACCTCCAATCACTTGCACAAGGCATCCTTTATTTCTTCCTAATGCACCCCATTTTGAATTCTTTTTGTGCACTTTCCTTGGGAACACTAGCATGCATCTTAGACCTTTCCTTACACACTCTGCTTTGTGTGTATAGCCTTCTTTCCTACTAAAACATGATTTCTTGATAATGATTACTTAAAACTCTACCTCAACTCTCATGCAACTTCTTCATTGTATTCCCATTCCCATACATGTCTTTCATCCTATGCATTGTCTCATGTAGCCAGCTTGGTGTGTTGTCCATTTTGTGTGCCTCCTTTTAAATTTTATGCACTCGGCCTTGATTTTGCGTGAGCCCCTTGGTTGATGCCTGAGGTAGCTCAACTCACTTCATTTTAACACTAGCTCATTTGTGTTTGTCCCTTTCATTATGTCCATACACAAACTCCATGGTCTTGTATCTTGTGTATAAGAGGCTCAAGCACTGGTGGTGAACCGAAAATGTTTTAAACTTCTTTGCACCTACACCCAGCTCTTTCTTCTTTTTGACACACATCAACCATCCTAAAATGGCATGAATACAATACTTCCCTTTGTATATTATACTAGTTTCTTGCTCAAATTCATGAGCTATCCTTCATCGAGGTCTCTTCCAAATAAGCTCAATGTGGATTTGAAAAGTCTTTGTGCACTAGCATCTATTACAACCTCAAATAGAACCATGATCAATCAAATAGAACCATGATCAGTCAAAAATTAATCACACATTCACTTTACATCCTTGCACAATTACCAAATCACCCTAACTTGCACCCAGAAAGTGGCTTCAAAAATTGACAAAAAGGCCTCATTGGAACACACCATCTGGAGTACGGGCTCATCTAAAATAGACAAACACATTCTCCAAAGGAGAAAACATGAAAATGACAAAGTAAAAAGATTTTAGTGATCAAACTTGGCCTATCAGTAACATTAGTTCTATCTGCATTGCCGAAATCACATAAGTCCCTTCGGAACTGGCTTTAAAAACTCATTCACTAAAACATTCAGGAATCGGTAACTTAGGTACTGATTCACCTCCACATAGTGAAAATGAATCCATAATTTTCTCACTCTGAAGATCAAGTGGTGAAAAATAAGTAAACACCAAAGTCATCCCATCAGATATATTCAAAATAAAAAATAGTCAAATATGCATAAATTTGATTTGGAATTGGCTTGGAAAAGTAATCAAATGGATTGGTAGAGACCTCCAAATCCTCAAGAAAGGTTAATTCCATATAAAAAATATGGGACATTACTCAATTATTCTTGACCATGAACAAGGTGCAAACTAGGAGACCTCAAAGTAGGTCATTCAGAAAACTGGACAATACAGACACAGAGAAACTTAATAATTCGCAAATGGAATGACACTAGCAAACAGGTCAAATGGGCACATGGGGAGATGAAAATTCACATGAACACTCTCTCTCTCATTCCTAAAACATGATGCAAAAAACCACATGTTATGACTAAACATAAGGAAATAAATGCACTTCCTCAATGTGGGCTACTCAGTCAAATTTAGGGAACACACATTATGCAGATTTTTGGGAACACCTTTAAACAACCACTTCAAAAGCATGTTGGAACTGAAACTTACCAGCTAAAATTTTTTACATATGTCAAATGATAGGTGATGAACACTCTATACAAGTGACACATCATGAAATTCAATAGGCTCCTATTTTTTGTGCATTCAAACTTGGCCTCTCACAAAGATTTTCAAAGCACTAATCTCACACTTAGACAAATTTTTGAACATGGACTAAAAAACATAGACTAAATTTTTGAGCTCCAACAAAAGTAGTTGCCACATTGGAAAAGAACACAAAGCCCAAGAAGAATAAGCTTGAACCTATTGATTTGGATACATTGGAGGAGGATTAAGCAACATTTGGCACCTAATCATTGAGCACAAAGAGAATAGTCATCTTGAAGATGATAGTGTAAGTTAGCTGGTTGAGGTGGTCACTTTCCATACAGCAACCTATGAGACTATTTTGAACATTTTTAGATAGAGGTACCACCTATTGAAGATATCATATGATGTAGAAAATATTCCTCCAGTCTCTATCAAGTTTGTGTAATCATATGTAACGATTTTTTATTTAGTGCTTTATTTTCCTAGCCATCCGAAGCTTGTTGCATCCTGACTTTTCTAGGATTTTAAGATGGCTACTGAATGCTATAATTAGCTAGTTGTAACTTTTTGATAAGGATTTTTAAATTTTGGAAATGAAGTAGACTGTATTTTTTCTCTCCAATTTTTATTCAAGCTTTCTACCATTATCAATGTACTGATATAGAAAAAATCAATGAGAATATATTGGAATTCCTTCTCAAAATTTTGTATGTCTTCCTATTTTAAGGCTTGAGTTCTTGTATGTTGAGTTTACAAAGAAAAATTGATGTATGGCTTACTAAGTAGGTTATGAATTTATCTTTTAGTTCTCTTTCAAGGAAGGGGTTAATTCTTTAAGATAACTTCAAAGAGTTTATAGTTTTACAAGCATTAGATGTCTAAATGAGAGAATGAGAGGAATGGTTTGTAATGCATTTGTTCTAAATTCTAGGAATGTTTGAGTGGTTCTTCTATTCATGTGTCTTGTTGATGACTCTATGACCTAGAGTAAAACATTGGTTTGTTCTATAGAAGCTTTCTTTTCAACATCAAACAACCTATAAATTGATAAAATCTTAAAATCAAAACAAATAATACCCATGCTAAATTATATAAGTAAGTTTTAGTTCCTTTCAAGAAGTGGACCCATGGGTATACCCACCTGAGCATTCAAGGCTCAAAATGTAGGAGGGTCATTTCCTTGATCCTTTTTAATTGTTCCTTTTCCTTGTAGATCTGGGGTGGGTTTCAAGATTTAGTGACACTAGTTTGTCAGTTATATTGTAAATCTACAAGTGGAAAGAAAAGGAGCCAACAAAATGGTGACTCTGCTGGGGATCTAAAGTAGTACAAATAATTTGAACTTTTTGCAAGTCATTATATTTAACACATTCTTAAAGGTCCGTGGTTAGGTTCTTAAGAAGGTTTTGTTTGGTGTATATTTTTCTTCCTGGAACCCCTTGTTCTCCTTATCGTGTCATCTCTTTCTTTTATATTCTCAAGGTTTGTATGAAAAATTTTCCCATTGAAAGTGTGTGGCAACTCAAAGGGTTGGAACCAATGTGTTAACAATTTTAAAGTATGACTTACAGAAAGAATACAATAGCTTTTGTAAAGAAAAACCCTGAGATCAATCTAGAAGAGTTACCCAGGTTAGGAGAGAAAAGTTTTCTTATAAAAGGTGGAGAATCAACTAGTGCACTTGTGAGATAACAAGGAAATGTTGATGATGGGGTGATACATACATCTGCAAATGAGGAAGGATCATAGTACAAAAGTTCAAAGTCTGAAAGTGGTCTTTCTGGAGACAATTTTTATGATACCCCAAAAAGTGTTGTTTCAAGATAAAGTTGCACTCCCTACAAATTAAAAAAAAAAGGTAGGGAGTAAGAATTATATGCCTAACATGCATCATAACCAATTTAATCTAGAAAGACAATCAGTGGAACCAAGGAGGGTCCACTTTCCATATCAACAAATCACTGATATGGATGTTTCATCAAGCTCTGATGATGTTATGGTAGACCCTACTAATTTGGGTTCCCTAAGATTATAATTGGCAAAGTAGGATGCAATTTACAAGATGTTACTAAAGGATAGAGAAGATGAGATCATCAATGCCTTAATGGAGAGAGAGTCTTTTCTTAGAAAGATCAATGAATTAAAGGAAAGAAACAAGATATTTTCTTCAGCTCCTAAATCTTTGCAGCCTGATATATTTGGTGACCTTAATGCCCTAAGGGCTGATAAAGATCATTTGTTGAAGGATCATGAGTTTGATCAAGAGGGGCTAGTGATTATAAAAGTCAAAATTTATGCTCCTCAACCTAAGGAATGAAACACAATGGCAAATGTTAAACTTGCTACTATGAAAAATGAAGAAGGGAAGAAAATGATGGTTGTCATCAAGATAAATGAACCTGTGGTCATACCAAAGATCCCAGCACCTGTTTCCAATTTTGACATAGAAATGGAAAAATCAAAGAAAGAAAGAGATGATCTAGCAAAAGAATTGGAGAAAGCTGAAGTTGAAGCATCTATTGAAGAAAGAAAAAGAAAGATCTAGTTCTTGAAGGAATCCTCTGCAAATTCTTAAGGACCATCTACAACTGAAATAGGTATGCCATCTGCAACTTCTAATGTTGTATCACTTGGTAATGTGTGTACCCAAAATCCACTTTCTACTTCATTTACTAAATTGAATATTGATCCTAAGCAACAATCAATCAATGTACAAGTAGAATGTATTATAGTTGCAAATCTTGGTCCTAGTGGAAACACTAGATCTAGTTTTCAGAGAAGACCTATGCAATTAGAAGGGTATAGGAAAATTAGTTTTGATGGGACACCTGGTTATCCTAATGTTATTATAACTGAAATAAGAGATAAGGTACCCAATTTTTTTGGAAATAATGCTATTAGTTGTGAAGAGCATCTTAAGTTGTTTGTAGATATGTTGAATGATTATGAGATTGAGCATGAAGATGTAGTCATGAAATTATTCATCCAATCTTTAGCAGAGGATGCTAGGGACTAGTTTAAAAGACTCCCAAACCATTGTATTGATAATTGGGATGCTTTTGAAAAATGTTTCAAGGAAAAATTTAGTGATAAGCCAAATTCTAGCTTCATGTTGAATGAATTCAATAACATAAAGAAAATCAAAATGAATTAGTAGTTTAGTTCAACATGAGATTTCAAAAGGGTATGCACAAGTTGTTTCAAGTTATGAGGTTAGATGACAATGTTTGTCTGACCACATACCTCAATACTTTTGATGGAAAGACTGGATACCAACTGAGAGACAAAGAACCAAGGACTCTCAGAGATGCTTTTAGAATTGCAGTAAATATTGAGAACAATATGAAAATAACTAGAAGATTGGGTGGGAAAAGAGATGGTCCTAAGTTGTTTGGGAACAAGAACCATAGAAAGGACAATGAAAGGACTATTGGAAACAAGAGGCTAGAAGAGGATAAGCTGGACAAGGTGCTAAATGCACTAAAAGACCTGAAAGCACCTAGTAACATAAATGATAAGTTTCCCACTGGTGAAAAGCCTCATTTCAACAACAATTTCAATAGAAAGAATAGGTTGAAAAATTACCCTTATAACACCCAATGGAAAGATGGAAAACCTATTATCCCAAATGCCAAATGAAATAATGACAAGACCATCCCTAATCCCTTGCACAAGGATACTATGAATGTTTTAGAAGACACACCATGGTGTGTGGCTATCCAATCTCCTCATTTTGTAGAACATTGGGTTGTTACACAATCTATAATTGCATACAAGGATGATGAATTTGATTAAGAAGAAACTAATGATGACATTGGTTTCAACATGATTAACTCATATCTAGAACATGAAGATATCTCTGATGCTAATGAAGAGACTTATGTGTGCTCAAAAAGACACAACAAAGCATTTTTCCACCAAGAGGTATTTTCGAATGATGAACATATTGATGAAAAGGCATGTAATATGATTTCCTCTTCAAAGCAAGTAAGCTTGAGAAGACCTTCAAGGGAGGAGATTGCTAGGATCACTATAGAAATGGTTTCCCAAGTGCAAACTAGAAGCATGACAAAAAATGATGGCATTGGTAAAGTTGCAGGGATGTTTATAAAAAATACCATTCCTAAGGAGTCCATTGGAAATAAATTGAGAAATTATTATATAGTAAAAGTAAAGAATATCAAAGGTAAGAAGTGGGAACCAAGGGGAGAAGGAAATGTCAATGTGTCTAATGCTCACAAAAGGGACACACAAAAGGAAACTAAGAAGTCACTTGATACAACAACCAAGGTTGAAAAAATTAAGGTGACAACAACGGTAAATGCACCTGATTAGAAAAAGGATATTAAGGCAATGGTGGTTGAGATTCCTTCTTCTGACCCTATTGACATGTTATCACTTTTGTCCCAAATTACTGTCAAGGTTCTCTTGTCTGAATTATTAAGAATCCTTGAACACAAAGATAGAGTTCTAGCACAGGTGGATAGTGTTAATGATAGTAATTTTTCTTGTAATACTAGTGAGCCACAACCAGAAGCTTGGAAATAAGTGCAAGTTCAGGGAGTGGTATCTTAGATACCACTTATGCATTTGGATAATTCTATCAATGCTAGCCTTAAAAATATTGATCCATTTTTCATTAGCATCATAGTGAATGGAATGATAGTAAAAAATTGCATGATTGATTTAGGTACATCAAATATTGTCATGCCTTTTAAAATTATGGAGAGATTGGGTCTTAAAGTTGACACTTTTGAGGGAAGATGTTGTGCAATGGACCAAAGAGAAGTGCATGTTATTGGAACTATCACTGTATTACCCTATAAGCTAGTAGCATATCCAGAGAAAGAATTGACTATGAGTGTCTCGGTTGTAGACATTCCTCCTCATTATGGGATGTTATTATCTAGGAAATGGAGTGTTTCCATGGGAAGAAGTTTACAATGTGACCTCTCATTTGTAACTTTCAACATTGATGGTCAATCTATCAAGATTTAGAGAGAACCAAGGGTGACCCATATGATTGAAAAGAACATTGATAATGAAACTACTTATTTTATGCATACTGATATCAATGCTTTCAAGGTAGAAGTTATTGTTCTTGATAAAGAATTTTTCTTTCCTCCTATCATTGTAGAGACAAATACTAAGTACAAGAAAAGTGATCTATGAGTAATGTACTTTGATGGTGCTAACTACAAGGATGGTTCAGGTGGAGGTATTTTACTCATTTCTCGTAAGGGAAACACTTATAAGTTTTCTTTTACATTGAGTTTCTCATGCACAAGAAACATAGCACAATATGAAGCACTATTGATAGGTTTGAAGTTAGCACACAAATATGGAATTAAATGTGTGCATGTTATTGGTGATTCAGAGCTAGTTGTGTCTCAAGTAAGATCAGTTTATGCTTCCAATAACAAAAAGTTGAAACAATATAGGAATGTAGTATGGCATATGATTGAATGTTTTGATGCCTTTAATATTGTGTGAAAGGATAGAAGAAACAATAAGATAGATGACCTACTAGCCAATATAAAAATCAACACTACTGATATCACTTTTGCAGGCCTCTCTGTAGGAGTTCTAAATTTTGGGTAAAATTTGGAGTCCTATATAGTGATAAAACCCTAAAAAATGGCCTCTTAAACTCCATGAAAAATAATTAATGATGGAGTACATGAAATGGGATGAAAAAATTATATTAATTTTCAATGAAAAGGTTTAGAGATTAAGGAAGGAAGCTCTGTCATAGGAACAATCAAAATTCTATGATCAAAGCTTTTAGAAAACGCTGGAATTTCAACCTACTGCAAAGATGATGCCAATAGAGGATGAAGATGGTCAAATTTTAAAAATCTAAAAATGACCCAGTTTGGAAAATCAAATTTGCTATCTCCAATGAAAATCTTAGCTTTCCACAAGGTGTTTTGTTTTTTCAACCAGACCCAAATCTGAGAGTTAGGTAGTTATTTTTTAGTTAGTTTATTATTATCTCAAAATGATTTGTAATAAGGGTTGTGCCTTTTCACCCTAAAGAGGGTTGAAAGCCACACACACACACACACACACACACACACACACACACATATATACATAATGTAAAATGTAGAGACAAGATAATACAAGATATATTTTGATAGAATAGAATTTCATAAACAACTACAACTATGAACTCTTATGTACCATTTTTCAACATTAATAAAGATAAGTGCTCTTCTTTTTATTTGTGGTTATAAGTTATATGTTTTCAATTAGTCTTTCAGATATTCTATTAAATAGAGTGTTTCACTATGTTGAATTCCCTAAGTATCATAATTCAAAATTTATATATATATATATATATATATATATATATATATATATATATATATATATATATATATATATATATATATATATATATATATATATATATATATATATATATATATATATATATATATATATATATATATATATATATATATATATATAGTTTAAATATAAATTGAAAGATCTCTATATCTTCTCTTATTTTTATTGTTATCTTAATTTGAGTTAAATTTGATAAGATTATCTATATAGATTGATTTGAATTATAAGTCAAGTGGAAGCCTGTGAAGTGATGGTCTTGTCTTATTAAAGAAAGTTTTTAAAATTATCTCTGATTGTACGTAGGATTGAAAGTGTTTTGACTCTATAACCCAAATACTTTGAAGGCACTGATCTAATCTTTAATTGGAAATTGTCACATTAAGTTCATCTATAGTTTGTAGATCATTAAATTATTATTTCAAAAGCATTAATTTTAGTCCTTAGTATAATCCATTTTTGTCAAGTTTTATAGAGTAGAGATTATCAGAAGATTTGTTGCTTTCCTCAAAGGATCATTCACCACCTTTGGAGGAACTTTATTTTGTGTACGTAGTTGTGCGACATAGAGAATTTGATAGTTCAAAGTGAAATTAGGCTTACCAGCCTTGGCTTGATTAAGCTAGAATTGCAGAGGTATCAATTTGTACCTATCAGTTGGCCAAATTTGAAACATCTTTTTTGGGCACCAACACTCTTAAAAGTTCAAACTCAGGTTAGGCCCAGTATAGCAGATAACATTGAAAACTGGCAAGTTTTTGAGGATGATCAAGATATCTTGAGATTTATGAATTGTGAAGATAAATATCATGGTTAGGAATTGGATTGCTCAGCCTTGGTTAAGATTGTAGAAGGAAAGGAAGTTTTCCTTGGAAATCAAGTCATATAGCTTAAGACCAACAAGGTTCCTAGGGGAGTTGTTGTTTTAGAGACTGTATTTGATAATCAAGACATAGTCCAAATGGATACTAAGAAAAGAGACCAAATGGACTTGGAAGAAGTTAATCTTCATACAAAGGAAACACCAAAAAATGTGTACATTGGAAAAAAAATGTTTCACCATGTAAGAAAATCTTTGATTGAGCTGTTAAGAAAATCCAGGCATGTCTTTACATGGTCATATGATGATCTAAAGGTTTACAGAGAAGATTTATTTCAGCATCCCATTCCTTTGAACAAGGATACCAAACCTTTCAGGCAAAAGAAAAGACCAATCAATACTTCCTTATCTCCTAAGATGCAAGAAGAATTGATGAAGTTAAGAGATGTTGGAATCATAAATCCTATTAGACATTCTTATTGGGTGTCTAACCTTTTTCTTGTCAAGAAGAAGAATGGAGATATCAGATTATGTGTAGATTTTAGGAACTTAAACATCTCCTCTAAAGGATAATTACTACCTTCCCAATATGGAAAAAATGTTGCAAAGAGTAACTAGATCTGATCTAATTTCCATGATGAACATTTTTTCTAGTTACAACTAGGTGATTGTGAAAGAATCAAAACAATTTAAGACATCTTTCACAACACCCTGGGGAACTTATGTCTATGTAAGGATGCCTTTCAGTTTAACTAATGCTGGTGCCACTTTCCAAAGAGCAATGGATGTTGCCTTTGTAGATTTTATAAATGCCTTCCTAGTGGTATACCAGGATGACTTGACTTCTTACTCCAAAAGGGAGGAAGATCATTGTTCTCATTTGGAGAAGATATTTGTGAGGGATTTGGAATATGGCATTTCTCTAAACCCAAGGAGATGTGCATTTGGTGTTACTAAAGGAAAGTTGCTTGGCCACCTAGTAGGGAAGTAGGGAGTGAGAATTGACCTAGAAAGAGTAATAGCAATTGACAAGATTCAAAAGCCAAAAAATGTTAAGGGAATTCAATCTTTTTTGTTCAGGTAAATATCTTAAGGATATTTGTTACTAACTTTGTTGAGACCACCAAACCAATATCCAAGATGCTAAACAAAGGGTCTGAAATAAAATGGGATGGTGAACCTAATGAGGCTTTCAAGGAGATCAAGAAAGCAATCAAGGATTCACGTATACTAAATGCACCCAACAATGGTATTCCAATGCATATTTTTTCTTTTTCTCCTTTTCATACTGTTGCTACAGTCCTATTACAGAAAAATGATGAGGGTTTTGAACAAGCTATTGCATTCTTTAGAAAATATTTATAGGCTACAAAATTAAAATATGATATCAATGAAAAGCATGCATATGCACTTGTTAAGGCTGTGAAGGCTTTTAGGTGTTATTTGATGGGAGAAAGTGTGATTTCTTTTATACCAAGTGCTACAGTGAAGGGCATCTTTTCATAGTAAGAGGTGTCTGGAAGAAGATGCAGATGGATAAATAGAATTCAAGGGTTCAACATTGATGTCAAGATCACCAAGCTGGTTAGAGGAAAAGGATTGGTAAAGCTTATGGCAGAGTACAATCTTGATGCAAATTAGGTAAATCAAGCCAAAATTGATGATACATCTGATATGGATAATTGTGTTTGGTATCAAGATATAATCATTTTTTTTAATAATATGAAATTTCAATTGGAAATGGATGATAGCAAGAAAAGAACACTAAAGTTACAGGTAATCAAGTATGTAATTATAAGATGCAAGCTATATGTAAAAAAATTGGATTGCATACTTTTGAAATACATTGATAAGAATTAAGTTGACAAGTTGTTAAAGGAAATGCATGAATGAATATATGGTGGGAATTATATGGAAAAGACTACTGCTCAGAGGATTTTGAGGGTAGGGTTCTGGTGGCCCATAGTTTTAAAAAATGCAAAAATATTGGTAAGGAAATGTGATGCTTGTTAGAGATTTTTTGGTAAATTGAAATTTTCAAGCAGCATGCCACTAAGACTAGTAGAGGTACATGCCCCTTTCCAACAATGGGAAATTGATTTTATTGGAGAGATACCAAACAAGTCTAGTGGGGGACACTCTTGGATCTTAGTTGCTACTGAATACTTTACAAAGTGGGTTGAGGCTATTCCCACAAGGAATGCAACAAGTAGAGTAGTGATTGATTTCTTACTACATAATATTATCACTAGATTTGGTTTCCCAGAAATAATTGTTTGTGATAATGCAATGTGTTTTAGGTCCATTGAATACAAAGAATTATGTGAGTCTAGGGACTCAATTATCATACTCCTCTCCTTACCATCCACAAGGTAATGGATAGGAAGAATCATCTAACAAAAGCTTGGTGAAGATTCTTAAGAGGATTCTTGAAAACAATAAGAAAGCATGGAATTTAAAATTGTTGTTACCTGTATGGGTTGATAGAGTAACAGTGAGGAAGGCAATTGGATGTGCACCCTTTGACCTTGTGTATGAAATACATGCAAGAATGCCACAAAACAACTTGTTAGAAATGTACAAGTTTTTCTAGCTATATGATGATGATTTAGATGATGAGATGCATTTAAGGATCAAAGATTTGATCAAGCTAGATGAAACAAAAAGGGAATCAACTTCAAGGAATGCGAAGATACAATTGCAAGTTAAGAACTTGTATGACATGAAAGTTGTAGAGAGAAAATTTGAACCAGATGACTTAGTACTACTTTGGAATGCTAGATTGGAAGACAAAGGTAAACATGGAAAATTTGACCCAATTTGGCTAGGGCCATATTTGGTTCATGAAAAATGGGGACCAAATTCATATCTTGTCAAAGATCTCAATGGTGTTATTCAAGAATTTCCTGTTCACGGACAATTCTTGAAGAGATACTTCTGTTAAGAGGTACTTTTCTATCCATGAATAGTAGTTAGGGTTTTGTATAGTAAGTTTTGTATAGGTGTGGTGTGTTTATTTCTTTCCTAGTGTGGTCATTGTACATAGGTTTTTTTTAGTGCTCTTTTCATGTTGTCATTGTATCAGTTTTGTTGTCTTCTTCCCCAAAAGTTCTAAGTTATTGGATGGGAATAAGTTACCCATCATCCCCAAACAGAGCCACTGTTAGCCAATTTTTTTGTACCTGCATAGTCTGTAAAAAATTTGCATATATCTTGAAGGTTAGGTCTTAGTTCTTCTTAGGGTTTAGAAAAAAATGTTATGCTTATGTCTAAAAAATTCTACCCTTGATCTATTTTTGTGTTACTTTTTCATGGTACTTAAGTCTTTTCTTGCACATGTTCATATTTCCTTTGTTTTCTAGGTTTTGTAATGTTTACATGTTTACAAGTTTCATCTAGTGATCTAGTGACTAAGGGATGTTACACAGTTTTCATCGGATCTACAAGTTCTTAGTAGTTAGTTGTAAACATCTAGCAATTCAATGAATATGGTTGTTGCTTGTTCTCTTATTTCTAGTGCTTAGTGGCTTGGCATTCAGTGATCTAGAAAACAAGCACTTAATTAAGTAGGTTACCATTATCACTCATTCTCTTAATGCGATGGTCAAGTTTCAAATGATCTAGTGACTTAGTGATGATCATGGATGGTGAACAAGATCAACGGCTAGCACTTGATCTAATGATTTTTCTGGGGTTAAGTTAAAGATTTGGTGACTTGGCAAATAAAGGCTATCTCATGTTCTATAAGTGTAACCAGGGTTAAGAAAAATGTTCTTATATCTAGCGAATGCTTTAGTCACGTGATCTTGTTATTAAGCATGAGTTAAGATACGAGTCTACAGAACATGAGATTCATCTAGTTGCTAGTTCTCCCAATATAATCATAGTTAGTAAAAGGATCTAGAGAATATGAGAATAGGTCTTAGTCTCTTATTCTCTGAATAAAACCTTAGGTCTAGAAAAGGTTATGAGATTATGAGAATGTCTTTGTTCACATGATCTCTAGATTGGACATAGGTTAGATAAAAGATTAAGCGATTCAAAGAAGTCTTTGATCACGTGTTCTCTAGACCAAAGATGAGTCAGCATAAAGGTTTCAAGGATTCAATATGTTTCATTGATGTAGTCAAGATATTTCTTCGCATGATTTGATCTAAAGATTGGCACTAGATCTCCAAATTAAACTTCAGGTTAAGATAAGATTCAGTGACCCCATGAATGCTTCATTCGCATGATCTCTAGATAAGATCCATGTTAAGTAAAATGTTCTAAGATCTAGAAAATGCCTTAGGCACATGATCTCCTATTGAAATGTGGGTTAAGGTTAAAGACTTTGAGACTCACCATGGACGATTGATAAGCACAAGATCAAACATTGGTTGTCGATTCTCTTGATGAGACCCTAGTTAAGGAAAAATTTTGGAGATTCAAAGAATGCTTCAGTCACTGAGTCTCATGATCAAACTAAGGTTGAGTAAAGTATTGAGTGATTATGAGAACATCCTCAGTCACTGAATCACTGAATAAGTAGGGTTAAGTTCTTAGGGTCATAAAGTGAAAAAGTAACTCTTATGTGGGAAGGGCATTATGACGAGTTCAAAAAAGTAATAAATTGACCAATCATAGTACAAGTAAAGGTTTTTATCCATTTTCAAGGCTCTTAAAACAATAAAATAGTTATCATGGCTTGTCACCTTTTCTAAGAATTCAATGTGGCCTATCAACTTATTACATTATGGCTAGCCTGGACTTGAACTTGGTTTCACATAGAAGTGAATGCGAAAGTGACTGAGAAGAAGATTTGATTATATTTTGATCATTCCCATGCATTTATTTCTCAAGGATATATAGACAAGGCACTCACATTCTCACACTTATTAGTTTTTAGAGAGTGAATTTGTGAAGCCAAGTTGTTGGAGTGAACCAGTTTCAAGGAGATAGTTTGTAGAAAGAAGTACTTTCAAAGCAAGAAAAATGAGTCAACCACAGGCCAGTCATGCTTCATCTAGTGAGGGGGTGCATGGGTAGGGTGGTGACCAGAAAGGAAAGCTGAAATATTTTGAAGAATTCATCCAATTTCTCCAAGGATCAACAATGAACAAGAAGGTTAGTGATGAAACCTTCATTGATGCCTTGGCTAATTTTAGGGACCCTCTTACCCTAGATGTCTTAGGTTACCACATTTTCAATTAGTTTTATAGTAATAGAGATAAGCCCATTCTAGTGTGTAATGCCTGGAAGCTAGGATTAGGAAAATTGGTGGTTCTTGATGTTTTCCTAGATGTTGACTTGTTGATTGAATTGGCTAGAAATTATGATCCTATCTCCAAGACAATTTAGAGAAGTGACAAGTTAGCCTTATTTACCCTAGATAGAGGGTCATTTACAAAATCCTTTAACCTATACACTTCCTCTTCAATAGAAATTGACCTAGGGAAGGAAAAGGAGAAGTATAACAAGCAAGTACAACTTCTAAAATCCCAAATTGTCCACCATATGCCCAAAACTGGAAAGTACATAGCCCTACTCCCTGCCCATATGAATTTCATTCCTAAAATTTTTACATGAAATACCTTTCCTATGGGTTGTGTTGGGTCTTAGGGATTGATAGAGATAAAGAAAGAATGCCAAAAAACTTGCTGATGATCATCCAGGATATGCAAAGTCATCATGCCAACACTGATTATGATTACATCCAATATGTGATTGATAGGATGCATGAGGGTCTGATTTACATCATAGACAAAGGAAATCCATCAAAGTTCATGCATTACTCCTTATTAATGCATTTAATTATGCTTTTCAATATTGACTATATGGATGTGAGCATGTTGAGGCCCAGGAAAGTGAGTAAAATAGGACCAAACCCAGTACAATTCTAGTTGAGGGTTTGGAATACTACATGAAAAGAGTGTGAGTTCAATAGCTTCTAGAATTGGATGGTATACCCTCTTTTAAGCATGATGGTAAAAAATGTCACAAGGATCTCAGTGAAATTAGTAAGGCTTCTAAGGCCTAAATAATATGTAGACAAATGGCTAGTAGATCACAATTGGGGAGATTTCTACTTGGGTGATAATTTCACCATTGTCAGGGTTTATGGTTGTCCTAAGTCACCTCATGTTCTTCTCAAGTATGTGCCATCAAGGGTTTCTCTAATGGATTTTATCTAGTAATTGATCTAGATAGACAAGGAGATCTTGGCTCCACATAGAAAGTGGACTTTCACTCCTAGGATATTCAAGGTAACATACTTCACAATTGGGAAAAGAGCCTTGCCTCAAGTGTCTCAATGGTTAAATTAATTCATGATGGTGGCTAGAATATATAGATATGTTGACCATGAGGACTTCATAAAAAATGATAGAAAGATTCTCATCCCTAGCATTGGAGTCATTAAGGAGCATGAGGGCTATGATGTAGAAGATATCATCAAGAACATCCTGGATGAAGAAGAAATTAAAATGAGATTGGAAAAAATCCAAGATTTGTTGGAATTTGAGGTACAATTATAGAATGCTAAGATTCCATTTAGTGGTTTCTTCCCTGACCTTCCATATATTGAACGCATTGACAAGATGATCCAAAACTATGAAATCTTTTACAATCAATTGGATTCCCAATTGTATGCCAAGGAAAGAGCTAAAAAGGGATACTCATCTTCTAAGTATGAGACTAATAGTTAGGGTTCCTATGAAGAAGATAGCTCACCTCAAAATGTGATGGAGTGACTACAAGAATAGGGGAGTGATATACCAGAGGTAGAGGATACACATGAACCCCCACAAAAGAAAAAGAGGATTAATGGTGAATCCTCAAAGGCTTGAGGTACAAGGAAAAAGATGGACATGGCTTTTGCTTTGCTTCCAGGTGATATGTCTTATAACCACCAATTGAGAAAGAAGATAAGAGAAGGGAATAAGTATGCACACAAGAGGAGGTTGAGCTACCCCTATTGTTGTGCTATAATGAAAGAGATCTAATTCAAGAAGAGTTCATAAAAGATGATGAATTCATCAAAAGTGATTAATCTGAAAACTTTTTGAATTGGAGAAAGTAGCAGGAGCTTGCTAAATAGGGAATATAGGGTTCATAACTAGATAATGAATCCCTTCAAGCCTTAGCCACATATGATCTAGCATCAAGGAAGATAATAGTTGGAGAGGCTAGGTAGTTGGTGAGGTCAAGTGGAATGCTCCTAGTTCCAGGATGGGACTGAACCTCAACTTTCATAATTAATCAAATAAGGAGACAATGATAGGGTGGCTTGTCTTATGAAGCTCAAATTAGAGAAATGATCAAAGGTTGTGGTTATGACCCTAGATCCTAGATGTTGGCAATGTGGTCTCTGGCTCCAAGAACACAAAAGCCATCTCTTGTCAGCATTGAAGACAAAATGGATGGAGATAAGATCATCTGGACTATTCAGAGCACCAGTTAACTTGAGGTCTCAAAAGAAGTGACTCATTTTGCCCATTTGAATGAGGCCAAGACTATTCAGTTTTTTGAAAGGTATGGTAGATTGTTTGAGGACTCAATTAAGCTATCTAAGGATAGGGAGGTGAAGCTTGTAATAATAAATATGTTAGATGATGAGCTAGATTCAATAGAGGGAAAGATTGAGGAAGCTTCAAAGGTTGTCCCTCCTCCTGTCATTGTAACTAAGGTTGTGGAGGTCTCGATGATTGAGGTAGCTAAGGTAGTAGCAAGGGAGTCAAATAAAGACAAGATGAAAATAGCCTTGGGTGCCCTGATAGAGATTTTGCAACATAGGTTTGAAGTAATCAAGGGAAGGATGGTCCTAGTCCACAATTCATTTGTTATGTTGCAAAAGGTAAATGGGAGTGTTACTAATGCTATGGCTACTTTGGAGCCATTATTTAATGTGTGTTTTGGAAGAAGCACACTTTTTGAAAAACTTGAAGCATTGCAGCTACACAGGACTGACATCCTAGAGTCTGTTGGGGAAGTGGGAGAAAAGATTGAGCTCGTTAGTTCAACATGGGCATTTTTCAAAGGAAATGTCTGCCAGGTCAGAGCTTAGCTAGGAATGTTCAAACCTAATTTTAGTAAGTACTTGCCTCCTATTCATAATGATGATGGTGACACAATAGGGGTGGAGGAATAGAAATCAAGAATGGACAAACTATTGACAAATCAAGATGCTTTCCTAAATAGTGATGGTACTTTGGACATCACTAGGTTCAATAACATCCTTGATGATGTTTTTAAGGTGGAGAATGATTGCTCCAAGTTTTTTGCAGAGGAAAAGGGTACTCCAAGCCTATAGAGGAATAAATTACTACATGGGACAAGAACACAAAGCCAAAGAAGAAGAAGCTTGGACCTATTTATTTGGACACATTAGAGGAGGATTAAACAACATCTGACACTTGATCATTGAGCACAAAGAGAATAGTCATCCTGAAGAGGACAATGTAAGTTAGCTGGTTGAGGTCGTCACTTTCCATACAACAACCTATGAGACTATTTTGAACATTTGTAGACAAAGGTACCACCTATTAAAGATATCATATGATGTAGAAAATATTCCTCCAGTCTCTATCAAGTTTGTGTATTAATAAGTAATAGTTTTTTCTTTAGTGCTTTCTTTTCCTAGGCATCTGAAGCTTGTTGCATCCTAACTTTTATAGGATTTCAAGATGGCTACTGAATACTATAATTAGCCAATTGTAACTTTTTGATAAAGATGTTTAAATTTTGGAAATGAAGTAGACTATAATTTTTCTCTCCAGTTTTTATTCAAGCTTTCTACCATTATCAATGTACTGATATAGAAAAAATCAATGGGAATATATTGGGATTCCTTCTCAAATTTGTGTATGTCTTCCTATTTTAAGGCTTAATTTATTATATGTTTAGTTTGAAAATAAAAATTGATGTATGGCTTACTAAGTAGGTTATGAATTTATCTTTTAGTTCTCTTTCAAGGAAGCGGTAAAATCTTTAAGATAATCTCAGAGTTTATAGTTTTTACATGAATTAGATGTCTAAATGAGAGAATGAGAGGAACAATTTTTATTGCATTTGTTCTGAATTATAAGAATTTTTGAGTGGTTCTTCTATTCATGTATGTTGTTGATGACTCTATGCCCTAGAATAAGAAACTGATCTATTCTATAGAATATTTCTTTTCAACATCAAACAATCTATAAATTGATAAAATCTTAAAATCAAAACAAATAATACCCATGCTAAATGATATAAGTTTTAGTTCCTTTCAAGATGTGGAACCATAGACCTATACCCACCTAAACATTCAAGGCTCAAAGTGTAGGAGGATCATTTCCTTGATCCTTGTTAATTGGTCTTTTTCCTTGCAAATATGGGGTGGGTTTCAAGAGTCAGTGACACTAGTTGGTCAATTATATTGTAAATATACAAGTGGAAAGAAAAGGATCCAACAAGAAGGAAGAAAAATTTATGGTTAGAAGAACATTGTGGAGTGAAAAGGCTGAGGAAGATTTGGTAAGAATTTTTTTTTTTTAAGACTAAATGCAGAGTTGTAGAAAAAGGTTGGCAAGTTATAATTTTTAGTGCAAACTCAGACAATCTGGCATCAGAAGAAATGGTTATAAAGTTATAGTTGGAAATATTGAAGCACCCAAAGCCCTATTTGATTTCATAGATCAAGGATGAGCATAAAATTATGGTAAACAAACAATGTTTTGTGAATCTAAAAATTGGAAAGTATCATGATAAGGTGTTGCATGATATTATTCCTATGGATTATTGTCATAGTTTTTTGGGTAGACCTTAGAAATATGATAGACATGCTATATATGATCCATAAGATTGCACAAATATACTATTTGTGATCATGGAAAGATAAAAAACTTGTTACCATTGATTAAAGAATATGTTGGTGAGATATGTACATATAATGGAAGGTAGCCAATTTGTTAAGGATTTTAACAAAAATGATGTTTGTTTTGCTTTGATTCCTAAAAAACTGGGTGAGATAGAAAAGGATAAGATTTTAGTAGTGATTGAGAGGTTTCTCACCAAGTAAAAAGAGATCATTTCTAATAATGTACCTAATGGATTACCACTAATGAGAAGTATTAGTCATTGTTTGGATCTGATTTTGAAAGCTAGTTTGTCAAATAAAGCACCACACCGATTGACACCAATAGAGAATGAATAACTCAAGAAAAAAGTTTAAGAGTTATTGTAGAAAGGTTGGATCAAAGAAAGTTTGATTCCATGTGTATTACTAATTGTGTTGGAACCAATGAATAATGGAGAATGGTGAATGTGTACTGATTCTAGAGCAATTAACAACATAATATTTATCGGTTCCCTATACTGAGGATGGATGGTATAATGGATTGTTTGAGTGGAGAAAAATGTTTTACCAAGATTATTTTGAAGCCTAGATATCATCATATCAGAATCAGAAAAGGTGATGAATGGAAAACTTCTTTCAAGACAAAAGAAGGTTTGTATGAGTCGTTGGTTATGCCCTTTGGTTTAACTAATGAGCCAAGCAATTTTATGAGGCCAATGAATGAGATTATGAAGAAATTCTTGGGTAAATTTGTGATTGTTTACTTGGATGACATTCTAATATTTATTAAAACTAGATAATATCATTTTTGAATATTAGATAGGTATTAGAGAGATTTATAGAGGAGAAGTTGTTGATTAATTTGAAAAAGTGTTCCTTCATGAAAAAGTATATCATGTATTTGGGATTTGGGATTTCAAATGATGATTTGAAGATGGACCTTGAGAAGGTTGTGTTTTTAGTGGGCCAACATCCCTCATAGTGTTTGTGACATGGCTTAATCACCTCCTGTGTCTTCTATAAGTCTAGGGGTTGTATTAGGTATTAACAGGTCCATATTTTGGTGCAATGACAACCCTAGCTTGTAACAAGTGGTATTAGAGATTGGTCACAAGTTCAAATCCATGTAGACCTTGATGAATGATGTTGGGAGGGGGATTTTTGGTAGTGTGCCAACATCCCTCATAGGGTTCACGAGATGGCTTAACCACCTCCTGTGTCTTCTATAAGTCTAGTGGTTGTATCGAGCATTAACAGGTCAATATTTTGGTGCAACGACAACCCTAGCTTGTAATAGGTTGAAGCTATACTTAATTGGCCTACACTTGAGAATGTTGGTGAGGTAAGATCATTTCATGGTCTAGCAAGTTTTTACCAAAAGTTCATCAAAAATTTAAATTCAATTTGTAATGCTATCACCAAGACAATGAGAGGAGATATAAGAGAATTCAAGTGAACACATGGAGCTAATAAGAGTTTTGAGACTTTGAAACAAAAGGTTGTTGAATTTCCTATGTCACTATTACCCAATTTCAATAAGGTATTCCAAGTTGAATGTGATTCAAGTGGCAGCGCAATAGGAGTTGTGTTGAGTCAATAAGGTAAACTTGTTTATTTCTTTAGTGACAAGTTGAATGATGCTAAAAGGAAATATTCAGTGTATGATCAAGAATTATATTCTATTGTTCAAGCCCTAAAGAAATGGAGACATTATTTCATGCCAAATGAATTTGTATCAAGTATACTAATCATAAGGCTCTACAGTATTTGGGCAGTTAGAATAAGTTGAATTAGAGACATATGAAATAAGTTGAGTATTTGTAGAATTTTAAATTTGTGATAAAGAATAAGAGTGGAACATCTAACAAAGTTGTTGTTGCATTGATTACAAAAAGATATTTGATGACTGAAATAATAATTGACGTCCTTGGTTTTGATGACATGAACAATTTGTATGAAACTGACCCTAATTTTTCTAAGCCACGGAGAATGTTGTAATGCCCCACTAGGGAACCCAAGAGAAATTAACCTAAAACATGCTACTAAGTTTGGTGAATAATTTTATTTTTCTAAAGTTAACATATAAGATAAAGAACAGTGTGGAAGCAATTACCATTTACTCACATTGAAACAACATCTTGAGGGTTCCGTGACAAAGAATTACTTAAGAACAAAAAATACAACTAAAGAAAGATAACAAAATATTCCATAACATAAATGTTACAATTACAACTTACATCAATACATACAATCCTCATGGACATCCATGATAACTAAAATAAACTAACATCCACTACACATGTCGTAGGGTATGTGATAATTACTCTAACATAGTAGTACAATGACTAGATTAGGTATCACATGCGATACTCTAATATAGGATTATAAATAATGAAGATATGAAAAGAAGCATCAATGAAGCATCATAAGAAATCCAACTACAGAATCACCGTCAAGCACTGGCACTAGGACGTCGAATCTCAAATGGTAAAGAATCACTACCACCCATCTGTGTAGAACCACAAAGGTCTACCCCACCATGTTGAGGAGATAACAACAAACCCCATTCAGATAACCACAACCAAACAAGGGTAAATCCATTGAGTGAGGAAACCTAAAATCTCTCTACTCAAGGTTTACAGAATAAAGTGAAAGGTGAAACACACTAATCTAGAGGCATAAACAAAAAAATAAGGAGGAGACTTAGGCTACATGCTATGGGAGTGTCATCACATGTCTATCTACTTGAGTTACCCTGGACTGGTCATGGTGGACCCCGAACTCTCAAGCATTGAGTTACCCTAGACTGGCCACTGGGCTCTGGACCCTCAATATGATCCATGTGGGATTAGAATACTCTCTCATGGAAATGAGTAATTCTAATCATAACCACACTCTAAATTATCTTTTTAATGATCTCTACACATTTTAATTACTATGTTATCACTTAATTACATAACTTACGATAGGTTACCCAAGTACTGACCACTTTGGGTCCTGACCCCTATTCTAAGCCACTCACCCAAGCTACACCTACTCAACCTCCCCTAGGCTCATAATCTCATAAATATCAAAGTAGGTATACTATTAGATAATCCTAGATGTAGTTTCACACATAGAAACTAAAATGATTACAATGATACCATAAACAGATAATAAATTAACAAGAGCCCATAAAAATAAAAAATAGGGATAATAATCAGAATAAGTGCACACACATCAAATATGATACTGAAAATAAGCCCAACTGATACATACCCCTACCTCTATTTTCCCCTATGTCATCTAGCCCAAAACCAGAATATGCATAAGAAGACACATCAAGCGCGATGAAGACACAATGCATCATAGAACACTGAAATATAATTCATGAGTATACACAATTCCATATTGAACATAATTGAATCGAAGTATAGAATAACATTCTACTAAGATAATAATCACAAACAATGATACTAATGTTATAAATGAAAGAAAATTTCCTATAGATCACCTAGGGATCTAACCAAACAATATGCCCAATTTCATCATACAACATACCACTTGTAAAATTCACATGTTGCCATTAAGAATGCATTTGAACCTATTCCATTCAATTGGTTACATGCCCAATTTAAATATGCATACCAAAAGTATTTAATGTACAACAAATATGTTATAGTTAATAAAAATCTAACTAAATCGAATACCATATTTATTCAACTCAATATACTATTAAGTTAAATTACTAGATACTAACATGTGAATAATCATTGTCTCAGAAGACAAAATAAAACAAAATTAATAAGTATTTGTTCAACATTGAAAAGTAGTAAAACCTAAGCAAATAAATAAAAATAATATTATTAATGCTTCAAACAAACATTAAACACCATCAAGTAAATATATATACAATATATATAAATGTATATATATAAGTATCAACTCACACATCTAAAAATAAATCTTAAATAAACAAACTTAATATAACTACAAATTTGAATTAAACTAACATAACAAATTAAAGTTTAAATTGAACTAATAAATATATATACAATTAATTAAATTAATTTATAAAATATTATTTAATTTAAAACTAAATTATACATTAATAATTTTAATAACAACAAAAAAAAATATATTAAAAAATATGTTACAACAATAAAAGTTTTTTTTCAAAAATACTAAAAAAAAATACATATGCATTGGGGGGGGGAACCCTATGGGCCCCACGCCCCACTCCCAATGCATGCACTACCCATGCGTTGGGCAGCAAGTACTACCTACGACAGTGTGGTACTACCGTAGTAGTACTTCTCTGCTACACATGATAGAGGGGGGGTAGGGGATAATGGTCCCCGCCCCTCCATCAAAACTTTTAATTTTTGTTTTTAATTTGTTTAATAAAACAACCTCCAAAACATGCAATAACTTTATTTTTTTTACAAAATTGTTATTATTTTTTTTTTCAATAGAGTGAAAAGAATATTTAAAGAAGTTTTTTTTTTTTTTAGAATATAATTTTTGGAAATGGAAATATACATATCCACTGTGTCATTTCCAGAAATGGCAAAGGACTTTTTATATTTTTTTAACAACCAATTGTCTTTCTTTTTCTCATAAGACTATAAAAACTATTTTACTGGTGTAGTTTTTTTTTTTACCACCGTGTTAATTTTTAAGATAATTTTAACTTACCAGTATAAATATTTTCTACCCAAAATGGGTTTTTAACACAATTTGATTTTTCTCTAATAAGAATTTATTTAATTCAAACCCTATAGTTAAACTATAGGCCAGCACTAATTTATTGATTTCTAGGCAAACTATGAAGAATTATTTAACGAAATTTTGCCAACATAACAGTACAATGCTAAAATTTAATAAAATATAAAACTCGACTACAATAAGGTTTTCTAAATACCCAGATCTAAGATAAACACAGATCTATAAAATAAAAAGCATAGAAATCTATACAAACACATAAAGACGAATAGATGTGAAAATAGAGATAATAGGCAAAAATTCAATGCCTACCTCAGATCCAATGCCAGAAACTGAAAATGGAAACCCTTGCAAATCTGAAGACAAAATTATCTCCAAAAATCCACCCAGATTGTAGATCTAAAATCTATGTAGCAACCAGACACCCGATCCAAATGCACAAGCAAAATCACACAAATCCAAAATAGCCAAAAGAAACTCAAGATTTCAATTCCAAACCCTCTCCACACCAATTTCCTCCAAAACCTGTCTAATCTCCAATGAATGCAAATTTTTTAACCTAATAGAGATTCAATTCCTCATTCCATGCAATTCTAAAGACAACTCCAAAAGTTAACTCACAGTTTAACTCTAAATCAGAAATTGAGGGAAAATCCAATTAATAAATTTAAAACACTTTTTAATGCACAACTCAACTTTAACTTTTTGAAACAAGTTGTTTACTTTTGAGAACAATTCAATTTAAAATAATATTAATGCACATGTCATAATTCAAATATGTATTAAATATATTAAATACTTAATGCATTCTAAAGTCATGCAAATCAAATATTTAATTATTTAATAAAGTATGAAACATAAATTAAATTTAATTACAATTAAATGTTCAAATAATTCCAAAAAATTAAACATTTGTCTTTAGATTAATTTTCCAAATTAATCATAGGAGCATAATTAATCATTAAATTCAACTATTATCTTAACATTAATAATCATATATAATCACCTATATAATCATAAATCAACTGAATCAAACACAATAAAATCAAGCAAACTAAAACCAAGCACACACTCAAGAATGGGATCCATGAATTCATGCCAACTAGGTGAATTCAGGTAGGGCAGTCAAACAAATACTTGTCCAATCCTAGGAAAATTAGTCTTAGGTTAGGGTTTTGGGTCTGTGTATTATCTCCCCTCTTTACCATTGAGATGAATCTTTGTGGGCATGCTCACTCCTGCCAATTCAGGAAAGATGATGCCCTGTACCTACAAACCTGACATCACAAGATAAAGCATGTACATACAATATATAGCAAACAATGATAGGGTATAGTCAGACGTGTGGATCTCGACTATGCAAGTAACTATGCCTCTGTTCTCTACTACACAAACACATCAAACAGATACAAGTACATGATAACCATACACATGCAAGTATGGGGTAGGTACATCATAATCAAGATAAAACATGTAATCTAACATCATGAAACATAATAATCTAATCTATGCATACACATGACAAACATATAATAATAATCCATAATCATCATTTAATGAATCAATAACCGATCACATAAAAAGTGACCTAAAAGAATTCAGTCAAACATCTGAAACATAAAACAAACTAAAAGCAACTTATGGATGGGTACTACAAATGTGCAGAGAACCTATTCTAGATCAACCAAGTAAGTTTGAAGACTATTTCATTCAAGAAGGTATGTTGTTCAAAGGAATTCAGCTATGTATACCAAGAGGATTAATGAGAACTAATTTGATAAAGGAAAAACAAAGTAGTTGTTTGGCTAGACATTTTGGCATTGATAAGACATTGAGTTTGCTTAAAAAAAGATATTTTTAGCCTCAGTTGTATAAGTATGTTTATAAATTTGTGGAGAGTTGTGGAGTTTGTCAAGATGTAAAAGGATTAAGTTAGAATATGGATTGTATACACTAATTTCTATTCCTCATAAACCCTAGAGAGATATTAGTATGGATTTTGTTCTTGGCTTGCCAAGGACAACAAGAGGTAATGATTCCATATTTGTTGTTATGGATAGATTTTCCAAGATGACACATTTAATAACATGTAGAAAAACATGAGATGCAGTACATATAGAAGATATTTTCTTTAAGGATATTATCAGATTGCATGGATTACTAAGAAGTATCATCTCTAACCAAGACAGTAAGTTCATTGGTTATTTTTGGAAGACTCTATGGAAGAAGTTAAACACCAAGTTGACATATAGTTATACATTTCATCCATAGACTAATGGACAAAAAGAGGTTGTAAATAGCAGTTTGGATAACCTGTTGAGATGTTTCGTTGGAGACAAACTGACTAATTGGTATTTAATGTCAACACAAGCATAGTTTGCATACAATATTTCATTGAATAGGATTAATGGAAAGACACCTTTTGAGATTTTTAATGGCATACAACCGAGATGTATATTAGACTTGAGAGATATTATTGGTGAAGAAACAAGGAGTGTTGATGGGGAATAATTTGTTGAGTTTATGAAGTCATTGTATGAGGAAGCAAAACATAAGTTGGAGCATAGTAATAAAAAATAAAATGATAATATAGATAGGTCAAGAAGACATAAGATTTTTGATGTTGGTGATGAGTTAATGGTTCATTTGAAGAAAGGAAGATTTCTTGTTGGAACATATGGTAAGTTGAAGATGAATAAATTTGGTCGCTGCAAAGTATTGAAGGAATTTGACAGTGGAAATACTTATGAAATTTAGTTACTTAATGACATGGATATATCACCTATATTCAACATTTTAGATTTGTATGAGTATCATGAACCTGATGAAGAAGTGACACTACTAAGTGATTATCCTAAAAAGAAGATATAAGAAGTTGAGTGAATATTTGAACAAA
Source organism: Chamaecyparis obtusa (assembly GCA_027943335.1). Taxonomy (NCBI): domain Eukaryota; kingdom Viridiplantae; phylum Streptophyta; class Pinopsida; order Cupressales; family Cupressaceae; genus Chamaecyparis; species Chamaecyparis obtusa. The sequence continues at coordinate 62,544 of BSBK01010985.1, read as the reverse complement.
GAGTTGTAGAAGCACAAGAGGAAATGATAACATGGAGTATTTGGTAAAGTGAAAGAATAAAAACATTGAATACAATACATGGATTTAGCAATCTGAGTTGGACTTATCTTAGGTTGTACTTGACACATGATTCAGAGAATCATTTCTTCTCAACCCTAGGTGTTTGATGTTGGAGCATCTTTGGTTTATGGAAATCCTAGATCAACCAAAAATATGTTAGAACTTGTTTAGCTACTCAATAGCTTATTTGGTTTTCTTGGTAACTAATTTTGATTTATTAGGGAAGTGTTCTTGTTTGTCACTGGTGAGTTCATTTATCTCTTTGTTGTTCTTTACTGAGTTGGTTCGGTAGTGTTCAGTGTTTCTCGATTCCTGAGTTCACCGACTGGTGGAATTTAATTTTTTGATGTCATTTGACATGTGCAATTAATTTTGGTTGTGATATTAATGTCAGGATCTCTCATTAGGCCTAAATCAGGGTTGTTACTTTCACTAATGTTGGATCTAAAGGCTATTTTGCATTGACCTAATCGGTGGCCTCTTGTATAAATAAGTAGATTTTTCCTAGGGTTAATTTGTTGATTAATAAAAGGTAGAATTAGAAGTTTGGAGCCTTTCATGTTATAAGAGGACTATTTTACAATTTAATTTCATTGTATTGTCCATAACCAAGAAGGCCTTACAACATGACATGTATGATGTTTGATGAATAAATGAAAGATATTTGCATTCCTTCTCTCCTTCTCTGTATTATTTCTTTTGATTTGATAATTTTCAAGTAGGTTTGGTATTTAGGTATGTTGTTAATAGATTCTTAAGATATCATAAGAATTTTGATGTTATTCTTTTTCAAGAACTCAAGGTTTAGTTTTTAATTGAAATCAACTTGAAATGTGTATGGACAAATGCGGTATACATTAATGGTAATCATCGTAAGGATAAGGGTCAAGTGCAAAAACTATATTTAAGTTATTATTAGAGTAAGAAGGTTGTTAGGAGGGGTTTCTCACCTTATAATAGAGAGGTCTAGATTATTTTGAGGGTGAAAGACAAGGAGGTGTGTATCTACTCTATCTACGCCTCCAATAATTATTGGGGGGTAATTGAGATTTTGAAGTGGATGAATCAATTGTCAAAGGTACCTTGGATCCTTTGTGATGATTTCAACATGATTCAAATCCCTATAGACCAAGCTTGAGAATCTAAATTTGAATGAAAAGGTGATGAGAAATTTTCTTAGATGATGCAATCCAAGGTCAGAGGATCCAATAAAGGACTATCCAAACTTGCATCCAAAAACCAATAATATGGAATAACACAACAAGATAATGTTTCAATAGAATTTTCATTAAACATTTTCAACTATAAGGCCTTCTAGGTTAGGGCCAAAAAAAATCACGAAGTATTTTTGCAATCTCCTAGCTAGTCCAGTACTAAAACACATCAGCAACTAATGGAAACCCTAAGGAAAATCTAAACTTGAGCTCGCAAGCCTCTAAGAAATCTCCTTTTATCCAAGCATGCAAACAACTAGCTTTTCTATTACAACTATTAGACAATCAATCTAATCTTCAAGGTCTCATAGGATCTAATTGCTATCCTTCTTAGCCACTCCCACTGACTTAATCTCATCTTCTACCTAAAAAGTTACCCAAAGACTCCTTAAATATATTTCCTCAACCACAAGTCAGCTAGAAGAAATAATTAACTCCTAAGCCAAGTCGACTCCTACTACAAAGAAATATTAAATGCAACAACATTCAACTCAGAAATATCCTTACAAATATTTAATTCTACATGTTAGCCTCTAGATCCACATAGGAGAATACAAAAAAAATACCATCATTAAATACACCAAGCCGAACAACCAAAACTCTGAGAACTCCAGTCGATAAACCTGAACTACCATGCACTAGTAAAACAACTGAGCACACCAGGCATCACCAAGAAAGCATGTTGACCAAGAACCACAAGAATTGCTAAGTAAAAGTTCCACTAAGCACCAAAGGTTTTACCGAGTTCCTTTAGTGACCGAGCTTCTTTAATAACTAAGACCATTGGTTAAAGCTGAAACTGAGTAACATAGAACCATTTCAACACACCACCATGGATATTTTCTAAATATCCAAGAATGCCTATGCACTAGACACCCCAGGTTCAAAAATATGTTCTCATAGGATATAAGAACATCTTCTAAGATTTAACATACAAACCCCAAACTGGGTCTTCACATACAAGCCCTTCAAGTCTCCACCTTGCATACTCTTCCACTTATGCTTCCTCTATCTTTTCAAGTCTTTCCTGGACAATACATAGGTTTTTTCTCCATACTAATCAATCCTTTTAGAATCCTTCAACTCATCTTGGATACCAAAGCTTAGGTTTCTCCTACCAAGTGTTGTATCCGGCAAAGGCATCAGGGAAAACTTCTTGTCATTCTTCTCAATAGTAAATACATTCTTGACACAATCATACATAGCTCTACAATGATTCTACCAAGGTCTACCAAGCAATATGTGACAACTATTCATCTCCAAAATATCACACAACATTTGATCCTTATACTGGCCAATCTAAAAATTAACAAGACATTGCTCCCTCACTTCTAGAGAATGAACATCTTGCTACTAGACAATCCTATAAGGATAACGATGTCTCATTCTCTTCAAACCAATTTTATGAATCATCTCCTCTACTACAAGGTTATCAATACTAGCACTATCCACAATTACATCACAAATTTTACCTCCTGACTTGCACCAAGTTCTAAACAAATTCTTCCTCTAACAAGGTTACACCCTTGCACCGAGCAATGTTTTCTGAGCTAGCAAGTTCTCAAATTTAGGTTCATTCTAAATATTCTCATTCACCACAACATTCCTTCAATCACAAAAATTCTTCTATGTACACTCAAAAGATCTATGCCCTTCTTCACCACAATTATAACAAGTACCCTTAAAGATAACCCTACCTATCTTCTTTTTCAGCTCCACAGATTTTGGTTCATCTTCAACAATCAGTTTATCCTTCATTGAGTGATCAAGCTTGTCCTTCCCTCAAGAATTACAATGTTTTCTCCTCTTCAACTTATCTTCTTCCTTTAGAGCATACTGATAAGCATCCTCAATTGAATCAATCTTCAGCATACCAAGCTCATCATGAATATTGAATCTCAAACCATTCACATATTGAGCTACCTTTTCTTTACCAAGTTCTTTGGGTCCAGACCGAATAGTCAACTTATAGAACTCCTTAATATAGTCTTCCACAGTCAAATCTTTTTGCTTTAGATTTTTTAGTTTCTTAAAAAACTCAAGTTCATAGTCGATAGGTATGAACTTAGCTTTTAATTTAGTCACCATCAACCTCCACTGATTGCTCTTCATTTCTCCTCCATCTTCTCTATCTCTTTGTAATTATTTCCATCAAAGAGTAGCATGTCCCTTCAACTTAGTCTATGCCAATATTACTCTAAGAGGATCTTCAATTTCTTCAAGCTCAAAGAAATCTTCTAGTTCACTAATCCAATCAATCAAATCCTTAGGTCTCAAAGGACTAGAGAAAGTAGAAACTTCCACTTGCTAATTAGTACTTAATTGAGCTCCAGATCTATGCAACTAACCAGTTCTATCCCTCTGGTCATCTCAACTAGATCCAACAGCTTCAAAGTCTTCAACAACTTCTTCATAACCATCTTCAGTACCAAGATTCCTCGGCATACCAACAATAGCTCTCATGATCTTAGTGATCATGTCATTCTTCATCAATTCCATCCCATATTTGAAATCAACTTTAATCTTCTCTATAATCTTTGATTCCACAACATCATAGAGATCTACAATCACCCTAGGATTCAATATTCTCAGAGGTATCCTTCAAAATCTTTGAAAACCCAAGGAAAAAAATCACCAACCATGGTCTTGGTGCAAACTGCCTCAACTCAGAGATTAGTTCACACACTCAAGAAGTTCAAGCTCTAATACCACTTGACATAGTCCAAGGTCCGAGGATCCAATAAAGGACTATCCAAACTTGCAGCCAAACACTAACAATGTGGAATAACATAACAAGATAATGTTTCAATAGAATTTTCATTCAACATGCCTGGCTATAAGGCCTTTTGAGTTAGGGCCAAATACAATCACAAAGTATTTATGCAATCTCCTAGCTAGTCCATCACTGAAACACATTAGCAACTGATGGAAACCCTAAGGAAGATCTAAACTTGAGATCGCAAGCCTCCAAGAAATCTCCTTGTCTCCAAGCATGCAAACCACTAGCTCTATTATTACAACTATCAGATAGTCAATTTGATCTTCAAGATCTCACAAGATCCAATTGTTATCCTTCCCATCCACTTCCACTAACTTACTCCCATCTTCTACCTAAACAACTACCCAAACACTCCTTAAATATATTTCCTCAACCACAAGTCAGCTGGAAGAAATAATTAACTCCTAAGCCAAGTCAGCTTCTACTACAAATAAATATTAAATGGAACAATAGTCATCTCACAAATAGCCTTACAAACAATTAATTCTCCATGTCATCCTGTAGATCCACATAGGAGAATACAACAAAACTACCATCATTAAATACACTAAGTCGGCCAACCAAAACTATTGAGCACTAGTAAAACAACTGAGCACACCATGCATCACCAAGAAAGCACATTGACTGAGCCCCAAAAGAATCATCGAGTCCAAGTTTCATTGAGCACTAGAGGTTTTACTGAGTTCCTTCAATGACTAAGCTTCTTCAATAAGCAAGACCATCGGTTAAATCTACAACTGAGTAACATAGAACCATTTCAACACACCACCATGTAGATTTGTTGAATACCCAAGAATGCCCCTGCACCATTAGAATAGTATGTTTAACAAACACATGACTTATTGTATGGATCGAAAGAAAAAAGACATAAAATATCGATGGTATACATTGTAAAATTTTCAAAAATGATCCATGAGTATCTATATTAAACATGATATATTTTATGCTAACAAAGATGAATTTCAATATTAAAATAAATCCAATGAAGGTAGTGTTAGGGTGACTCCATATAATATATCAAACCATCATCATATGCATGCTACCATTGCGTTACTTAACCTATAGGAGGTGCATAGAGTGAAAAGGGAGATATTTATCTTCAACATTAGGCTACTACTAGACAATGATGTTCTACATGTCTAGATGGTTTTATCAAGTTCATTAATAGAGAAAATAAGACTCTTCACCAGTATAAGAAAATATGGAATTAGAATTTTTATAGCTTGAAGGGGTTCTTTTAGAAATAAGGTAGAAAGAAAGCTAAGGGTATGAGCAAAGAGTGGAGATAAATAGTATAATATTTTGTATAGATTTGGAGAAACCTTCAAAGAAAATCCTACTAATAAGGAGGATAATGATGTCCTCTATCATTCCAAGCATTCCTTGAGAAGAGTACCAAATGTTATAATTATGGAACTTAAGATAAAGGCCATATAAAATTGACTTGAGCATGGGGATAAAGGGTCTAAACTCTTATTTCAAATGCTTAAGTACAAGGAAGCCAAGGTGAATATAGAGAGCATATGGGAAAATGAAAAGAATATCACATATTGATTAGAAGCTTTGATTCTTTAAAATGATTCTATAGTAACCTCTTTAACTAAGAAGACAATAGGAATGAGAACTAATATTCTAGAACCACAAGATTCAATGGGTTATTCCAAATAAATAATAATACACAAACATTTCTAATATAAGTAAAGAGATTACCATAGAAGAGATAAATATGGATATTCTTGATCTTAACAATGATAAGGCCCTAGTTCTTGATGGGATTGTAGTGGATTTTTATAAGAAACACATATCTTAGATTAGAGATGAGCTACTGGAGCAATAAAATGAAGTTCCTAAGGAGGGATCTCTTGGTGATAAGATTAATACTATCCTTATTAAATTAATCCCCAATAATGGCTCAAACAAGTCTCTTATTAAAAATTAGAGCCCTTTAACACTACTCAATGTTCCATATAATATTCTTACAAAATTCTTGGCTAAAAGGTTGGAAAATGTCCTTCAAAAAGGTGTCAACTCTACTAAAACTAGTTTTGTGAAGGGGATATATATTTTTGTGAGCCCAATCACCTACTAGGAGGCTAAAAATACAATAAATATAACTTCATGCACTATTGATTAACTTTGATAAAGTATACAACTTAATCCACATGATGTTTTATGGTCTCATCTTCCCTAAGAAATTGTATCATATGGTCAAAACACTTATGCAGGATGCCAAAGCAATGGTAGAAGTAAATTGAGGTAAGTATGAAACATTTAGTTTGACTAGATCTATCAAACATGGATAGCCCCTTGTGCCTACCATTTTTTTGTTGGGTGATCATTACATCTATTATCTTCTAAGAGACAATCAAATTTCCCCAAAAGTAAAATAAATCTCTCTTCCAAACCATGAAAACCTATCTAATATTTTGTTTTCCAATGATACAACTATACTGACTAATCTAGAAGAGTCAATTTTTTAGGACTTGATGAGTAATATGGAACTCTTTTACAATGCCCTAGGGAGAAAACAATATCTTCCTAAGTCTTTCATGCTTGGATGGAATGTTGATCCACCTACCTAGTTCAATAAGTATCCAATTTCTTAGGGTGGCCCTGACCATAAAAGTAAGGTACATGGAGATCATATTGGCCATCAACCCAACCTCAATAAAATGTGGATATGAATTCAATATAAAGCACATAAAATCTTTAATAGATGGAACAAAAAAATACCTATCTATGATGGGTAGAGTATAAGTTTTTCAAACAATTCAATCTAGCTATAATATTTTTTACTGATCATCATGTCTATTTAGTCAATAAAAATTCAATCATATCCAAAAAAAAATAAGAGACTTCTTATAGTCAGATAGAAACAACAATAGGGAAAGGTATGATATAAAATGAGCCCAATGCACTATGAGTAAATGGAAAGGGGGATTGGGCTTGAAGGATATTAGACTACAAGGAATCTCTCTAGAATCCAAGTGATTTTCAAGTCCTTACAATGAGATGTGCCTTGTAAATTTATGATTAGACATAATATCTAAAAGGTTATCCAAAAAAAAGGCCCCTATTGTCTTGGACTCCATCACAGTGACGTTATTGTTGGGTAGTTTTCTATTAAATCCTCCAAATCATTTATTGATAAATCCATATGGAACCATGGGATGTTCTAAGGAAGCACATTTATTAGAATGGTATTATAGATCAAGGGCATAAAGTATGTGGTGAAAGGTCCTTTGGTGGAGCCTCAAGTGTAATGGAAAGTCACTTTCACTCTTGTGAGGGGCTCAACTAGATATTAGGTTAAGAAAGGAATTAAGATATGTTGGAGATTTTCTAGCAAGCCAGATTGTTAACTGTATGTTTTTCATTGATGAAAACATATGGTAAGTAGCATGTGTAGAAGCTTGATGGAGAGAGCCTTCAGCATATGTTACATGGATGTTTTATCAGCATGATATCATAGATGCAGAGGTTGATTCTGAGTGAAGATAGTAATATAGTTGTGTATATTAGTAACTATTCTTGACAAGTCCCATGAGCAGTTCTATAGTTGACTGGCTATACAGTTTTAGTAGAGCCTTGCACCTTTAGAGTTATGTTGTAGAAATATCAATGAAGCTATGTTTATGGACACAGAGTCAGATATGTAGTACATTCTGAGTTATGAAGCCTCCAATTGACAGTCACAATTTCTTGAGTTTATCTGGAAGAGCTGATAGAGTTTATTTGATTACGATAGTCGCACCTATCATCTCGATATGCGCACTTGGATTTGTATTAAGAGAAGAGTTAAGAATATTTTTTTAAGAGCACATGATGTAATTCGGCATGAGGAGAAAGTATCAATTAAATTGCTAGAGCCGACAGTGTGAAGAGTCCTGTCTACTCACATGGAATTGAGCCATCTTAATTTATGTTGTATGCTTAGTAGAGCCGATTTAGGTGTTATTGGAATGTTTTATTGTTTCTATGATATGATTTCAAGATGGTTCTAATAGGCCAACTTAGTTATATCATTTAGAGGAAAGATATTAATCGGCAATCATTTGTGATTGCTAAGTATGGTTCAGAGTTAAAAGATAAGAACATAGCAAAGAGGGTGAAGTGTTGAGCCATCAATAGAAGGTCTATGTGACATAAGAGAAAGTATATGCTATTCATTGGAACTGATCAAGACAATAGGTCTATGTGCAGTTCACCAAGATCCATCTATATAGTGTGTTTCTATTAAATAGAAGGTTGTAGCCTTCACCCCTTTGAGTAGTGAGCTCTTAGATAGTGCATCCTCACCCCTAACAGGGTTAATTGTAAAAGAATCCTAACAGGTTCTAACCCTTGACCAAGTCACTATACTAAAAGAATTGTAAAGAACAAATCCTAACAAGGTTGTAAGATCTTCTAACAGGGATCATTATACACTAGTACAGTTCTTAGTTGGTGTCAATTCCCACTGAGGATTTTACCTATTTGGGTTTCCCTATAAGAAAAATTGTGTTTTGTTAAGTGTTCTTTCATTGTGTGTATTCTTAATGTTACTATATACTTAATTGGATAAAGAATTGAAACTTGTAGATAACTGATTCACCCCCCCGCGCCCTCTCAATTATCTCTTGGGACTATTCCTAATAATTGGTATCAGAGCCAAGTACCTCAGAGAGAAAATTTAACAACTTGAGGTTGATCTGATGGTAGTCTTTAGAAATGAAAGTCCTAAATTTGATGGAGAGAACTACTTAGAGTGGAAGAACAAAATGATGGCACATCTACAATGCATTGCTTTTGAGATTTTTGAAGTAGCTACCAAAGAAGTTTAGATTCCCTCTTGAAAAGATCTTGCAAAAGATGATGCAACTTTGAAGAAAAAGGAGATGTTCACTTCAAATGCTATTGCAAAAGAAGCTCTTATTAGCACCCTATTTGACAGTGAATTTTTAGAAATCAAGACAATGGACAAAGCCTACAAGATATGGAAGTATCTAGAAGACATTTTTGAAGGAGACATTCAAGCCAAGAATGCACACAAAAAGACATGGAAGAAAAGATTTAATACATTATAAATGTTACCTGATGAGAATGTCAGAGCCTATAATCAAAGGATTAATGAAGTAGTTGTTGGAATTAGAAACAATGGTGGAGAGATTTCAGAGGAGGACATAATGGAAAAACTGATGACTACCTTGACACCATAATATGACAACAAGATATGCATCCTAGATGAAACTATGCATTCCACAAAAAACTTCAAAAGAGAAACCTTGACCAACAAGCTTTCTACTTTTGAGATATCAAGAATGAAGACAGAGCCTAAAAGTGAAACAACATTCAAAGCTTCAGTCCATGGTAAGAAATCTTTGAACACCTCTGGTAATTTTGATGATGAGGATGATGATAGAGATCTAGATGATTTCATTGCTATGATTTCTAAGAAAGAAAGAAAAGGGAAAGGGAAATATGAAGGTCAGTTACAATTCAAATACTTTTTATGTAATAAAATTGGTCACTTTTCTTCTAAATGTCCCATAAGAGTCTAGAAGTTCAAAAATAACTACAAGCCTAAGTACACAAAATAATGTTACTATGTTGGTGATGGAGTATCAGATGAAGAAACAACAGAAGATGAAATTGGATTCATTGCTCTTAAAGACATGGAGAAAATGATTGATGAAATGGACCTTGAAGATGAGAAGAAAGATCAAGAATTAGCCCTGATCTCATAGGCAGACATCAAGACTGATTGGATCATTGATAGTGGTTGTTCACACCACATGAAAGGAGACAAAGATAGATTTGTACATCTAGATAAATATAAAGGTGGCATGGTTAGGTTTGGAGATAACACTCCTAAACCTATCATTAGTAGAGGATCTATCACCTTGGATGGAAAGAACATCACTGATGGTGTTCTTTATGTTGATGGTTTGTAGCATAACCTTCTAAGTGTTGGATAGTTGCTTGACAAAGGATATCAGTTGGAATTCAAAGACAATAAGTGCATCATAAATGACAAAGAAGGAAAGATGATTGCATCAAGTTCAAAAACTAAAGGTAATGTTTTTCAGCTTAATCCTGAAGCAAGTTGTTTTGTTGCTAAAGTAGATGATAGTTGATTATGGCATGAAAGACTATGTCACATCAATTTTGATAACATAGTGAAGATAAGAAATGCAAAGACAGTAAGAGATCTTCCATGAATAGAAAAACCAGTTGATACAATATGTAGAGAATGTGTGATGGGAAAGCATGTAAGGAATTCATTTAGAAGCAAGAACAATTCAATAGAGAACAAGTTGGATCTAATACATACAGACTTATGTGGACCAACACAAACAAGATCCTATTATGGTGAAAGGTACTTTATTCTATATTTTGATGACTATTCTAGAATGATGTGGGTTGCGTTCTTAAAAGACAAATCATAAGCCTTTGAGAAGTTCAAAATAGTCAAAGCTAAAGTTGAAAATGGGTCCAGATGGAAGATTAAATGTCTAAGATTAGACAGAGGAGGAGAATTCACCTCTAATAGATTTTATGAGTACTATAAAGAACATGGAATAAAGAGATAGCTAAGTGCACCTAGAACTCCTCAACATAATGGGATAGCAAAAAGAAGGAATATGATCATTCTTGACACAATGTGCACTATCATGATTGAAGGTAAGGTGGCGCACACCTATTGGAGAGATGTTGTCAATACTATAGTATATACAATCAATAGAATTCAATGAAGGCTAGGTGCATACATGACACCTTATGAGCTATGGTTTGGCAATGTACCTATAGTGAAATACTTCAAAATATTTGGAAGCAAATGCCACATCAAGAGAGATGAAGCCATTGGCAAGTTTGATGCAAGAAGTGATGAAGGTATTTTTCTTGGTTACTCTACTAAAAGAAAAGATTATAGATGTTTTAACTTAAGATTGAAGAAAATCATTGAAAGTGCTCATGTAAGGATTGATGAAAATTTTATGATTCAAGAGAGATATCATGATTATGCACCTATGATTGAAGAAGAACCTAAACCTACTAGTAGTGAAGCAGTTGTTGAAGAAATGTTTGACATCATAAATGTTTTATTTAATGACCTTGAAATAAGTGAAGATGAAACACAAAAGGAAAATGAAAAAGTCACACCTAATGTTCCTAAATTTACATCTAGATATCATTCAAATGGAGACATCATTGGAGATTAGAGAAGCAAATTCATGACAAGATCAAAAGAAAAAAGTTCCACAACAAATGAAGAGGTATGTTTACCATCATAGATTGAACCAGTAAGTGTTGAAGATGCATGCAAAGACTCAGATTGGCATGAAGAAATGAAAGAAGAGCTAGATAAGATAATTAAGAATGATACATGGGAATTGGTCCCTAGACCTAGTGATAAGAATGTAATAGAAACCAAGTGGATATTTAGAAATAAAATGAATGAAGATGGAACAGTAGTAAGAAATAAAGCAAGACTAGTATGTAAAGGATATGGGCAAAGAGAAGGAATTGATTACTCACATACATTTTCCCCTGTAAGCGTATTGGAAGCCATAAAGTTGTTCCTAGCCTATGATACATACATGAACTTAAAGGTATACCAAATGGATGTTAAGTCAGCATTCCTGAATGGAGAGTTGAACCAAGAAGTATAAATTGAGTAACCAAAAGGATTCACATTATCAAACAAACCTAATATGGTATGCAGATTGAAGAAAGCCCTCTATGGACTCAAGAAAGCCCCTAGAGCATGGTATGAAAGACTTGATGGTTACTTGACTAAGATTGGATTCAAAAAGGGAGTAGCAGATTGCAACTTATTCATAAGAGAGAAATTTGATGGACTATTATTAGTTGCTATATTTTTTGATGACATTATATTTGGTGGAAATGATAAGCTTATTGTAGAATTTTCTAAGGAGATGCAGAGTGAATTTGAAATGAGCATGATTGGTCCTATCAAGTACTTTTTGGGATTGAATGTGTAGTAGACAGACAAAGGTATATTCATAAATCAAACTAAGTATGTGAAAGAGATCTTAAAGACATTCAAGATGGATGATTTCAAACTAGAAGTACCCCTATGATAACAAGATGCAAGATTTCAAAAGAAGATGATTCACCAGTAGTAGACATAACCTTGTATAAGTCTATGATTGGAAAACTTGTATATCTTACTCAAACTAGACTTGACATTTCCAATGCAGTTGGTATTGTCAAGAGATTTGCAATAGAATCTAAGCAAAGTCATCTCATGGCAGTAAAAAGAATATTCAAATACTTGAATGGAACCTTAGACTATGGTTTATGGTATCCTAATTCAAAAAATGTAAAACTTCATGTATATACAGATGCAGATTGGGCAAGATGTGTGGATGATAGAAAGAGTACCTCTAGAGCTGTATTCCTTAGAGATAGACTTGTTACTTGGACAAGTAAAAAGAAGAATTGTATCTCTCAGTCAATAGTAGAAGTAGAGTATGTAGTAGTAGTATTAAATTATTCTACAATTATGTAGATCAAATAGATGATAAAGATTTTAGCATTCAGATTGACTACCCTATTGTTATTCATTGTGATAATACTAGCACTATTAATATGTCAAGAACCCTATGATGCATGTAAAGACAAAACATATTGAGATAAAATATCATTTCCTAAGAGAGAAAGTTGTAGAGAAAGAAGTATTAGTGGATTATGTGAGTACAAAAGATCAGCTGGAAGACATATTCACAAAGCCTTTACCTAAGGATACTTTTGAGTATCTCAGGGAAAAGCTGGGAGTAATTGCCTTTGCTAAATCTAATTAGAAATATCAGGAGTGCATTAGTCCTCAGTGACTAATGAAATGTTGACTACTCTACCTTAGGAGTAGTACCGATGCCTAATGTTTTTGGCACCCTTTTCCATTGATGCCAAAGGGGGAGTAGTATATAGTCATGAAAAACATAAAAAGAAGGAATATATAGTAATAAAACATAAGTAGAAATGGGGAGTAAAGATACACTCATAAGAAATAGTACAATTGAGGAAATGAAGAATATTGAGGAATATTGCAGCAGGTGGAGGATACTTCCTTGGGGGATTTTTTGTTGAGGAAATGGAGAATGTTATAAAATAATTGGTCATTTGGATTGGTGGTGTTTTTAATTCCATATGTTTCCATCAATGCCAAAGGGGGAGATTGTTGGAGATTTGCCAACAAGCCAGATTGCTAATTGTATGTTTTTCATTAATGATGACATATGGTAAGTAGCATGTGTAGAAGCCTAATGAAGAGAGCCTTTATCATATGTTACATGGATATGTTATTAGCATGATATCATAGACACAGAGATTGATTCTAAGTGAAGACAATAATATAGTTGTGTATATCAATAAATGTTCTTGACAGGTCCCAAGAATAGTTCTATAGTTGATTGGCCATACAGTTGCAGTAGAGCCTTGCACCTTTAGAGTTATGTTGTAGACATATGAATGAAGCTATGTTTATGGATGTGGAGTCAGATATGTAGTACAAGCTAAGTTATGAAGTCTCTAGTTAATAGTCATAGTTTCCTAAGTTTATCTAGAAGAGCTGACAAAGTTTATATGATTGTAGTAGTTGCACCTATCATCTCGGTATACGTGCTTGGATTTGTATTAAGAGAAGAGTTAAGAATATTTTTTTAAGAGTGCATGACATAATTTGGCATGAGGAGAAAGTATCAGTTAAATTATTAGAGTCAACAGTGTGAAGAGTCACGTCTGCTCATATGGAGTTGAGCGATCTTAATTTATGTTACATGCTTAGTAGAGCTGACTGAGGTGTTATTGGAAAGTTGTATTATTTCTATGATATGATATCAAGATGGTTCTAACAGGCTAACTTGATTATATCATTTAGAGGAAAGATATTAATAGGCAGTCATTTTTTATTTCTAAGTATGGTTCAGAGTTAAAAGATAAGAATAGAGCAGAGGAAGTGAAGTGTTGAGCCATCAATAGAAGGTCTATGTGACATAAGAGAAATTATATGCTATTCATTGGAACTGATCAAGATATCCGGTCTATGCATAGTTCACCAAGATCTAGATATAGTGTGTATTTGTTAAACAGAAGGTTGTAGCCTTCACCCCTTTGAGTAGTGAGCTCTTGGACAATGCATCCTCACCCCTAATAGTGTTAATTATGAAATAATCCTAATAGGGTTTGACCCTTGACCAGGTCACTGTACTAAAAGTATTGTAAAGAACAACTCCTAATAGGGTTGCAAGATCTTCTAATAGGGATCATTATACACTAGTGCAGTTCTTAGTGGGTGTCAATTCCCACTGGGTTTTTTACCTATTTGGGTTTCCCCGTAACCAAAATTGTGGTGTTGTGTTAAGTGTTCTTTCATTGTGTGTATGTTTAATGTTACTATATACTTAATTAGATAAAGAATTGAAACTTGTAGATAACTGATTCACTCCCCCCCTCTCTCTTAGTTATCTCTTGGGACTATTCCTAACAAGATATTCATTTATATTATTAAAGGTGGTTAGTTAATTAATGGTATTGAGATCCATTTTGAATTTGGCATCTCCTCTACCGATTGGAGAATTTTCTCTATTCTAAGAGAGGTTGTACTTTATTATCTCTTTCATTATCCTATGACACTATTACTAATAGGTTTACCCATTTTTTCATAGCTTATTGATCCCCACTTATATTGGTTAAATCTAAGACCATTTAATCTCTCATTGTGGATAACCTATACATCATATTCCATTTTTCCTCCTATTGATTGTTGGATACAATTGTCTGAAGGACATTGTTGGATTAGCTATGTGTTGTCTTTGATGTCACACAAATGTCATATCAATTATCATTCTCAGTGTCTACCAAGCTTAGTCGGTCAGATAGGTGGTTCTCAGTGTCTACCGAGCTCAGTCGGTCAGCTAGTCAATTCTCAGTGTCTGCCGAGCTCAGTCGGTCAGCTAGGCAGTTTTTAGCATCTACTGAGATCTCTCGGGTGTCAAAAGGAAACATGACAAAAACTAGTGTTAACCGAGCCTCCTTGGTCTCCGAAGGATGTTGCAGAATTCACTGTGGTTACCAAGTTCACTCGGTCACTGAAGGAAATCTTTTCAGGATTAATGTTTACCGAGCAAGGTCGGCCCTTCAAAGGATTTTGTTATTATAGTTTGTTTATCCTAGCTGACTGTTGTAATAATTATTAGTACCAACTTGACAATCTAAATGTTAATTAGAATGGTATATATATATATATATATAGAAGGTCAAGTGGTGAAAAAGATATACAGCATGCAGAAATCATATTGAAGAAAGGTATGTGCAAATTTTGAAGGATGGTTAGATATCCTTGAGGAGCAGCAAATATTTATTTGACTAGTAAGGATCTAGTGAAGCAGAATAGAGATCTATAATCAGCAATTTAGTTGCAAGTCATTTCATTGTTACTCTCTTACAATTGTAGCAGTGATATCAAAATCTCTTAACCGAGTTGGTTTAACAACCATTTTTTAAATCCTCTAACAAGGTGACAGTTCTATTGAATTGTTTCAAGACCTCTTACAAGGCCACTCCTAGCAGGGTGATTAAATCCTCTAACAAGGTCACACCTAACAGTGTGTTTTATAACCTTTTACCGGGTTGGCTTCTAACTGGGCATCACTTCAGAAAAGTGAAAAATAGTAACTAGTTACATTGGTGGTTTTTCTCATATTGGGTTTCCATAGTAAATCTGGTGTCTCTTGTGTTCATGTTATTTTCTTTATTCATGTATGTTAATCAGTGATGAATGCTTAAGAACAGTTTAATTATTACACATTTCAAAGATTGAGTTTCAGCATTTCTCTGTATGTCTATCGAGTGGCAATAGTAAATATTTTATTAAGATATCTAAGGGATCAGTGGTAATATTTTTTGTGGTTAACTGATTCACCCCCCCCTCTCAGTTACTGCATCTATATTTCCAACAATTGGTATCAGAGCTTTTGGTGCTTGCATGAAGGGTTTCAAGGACCTAAGCTAAAGATCAGGATGTCTTACAAAAGAGAAATTCCAAGGCTTAACAGAAATAAATTTTCAGCATGGAAAGGTCTCATGAGACTTCATCTAGCTTCCATTGGTGATTCAAGATACAAATATATTGATCAAGAATATACAATTCCTACTAGCACATTAACTGTTGAAGACATTGCAGAGAAAAACCATAACACTATGATGATAGACATTGCATCAGCTCTTAGCTATGAAGAATTTGATGAAATTAAAGACTGCACAACTGCTCATGAAATGTGGAACAAGTTGAAGAAAATCTATGGTGGTGATGACAATGTGAAGAGAGCCAAAGCAGAAAGCCTAAGAGGAAAATTTGATCAAATGAAAATGAGAGAAGAAGAAAACATTGCAAAATATGTTGAAAGGATCAAGACAAGTGTTAGTGCAATCAGAGCTTCTGGAGGAAAAATTGATGATGAAACTGTTATAAGTAAGGTTCTTAGAACATTACTTCCTATTTATGCAATAAGTGTTTCTGCTATTCAAGAAAGAAGATGTGAAGAAAATCATAATATAACTTTGGATGCCTTAGTTGGAAGATTGACAGCCTTTGAACTGGATAACTATGACAACTATGTTCCAACTTCCAAAAATATTGAATCAGCTTTTGAGGCCAAACTTTCACTCAAGAAAGGGAAGAAAATCTAATCAAAAAGTGAAGAAGAATCAAAGGAAAGTTCTAATAGTGATCTTGAAGTTATTGAAGCATTACTTGCAAAGAAATATTCAAGAGGCAGAGGAAAATACAAAGGTAAAACTCCCTTAATCTATTTTTAATGTGAAAAAATTGGTCATATTGTGGCTAGGTGCCCAAACAAGCAAAGCAAAGATGAGAAGAAAGGTTACAAGTACAATGGCAAGAAGAATTTCAAATCATTCAAGGATAAAGATAAGAAAACATGTTTTTTAGCTAAAGATTCAGATGATAGTGAAGAAGAAATTGTTTTCATTGTTGTAAAAGATGAATCTGATAATGATGAAGATGAGATGGCACTTATCTCTCATATAAGCAAGAATGATACATGGATTATAGACAGTGGATGTTCACATCATATGACTGGTGATAGGACTAAGTTTGAACACTTTGAAAACTTTGATGGTGGTAATGTAAGGTTTAGAAACAATGAACCTTGTTGTATAAAAGGAAAGGGACAAATTTCATTAACCAAATAACTTATATGTGATAATGCATATTGGGTTGAAAGACTAAAGCATAATCTTCTAAGTGTAGCATAGCTAATTAACATTGGATTCAAAGTTGAATTCATGAATGGCAAAGCAAGACTATTGGATGACAAAGGAAAACTAATAGGATCAGGCAAACAAACCAAAGGTAACCTATTTTATCTTGATCTTGGTGAATACTCATGTTTTATTACTCAAATTGAAGAAAGTTGGTTATGGCACAAAAGGTTATGTCATGTAAATTTTGATAACATGATGAAAATAAGCAAATTCAATAAAGTAAGAGGTATTCCTACTTTGAAGAAACTTGATGTTGGTCTATGCAAGAATTGTCAAATTGGTAAAATGGGAAAGTCTAGTTTTAAAAGTAAAAACTATCAGTCTGAAGATATTTTGGAAATTGTGCATACTGATTTATGTGGACCTATTGGAATTGAGAGCTATACTGGAGAAAAATTCTTTATTCTCTTTGTTGATGATTACTCTAGAATGATGACTGTTATGTATTTAAGAGAAAAGTCAGAAGCATTTGAGAAGTTCAAATGGTATTTAGCAAGAGTAGAAAAGGAAACAGGAAAAAGAATAAAATGCTTGAGATCAGACAGAGGTGGTGAATTCATCTCCCATGAATTCAATAATTTCTACATTGAAAGAGGAATCAAAAGAAAGGTATGAGCCCCGAGAACTCTTGAGAAGAACGGAATAGCTGAAAGAAGGAACAGATCTATCATGGACTGTGCAAGGACTCTAATGATTGAAAAGAACATTGCTATGAAATACTGGAAGGAAGCTATCAACACTACAGTTCATACCTTGAACCGAGTATAGCTGAGAAAAGACACATTCAAGACTCCTTATGAGCTATGGTATGGCTACAAACCAAATGTAAGTTACCTAAAAGTATTTGGTACTAAATGTTACATCTTAAAAGAATCTAGAAAAGGAAAATTTTATGTAAAAAGTGATGAAGGAATATTTTTGGGATATTCTTGCAAAAGTAAGGCATATAGATGTCTAAATTTGTCTACTCACAAAATCATAGAAAGTGCACATGTGAGAATTGATGAGTTTACAGAAAAGACTGAAGAAGAAAACAAAAAGGAACCAGAGGATTACAGAGGATTTGTTTACATCAAACTTGATACATTGCCAGACACATCTGTCAATAAGGAAACTACATCTACTGAGCCCAGTACAGTAACCGAGTCACAAGAAGAAGTTTAGACCGAGTCACAAAGTATCGAGTCTCAGTCTGAAGCTATCGAGCAAGTATCTACCAAGCTCGAGCAACTTGAACTTGAAGATGAAGAAGATGACAATGTAACTCATTCAAGAAGTAAGGAACTTGTATTGGCCAAGTACGTCAGGAAGCATCATACACTAGATCAGATTATTGGAAACAAATCAAATGGTACTATGACAAGAAGTAAACTAAAAGGTACATGTTTATTTTCTGATTTTGAACCTAAAAATGTCAAAGATGCATTGGAAAATGAAAGTTGGATTGAGGCTATGAATGAAGAAATAGAGCAAATAGAGAAAAATAAGACATGGACTCTTGTACCTAGGCCTAAAGATAAAAATGTAATTGGGACAAAATGGGTATTCAGAAATAAGTTGAATGAAGATGGTCAAGTATCAAGAAACAAAGCAAGATTGGTATGTAAAGGATATTCTCAAGAAGAAGGAATAGATTATGGAGAGACTTTTTCTCCTGTTGTAAGATTAGAAGGTGTGAGGACTTTACTTGCATATGCAGCACATAAAGGATTTAAGGTATATCAGATGGATATAAAATCTACATTTCTCAATGGTATTCTTGAGGAAAAAGTCTACATTGAGCAACCTAAAGGTTTTATTGATCCATACAAAAGGGATATGGTCTGCAAATTACACAAAGCATTGTATGGTCTAAAACAAGCTCCTAGAGCATGGTATGAAAGATTACATAACTATCTTACTCAGATTGATTTCAAAAGAGCTAATGACAATAGTAATTTATACATCAAAGAAGGATCAGATAACAAAATGGTTTTGGCAAAAATATTTGTGGATGATACTATGTTTACAGGAAATGATGATCAGTGCAAAGAATTTTCAGAGCATATGAACAAAGAATTTGAAATGTCTATGTTTGGTTAGATAAATTTTTTTGTTGGGCTTCAGATTCAGCAGAACAAAAATGGTATCTACATTACTCAGTCTAAATATATCAGGGAAATACTTAAGAAATTTGGTATGGAAGATTCAAAACCGGTCAGTACACCCATGTGTACTGGACTGAAGCTTACCAAAGATGATGATTCAAAAGAAGTAGATCAGACCTTATACAGATCAATGATTGGAAAATTACAGTATGTAGTACACACAAGGCCTGATATTGACTTAGTAGTTGGTATAGTGGCAAGATTCTCAGCTAAACCCAAAGAAAATCACATGATGGCAATCAAAAGAATCTTGAGGTATTTATGGGGAACTGAAGATTATGGCTTGTGGTATAAATTTGGAGGCAATCTAGATTTAAAAGTGTTTACTGATGTTGATTAGGCAAGAAACATTGATGACAGAAAGAGTACAAGTGGTGGATCATTCTTTCTTGGCAAGAGGTTAGTATCTTGGACTAGTAAAAAGCAAAACTACACATCCCAATCCACAGCAGAAGCAAAATATGTTGCTGCAGCAGTAAACTACTCTAATATTGTATGGTTTAAACAATTTTTGGAAGGCATGAAGGTTGAGATCAAAGAACCAGTTGTTATGTTTTGTGACAATACAAGTGCAATAAATATTTCAAAGAATCCAGTAATGCATTCCAAAACCAAGCACATTGCTATAAAATATCACTTTGTCAGAGAATTGGTGTAGGACAAGGAAATTAGATTGGAATATATTCATACAAAAGAACAAATTGCAGATATCTTCACCAAGCCACTACCTAAGGATGCATTCTTATATCTAAGAGGCAAGTTAGGGGTCACTCCCTTGTCCAAGGTTCACTAAATAAAGTTTTAGTGATGCATCAACCAAAACATGTTGAAGATCAATCAGTTGATGGAGCATATTCAGGGAATCATTGTATATGAATCAATACATAAGGTACATTGATATTTACCGAAACTATGTAAGTTGTCTTTGGCATGTGTTGTCAAAGAGGGAGAGTTTGTTGTCATTTAAAAAAATTTATAAGGAGAATAAATTGAGAAGTTAAGAGGGAGAGTTCTCAGTCAGAAAGAAGTTTGAAGATGATGGGAATTAGAATGAAGCTAAGGATATGTTTCTTACTCTAGGTTTCTCTATGAAATTTCATTGTGCTATGACATGTTGTGTTGCCATCAATGCCAAAGAGGGAGATTGTTGGATACAATTGTCTAAAGGACATTGTTGGATTAGCTATGTGTTGTCTTTGATGTCACACAAATGTCATATCAATTATCATTCTCAGTGTCTACCGAGCTCAGTCGGTCAGCTAGGCGGTTCTCAGTGTCTACCGAGCTCAGTCGGTCAGCTAGATGGTTCTCAGTGTCTGCCGAGCTCAGTCGGTTAGCTAGGTGGTTTTTAGTGTCTACCGAGATCTCTCGGGTGTCAAAAGGAAACATGATAGAAAACAGTGTTAACTGAGCCTCCTCAGTCTCTGAAGGATGTTGTAGAATTCGCTGTGGTTACCGAGTTCACTCGGTCACCGAAGGAAATCTTTTCAGGATTAATGTTTACCGAGCAAGGTTGACCCTCAAAGGATTTTGTTATTATAGTTTGTTTATCCCAGCCGACTGTTGTAATAATTATTAGTGCTGACTTGACAATCTAAATGTTAATTAGAATGGTATATATATATAGAAGGTCAAGTGGTGAAAAAGATATACAGCATGCATAAATCATATTGAAGAAAGGTATGTGCAAATTTTGAAGGACGATTAGATATCCTTGAGGAGTAGCAAAGATTTATTTGATCAGTAAGGATCTAGTGAAGCAGAACAGAGATCTATAATCAACAATTCAGTTGTAGGTCATTTCATTGTTACTCTCTTACAATTGTAGCAGTGATATCAAAATCTCTTAACCGAGTTGGTTTAACAACCATTTTGTAAATCCTCTAACAAGGTGATAGTTCTATTGAATTGTTTCAAGACCTCTTACAAGGCCACTCCTAGCAAGATGATTAAATCCTCTAACAAGGTTACACCTAACAGTGTGTTTTATAACCTTTTACCGGGTTGGCTTCTAATCGGGCATCACTTCAGAAGAGTGAAAAATAGTAACTAGTTACATTGATGGTTTTTCCCATATTGGGTTTCCACAGTAAATCTTGTGTCTCTTGTGTTCATGTTATTTTCTTTATTCATGTATGTTAATCAGTGATGAATGCTTAAGAACAGTTTAATTATTACACACTTCAAAGATCGAGTTTCAACATTTCTCTATATGTTTACCGAGTGGCAACAGTAAATATTTTATTAAGATATCTAAGGGATCAATGGTAATATTTTTTGTGGTTAACTGATTCACCCCCCCTCTCAGTTACTGCATCTATATTTCCAACAAGAATGTTCTTCTAGACCCCTCTTATTGGAATACCATTTCCAATAGAATTAGGAGTAGACCTATTGAGCCTAAATGGACATATTTTATCTAAATCTTATTCTTATTTAAATTACTTGTAATCAAATGTGATGTAGAATTAAATATTTATCTCTATGTAGGATCCCAAAAATAGTATATCACATATTCTTTTATTTCATGTTTTCCAAGGAAGTATTGAATATACTTAGGCTTTCTATTTGTTCTTGTATCAATTTTTGGGAGGTTATTGTTGGATTGATCCTTAACCTTAAGAAAGATTCTAATTTCTTTTGTCTATCCTATCTAGTAAATTCTTTGGCTACTTTGCAAATCTAGGAATAATGATTTATTTAATGGTCATGTTAGAGTTCTTACCAAGTCTCTAAGGAAACTCATAGCTCATGATATTGATTGGTAGGTTTTTGTTACAATCAAGCTCTCCAAA
This sequence comes from Chamaecyparis obtusa, assembly GCA_027943335.1. Lineage (NCBI taxonomy): Eukaryota > Viridiplantae > Streptophyta > Pinopsida > Cupressales > Cupressaceae > Chamaecyparis > Chamaecyparis obtusa. The sequence goes on along the minus strand of BSBK01010985.1, from coordinate 40,259 downwards.
GACAAGTTCATGAGGTTACTACGATATAGAACTTTGAGATTGTATACATGTGAGATTTCTCATGGGTATACCTAGTCAAGGTGATCAAGAGATCTTTTGTGTCTGGTTTAGAAAATTTAATGACAGATATGGAAAAGGAAAGGAGGATGCCAAGAGAACAAGGTTTTTAGTAGGTAGATCAGACTACAATAGTACTAATTAATATGGAAGTTGAGACAATAATTCCCCTTGTAGTTGTAATACTAGGTGTAGAAAGTCCAAACCTAGTAACAAAAAATATTGTAGTGTTCAAATGGTCATATGGACCATTACCATGGGCTACATGGTTAAGGGAAATCAAGGGAAATATTTACTGAGGGATATAATATTCTAGGATGTGCTAGTGATGTTTATGCTATAATTTTTGTATCTTAAATAGTTGTGTAGTAGCTCAATCATATTGTATATCTTACATACATGTGGCCAACAAAGGGTACTATTACTGGATGTTGTAGATACTAGTTTCTTTTTTTTTATATGCATCAATGGTAGTATTTTTCTATTCTAGGTAGTGTATACACTAAAGAATGGTCAACAAAAAACATTAATTAAATTCAAGCCATTGGATTTGTTAAGTGTTTTTTTCTTTTTTTTGGATGATTGCAAATGTAATACTACTCCTTATTGTATTTTTTTTTCCAAATGCAACAATCTCTTGCATTTATATTGAGAAGGGGCCAAGAAGAGACATTTCCCTTCACAGGACATGTCTATTCATTATTATGTAATTAATATAATGATAATTATAATTATATATATCTTTTGACTATTATATTAATTTTTATAATATTTACATCATACATACATACATACATACATACATACATACATACATACATACATACATACATACATACATATATATATATATATATATATATATATATATATATATATATATATATATATATATATATATATATATATATATATATATATATATGTACATATACATAAATATATATTTATATATACATATATATGTATATATGTACACACACACACACACACACACACACACACACACATATCTATGTGTGTGTGTATGTACATATACATGTATGCAATAAAAATGTAGACCTATTTGTTGCAAACACAAAACACCAAACAATCACATTAGATGTTAGTAAATGCAACAAAATAGGTAATTCTCACTACAACCTCAATAAGCCAAAACAAGGGCACCCAATAACCTTTTTTGATTTTCTCTTCAAGATTATTTGTGTGTATGCTCTCCCAACACAAATGAAATGTAATCTAAATAGAAAACTATACAATAAAAATGAAGGTTGTAGAGACAAGTATGAAAAACTTGCCCCAAATCTCACAATGATATGCAAGTGCAAGATCTATGAAGAAGATAGTGCACAAGAAAAATGATGCAATATATTTTGAATTTTTGAATAAGGAATGAAATGAAAACTAACTATGAATGAGAATGCAAGATTAAAAATATGCTATGAAATCAAAATTAATCTATGATACAAGAATTGAAATCTAAACTAATAATAAAAATGCAAATAAACTATGCTAAAGAATTGAAATGCTACAATACTAGATTATTAGAATGATTAAAATGCTTAGAATTCTTAGAATGATTGTGCTTACAATACTCATAGTAGCCTACAAATGAGAGTGAGACCTTCTTTTATAGAAATTGCAAAAGGATTGGCAGTGGAGATTAAGAGGCAAAAGAATGAGCGGCTAGGATTAAAGGTTAGGTAGGGTTTGGAAAATATGAAGAGGCAAAATGGAATGAGTGGATAGGATTAAGTGGAAAAAGAAATGAGTGGATAGGATTAAGAGGCAAAAAGATGAAGTGGCAAAAGTCAAAATTCATTTGAGAGGAAAAAAGGGATTTGAAAATGATTGGTGGAGAAAAAAGATGGAGAGGTGGCCACCTTGGAAAAGGTGATTGTGCACATATTTAAAGGTAATCAACATTTTAATCAAGATTAGAGGAATATTAGAAAAAGGTAAGTTTAGAAAAAGGGGAAAAGTGGCTAAATTTAAATGATTTTAATTAAAACATAGTTTAGAAGAATTTTTAAGCTCATAGAGGAATAAAATAAATAAGATTTATTTTATAAAGGGAAATGGAGGGATAATATATTAAATTGAATTCAGTATATTAAAGTATTCAAATAAAATTTAAAGACAAAAGAAAAATGACTTTATTTAATTAAAATTAACTTAATTAATGATGAAGGGTGCTCCCCTTAATACTACAAACACATAACAGAAACAGAGAAATAACAACAATTTGTGAGAATAGAAAATGGGCTTCTTATTATTTCCACAAGTGTGGAATTACAAATTTTAGAATTACAATATGCAAAGCCACATGGGCATTTCCCTTACAATATTCTATAGGAAAAAGCCTCGAATCATTACCCAAAACTACCCAGAACTGCCCTAGACAACACTACAGGCCTTCTTTATATAGAAAATTTACACCGCCCGAGAAGGTTCCAGAAATTTAGCCCATAGGGCTGACCAAACTTATAATTATTTTATTTTACAATTTATTACATCAAAGTCAGCTCAAAATGACTTTTGAAACCCAAACATAAATTTTGAAGGAAAATCATTTTTCACCAATTCAGGTGACCCAACTTTCGAAGACCATAAGTCATCGCCAGTTGACCCAATTAACTATTATGACCCCATTTCGGAAAGGCCACAAAGTGATCTATAGGCTTTACTCATGCAAGTGCTCATCACTCAAATTTTTGACCTTATTTGGAGCCTCTAAAGCCTTCAAATCTAAGTTCAAAGTTTCTGTACCCTGCTGCCAATACCGAAAATCTTCAATATCTCCAAAGCTAGACTTGATCTGTCAATGAAATTTTAATGGCAGGCTAATACGTTTGAGATGAACCTCCACATGTGAAATAAGAACATTCTGAGATCATATGACCAACTTAATAAAAATAGCAAGTTTCCATAAATAGTAGCTCTACACAAGATAGCCCTTATTGAATACAAAAATAGAAATATTTTTGGGTGATGCAAGATTGCTCTTACACCTAGGATCCTCCTGCACCAGACACCTGGGGTAATTTGAGAAGTGACCCTGTCATGACTCATGTATGTAGAGTAAAACCAAGATGGTTAACCTCCTCCTTTGTCAGCCATGATGAATCTTCAATAGGTCATCCTTTCCACTTGACTAGATATTCTTCATATGTCCTATTCCTTGTGCTTCTACCAACATGACTATCTAATATGTCTTCAACCTCCTTGGTATTTGAACTACTTGCTGGAATACTCCACTATGCCCTTGTGATCTCTTCTTCAACACTTCCTTCATGATACTCTGTCAAATCTAAAATGTTAAACACTGGTGAAATATTCATCTCACTAGGCAATTCTACCTCATATGCATTTCCTAAATCACGCTTCTTCAGTATCTTACATGGTCCAAACTTCTTCATTTTCAGCTTGTTATATGTACCAACTGGAAACCGCTCCTTCCGCAAATGACCCATGACTTCATCCCCAACCTGAAATTCCTTATGCCTCCTTTTCTCATCTACCTTAGCCTTATACTATGCATTCATTTTGGTAATGTGCTTCCTCACTTCCTCATGGATGTTCTTTAAGTGTTCTGCAAAATCCTCAGCTTCAACACTACTTATTTCTTCTTTATCTATCTTTCTCAATTCAGATGCATTTCTTGGACTGTATCCATATACAGTCTAGAATGGTGATTTACCAGTGCTCCTGTTGACAGAATTATTGTATGCAAATTTTTCCTATGGTAAAATCAAATCCCATCCTGTTGGCTTATCTCCAACCAAACATCTCAGCAAATTTCTCAAACTCCTATTCACCACCTCTGTCTGTCCATCAGTCTGTGGATGATGTGATGAATTGAACTTCAAATCTATCTTTAGCTTCTTCCATAATGTACGCCAGAAATATCCAACAAACTTAGTGTCCCAATCTAAAACTATGGTCTTTGGCAAACCATGTAGTCTCACAACTTCTCTGAAAAATAATTCTACTATATGAACAACATCATTAGTCTTCTTGCAGGGAATGAAATGTGTCATCTTTGAAAATCTATCAACCACCACAAAGATTGAATCATGTCTCCGCTGAGTCTTCAGTAAACCAATAACAAAGTCCATACTGATATCCTCCTAAGGCTTCTCTGGTATAGGTAATGGCTAATACAACCTTGTATTCTGCTTCACTCCTTTCACCATCTGACATACTCTACAACTCTGTACAAACTTCTTCACATCTTGCTGCAACTATGGCCAATAATAATTTTCACTAACCAAAGCAAGGGTTTTATCATAGCCAAAATGTGTAGCCAATCCTCTACTATGCTTCTCCTTGATGAGATTCTCCCTCATAGAACTTCTTGGAATGCACAATTGACTCCCTCTGAATAGCATATCATCCTGGATGATGAAATCTAGCCATTTCATCTTGTCTAGAATAATAGGTTCTATACAAGCTTTCCAAGCTTCACCAAAATCAAGATCCTCTAGATACAAATTCTTGAGTTCCTTGAACCCAACCACTTTAATCTGTATTTCTGTCAGCAATAGTTTCTTTTTGCTAAGAGCATCTGCAACTCTATTAGACTTTCCACTCCTGTGTTTCAAAACAAATGTATAACTCTACAAAAACTCAACCCATTTCAAATGCCTCTGATTCAACTTTCCTTGACTATTCAAATATTGAAAATCTTGATGATCAGTATACAAAATAAACTCCTTAGGAAGTAGATAATGTCTCCACTTCTTCAATTCCTAAACTATAGCATAAAATTCTTGATCATAAACAAAATACTTTCTCTTGGCATCATTTAACTTCTCACTAAAATACGCAATGGGTATACCTTCTTGGCTCATAATAGCTCCTATTGTAGTACCACTATCATCACAATATACTTGAAACACCTTATTTAAATCTGGAAGAACTAAAATAGTTTGTTCTATAACTTTTTGTTTCAATAATTGAAAACTCTTTTCTGCCCCATTAGTCCACTCAAACTCTTTTCTATCCCCTCTCATTGTTTCAATCAAGGGTCCACAAATACTGCTAAAATTTTTGATAAATTTTTTTTAAAAGCTAGCTAGACCATGAAAATATCTTACCTCAGTAGCACTCCTTGGAGTAGGCCATTCAAGGATAGTCTGTACCTTATCTGGGTCCATTTTTAGACCTTCTGCTAAAACTACAAATCTCAAACACACTAACTCTTTCTTCACAAAATTGCACTTCTTCAAATTAATCAACAATTTCTCTTCTCTTAGCTTCTCAAATACCATATGAATATGCATCATATGCTCTTCCAATGTCTTACTAAAGATCAAAATATCATCTAGGTAAACAATGACAAACTTACCCATAAATTCTTTCAGAACCTCGTTCATGAGCCGCATGAAAGTGCTTGGTGCATTGGTTAGCACAAAAGGCATGACTAACCACTCATACAATCCTTCCTTTGTCTTGAAGGTAGTCTTCCATTCATCTCCTTCTCTGATCCGAATTTGATGATATCCACTCTTTAAATCTATCTTGGAGAAATACACAACTCCACTCAAACAATCCATAATATCATCCATTCATGGCAATGGAAACCTGTACTTGATTGTGATCTTGTTTATTGCTTTAGAATCTGTACACATCCTCCACTCTCCATTCTTCTTTGGTGCTAATACCATCGGTATAGCATAGGGACTTAGAATCTCATGGATCAATCCTTTCTGCAAAAACTCATGTACTTGTCTATTCAACTCCTCACTTTCTACAGGTGTCATTCTGTGTGCTGCCTTATTCAGCAAACTCGCTCTTGGGATCAAGTCCATCTGATGACTGATCTTCCTGACTAGTGGTAATCCATAAGGCACATTATCGAATACAATATCTTGAAACTCATTCAACAAATCTACAACTTCTACAGAAACATCTTCTACTTCATCCTTACCAGCTTTTGGAATTAAAGCAAAACACACATGCTCATGCCTCATACCATCTAGGAACTTTTTTCCATCTACAAAAGTTATTCTTGCACTACCACATACCTTTTCTTCTATGTCATTCAATGGCTTTAGCTTATGTCGCACTCCATCCTTTGTCAGGGAATAGGTATTCACATGACCATCATGTATAGCACATCTGTCGAACTACCATGGTCTACCCAACAACATATGACATACATCCATAGATTTAATATCACACAGTACCTCATCTTGGTACCCGCCAATATAAAAAAGGCCCATAGTGTTGTCTAGGGAAGTTCTGGGTATATTTGGGTAATGATTTGAGGCTTTGTCCTATAGAATGTTGTAAGGGAAATGCCCATGTGGCTTTGCATATTGTAATTCTAAAATTTGTAATTCCACACTTGTGGAGATAATAAGAAGCCCATTTTCTGTTCTCGCAAATTGTTGTTGTTTCTCTATTTCTATTATGTGTTTGTAGTATTAAGAGGAGCACCCTTCATCAAGTGGTATCAGAGCATTCTAAGATCATATGACCAACTTACTAAAAATAGCAAGTTTCCATAAATAGAAACTCTACACAAGATAGCCCTTATTGAATACAAAAATAGAAATATTTTTGGGTGATGCAAGATTGCTCTTACACCCAGGATACTCCTGCATCAATTAAATAAATAGAGGAATATAACAATATAGTTAATTAATTAAAATTAACCATAACGTTAAGGGAGAATATTAATAAAAATTAATATTAGAATGCAAAAGGAAATTGAATTTATTTAATTAAAACAAATTTAATTAAATAAATAGAGGAATATAAAAATATAGTTAATTAATAAAAATCAACTATAATGTTAAGGGAAAATATTAATAAAAATTAATATTAGAATGCGAAAGGAAAATGAATTTATTTAATTAAAATGAATTTAATTAAACAAATAGAGGAATATAACAATATAGCTAATTAATAAAAACCAACTATAATGTTAAGGGCAAATATTAATAAAAATTAATATTAGAATGCGAATGGACAATTTTAGGTGTCTACATTTTGCCCCTCTTTGATGTGGTGTCAAGATCGACATTGCATCAAAGAAGAAAAAAAGATGCCCCAAGAGTTGTGCCTAAGTGACGATGGGAAGAGGATGTGCCCCCTCGAGAAAATAGAACAAAAAATTAATTTTGACAATTTTCTCGAAAGGAAGGGTGAGGGTAGAGAAAGTGAATAAAAGAAGGCCTCCAATGCAAAATGAGCCTAAATGCAAACTATCATTGTGTCAACATGGGAGAGAATATCCTATTTTGATGATGCATGGGAATCATGTACCACATGCTAGATAAACAAGGATAACATGATTCAGATGCGTAGACCAGACACTCAAACAAAAAGACACATCATACCACAAAAAGTTGTGAATCAACCCCAAAACATATCTAAAAAAACCAAGATATGAAGATCTAGGTCATCCAGAGTAGGTGTGATTGAACACAAAAAGATAAAATAAAAAGAAGGCCTTATGACCAAGCAGTCATTTGGTCCATAGTTCTTGCCCAGAACAAAGTTCATACTTAGATTTAGGATTGGATGAGTCTTCTTAGGAAATATGTAACCTGAAGAGCCAATGATGATTGATTCAAGGTTGTTTATAAGTGTCAAGGCAAAACCAATAGATCAGATGACAACAAGGGTAATTAGTTTCCATATGTTTTTGATAGGGTGCATGTGGTTAGTGAATTTGAAAGAGTGTTACCGATTGCAATGGAGCTCAAGAGAATTGGATCAACTACATAGGTGAGTGTGTGCAAAGTGAGTGAGATGGAAGGTGAACTTGGTTAGCCACCCGCATAGACATAGGAGGGGAATGAAATGATGGATAGGAGAAAGTATCCTAATAGATGATGGATCTAGGTGAACTAAACATGGCGCCAACAAGCGGTTTTCACCATGGTACTTATCCAAGATGCCTGTGTCTAGATTTTCACCATAGGATGAATTTTGTATTGCATTTTTTTCCTTTTTAAATTTATTTATTTTTGTCATCAATGCACTTGTTTGCCAAGTTTTCACCAAGATGATGATTTTTTAAGACATTTTAGGATTTTTTCAGGACTTTTTATAATTTTTAGGATTTTTTTTAGGATCATAAATTACTAGACATGGGTACTATTGATTCTTATGTATAGAACCTCTTTAGATGCATGATATTCATAGGATCAAGGAGAAAATCTCTCTCTGGTGTAGCTATTTGATATGCTCCCAAGCCAAATTTAGCTGTAACCACAAAAGGACCCAACCAGTTTGGCTCAAATTTTCCTTTCTTCTCACGGTTCTTGAGATTTCTTATGTTATGCTATAGGACTAGGTCACCAACTTCAAACTCTTAGGGCTTGATCTTCTTATTAAACTACAAGAGAAGGTGATTTTGATATGCGTAAAGGTGGTTTAGGGCATTAAGGCGTCATTCATCTAGGAGTTGCAATTCTTGTAAGCAGGCAACCCAATACTCCTCATTAGTTATCAGATTCTTTAGGGAGATTCTAAGGTAGGGAAGATCAATTTATATGGGAAGTACAACCTCAAAACCAAAAATAAGGTAAAATGGGGTGGCACTAGTAGGGGTACATATGGAGGTATGGTAGGCCCAAAGAGTGGGATTTAGCTGAAGGTGCCAATCAGAACTAGCATCATTGATTATCTTTTTGAGGATATTTAGGATAGTTTTGTTAGTGGCCTTTGCTTGACCATTACCTTGTGGGAAATACTTGTTAGAACAATGCTAGGTTATGCCAAATTTTCAGCAAAGCTCAATGACATCTTGATTTTTTAAAGGGGTACCATTATTAGTATGAATATCTTATGGGATGCCATAGTGACAAATGATGTAGTTCAAGATGAACTTGGAAATATTCTTTCTTGTAGTATAAGTGAGGGGTATGGATTCAACCCCTTTAGTGAAGTATTCAGTAGCAGTAAGGATATATTTGTGGCCATTGGAAGAATTAGGGTATATTTGTCCTACAAGGTCAAAACCTCATCGTGAAAAGGGCTAGGGTGTGATGGTGGGATGGAGATCTTAAGTAGGATCATGTATCAAATCACCATTCTATTGACAAGGAACACATTTTTCACAAAGTGGTGTGCATCTTGTTCCATAGTTGGCCAATAGTATCTAGTACACAACAACTTTTTAGCTAAAGTGAGTCCATTGGAATGAGCCCCATAGATTCCTTGATGCACTTCTTCTAAGGCCATTTGTGCTTCATCTAAATTCATACATCTAAGAAGAGTTCCATCAAAGTGTTTTTAGAAAAGGGTGTCACCTAGGATAGTGTAATGGGAAGTTCGACGGATGAAGGTTTTGGTTTGATTAGTGGAAAGGGTAAGTGGGATGATCTCATCATGAAGGTAGGAATAAATGTCTTGGTACCAAGGTGAATTAGGACCAACAATTTTGCATACCATCTCAAACTCTAGCTGGTCATAGGTAGGTACCATTATATTCTCAACAAGAAACTCACACCTTTGACTATTTTCTAGCATATCTATCATAGAGGCAATGGTAGCCATTGCATTAGCTACTTTGTTATTAGATTTTGGGATATGTTGAAAAGTGACTTCTGTGAAGTGTTCCTTTAGATCCTCAACCATGTGACAATAAGGAAGGAGCTTGTCATCCTTTGTTTGAAACTCATCATAACTTGTTTAACAACCAACTGAGAATCACTGAATACAAGAAAGTTAGAGATCTTCCAGTGAATAGCTTGATGAAGTCTAGCTACAAGACCTTCATATTTTGCAATGTTGTTTGTGCAAGGAAATGTAAGCTTATAAGACTTAGGAATGAGATCTCCTTGTGGTGTCACAAACAAGAATCCTACTCCCAAGCCTTTTTGTGTATAAGATCCATCAAAATAAAGTTTCCATTATATGCTTGAGGTGACAGTCATGATTGATTCATCTAGAAAATCTGTAACAATAGGATGATCACCCTGAACAAGAGCTTTTGCTAACTAATCTACAATTACTTGGCCTTTGATAGCCTTTCAATATACATAAACAACATCAAACTCACTCAAGATCATAACCCATTTTGTTGTGTGTCCAGTGAGAGTGGCTTTTGATAAGAGATACTTAAGAGGATCAACTTTAGCGATAAGTTGTGTCTTATTATTAAGCATGTAATGACATAGTTTTTATGTGCAAAATACCACAACCAAACATGCTCACTCAATAGTGGTATAGTTCAATTCATAACCAAAAAGTGTTTTGCTAAGGTAATAAATAGCACACTCTTTTCCATTATCATCTAGTTGTGCAAGAAGGGCACCAAGTGCAACTGATGTAGAAGATATGTAAAGAATTAGAGGTCAACCTGGAATAGGTGGGACCAATACTGGTGGGTTAGCTAGATATTATTTGAACTGCTCAAATGCCTTTTGATAGAGACAATCCCATAAGAAATTATTATTTTTATGCAGGAGATGTGAAAAAGGATAAACCTTATCTACCAACTGAGAGATGAATCTACAAATAGAATGAAGTCAGCCTTGCAAACTATGAAGTTTCTTCAATTTCTGTGGGGGTGGCATATCTAAGATGGCTTTCACCTTCTTAGGATCTACCTCAATCCCTCAATGAGACACAATGCACCCCAACAATTTACCTGACTAAACACCAAAGATACATTTTTTAGGATTTAACTAGACCTTATACTTTTCCAATTTTTCAAAGATTGTGTAAAGGATGGCTATATGTGATTCTTGCATTTTGGATTTCCCAAGAAAATCATCTACATAATCTTCCATAATGACATGAAGGAGATCATGAAAGATCATTGTCATAGCTCTTTGATAGGTAGCTCCTACATTCTTAAGATGGAAAGGCATTACTTGATAGAAAAATGTACCCCATGGTGTAGTAAAAGTTTTCTTCTGTTGATCCTTAGTTGCTATCCTAATTTGATTATATCCAGAGAAACCATCCATAAGAGATAGCATCTCATGTATGACAGTCAAATCCACTATAATATTAATGTTGGGTAGTGGAAAATCATCTTTAGGACATGCCAAGTTGAGATCTCTAAAGTCAGTAAAAATTCTTATGCCCCTAGAAGGCTTACTTACTGGTACAATGTTAGAGACCCATTCTGGATAATCTATAGGTCATATAAATTTAGCATCTAGCATTTTTTGTAATTCTATTTTAACAAGCAAGGCAACTTGAGGCTGCATCTTTCTTAATTTTTGCTTGACATGCTTTATTATAGGATCCACTTCAAGATGATGTACTACAAGATCAAGATCCAAACTAGGCATAGCTTTATAGGACCATGCAAAATTTATTTGTATCTTGTGAAGAAACTTAGTCATATATTTCCTTTCTTTCTCATTGAGTGATTTTGCTATGTATGTGATCTTAGGATTATCTGTAGTGCCAAGATTGACCTCTATTGTATCTTCAATTAGGATAGAGGATTTTTCAAACATGAATGACAAGTCAACTTCTCCCTCCTCTAGCACCTTAGAAAGGTTTTCACTAGAGGATGCATCCTTTATTTTCTCTTTTTCTTCACCCAAAGATGCCTTAGGGAGGTTTTCACCAGAGGGTGTTTTATTTTCTTTTTTCATTTTATTTTCATTTTCACTTTTGTGACTAAGAGAATTGACTTGGCTACTGAAGTAGACTTTCTCATCGTAGACTATGTTGTGCTCATGATCTTGGAGATTCTTAAGTCTGAATAGTGTGAGTACTGCCTCATTCGAATGACATGCACATGTCTAAATTTGGTGGTGAATCTTGTTGGTCCCAATTGATGAGTTTAGGGTGTTTGAGGGGAAGGGTGGGGGATGAAAGGTCTATGGTAGTAATGGTTAGGATAGGGTTAGATTTGATGAGATCATCTTTGATATTTTGGAAAGGGACTTCATAGAACTTTCATCATTGTTTGAGTTAGTTTCAGCTGAATAAAAGTCCTCAGCCAAAGACACCTTGGTTTCTAGGGAGCCCCCTCAAGGATAGCCAGTTGCTTTAATAATTGTCTTTCTCCCATTTTCATTTGCCCCCAGGCCAGTTCCATGATATACCATACTTTCAATAATAGGAGTGACCTTCAAGTATTTTTCCTTAGGAATTTCCACTGGTTTCTCTTCATCATCATTGAAAAGCTAAGATAATACATCATTCTCCATGTGTTCGCCTACAAGGGACCTCCAGTGTTCAAAAGTAGTCTTTTTGCATGTCATAGTTTCCTTATTGCCTTTAGGAAAAAGTTGTTTAGGTTTACCAAAGGACCTTGGGGACAATGGAAGTTGTCCAATGCATAAGGAACCCTCAAATTTATACTCTCCCATTCCTTGATCTATAAATTTTACTTTCTTTTCTGATTCAAAAATCTTCTCCTCGGTGACTTTACCTTTTCCTTTATCAGATACCTTATTTGGTTCTTAAATGGGAGATTTTTCAGGAGGAGGTTTAGTGGAAGCCTTTAATTCATTTAGAGGACAATAATAAGATTGCTTTGCTTCCAAATTCTTACAATACTGAAATGGTTCTTGATCTCCAAGGATAGTGATCTCATGTCCATGATGTGGAAATTTCAAACATTGATGGTATGTAGATGGTACACCTAAAATAGCATGCATCCAAGGTCTTCCCAAAAGTATATTGTAAGGGAGATCTAGATCAAGAACATGACAAGAAGTATCAATTATAGCAGGGCCCACCTATAAAGGAAGCATGATCAATCCTTTGGATTCCCATTCTCTATCATCATAAGCCTTTATAGTAATGCATTTTTTTATATCAATGAGATCTTTTGAAAGTCCTATGTTTCTTATCATTCTCATAGTGCAAAGATTCAACCCAGATCCATTGTCTATCAAGACTCTTTTTATTTTGATGGAGTGAATGATGACTTCAATGTGAAGAGGCTTATTATGATAAGGGTCATAACCATGAAAGTCTTTGTCTATAAAACAAGATGTGATTGTGTGGCTAGATTCCCAATCATAGCCTGGAACTGGGAGGCATTGATGTTTTCAGTGACTCAAGATTTAGTAAGGGATGTTTCAAGGACTTTTTTATGTATAGGTGATTTATGAAGTAGCTCAAGTATTTATATCTATGTGGGAGTCTTCCCTAGTTGTGCTAGTAGGTCATAGTGTGAAGCAAGCCTAGTAGATGTGGATGGTGAAATGGGTGGATCAACTACTTGAATAGTAATTCTTCCTCTTCTAGTGGTAGCATTGCAATCAGTGGCTTTAAGCTTGTGAGTGCACACATGGTTCTATTTTCTTGGCTCAAATCACTTTCTCATCTCCACATTATGTGGATCTTTGAGAAAGTCATCAACTTTTGGATTTGGTAGTATTTCAGATTGCTTAGCTTGTTCAACATATTCATTTTCAATCTCTACTCAATTAGTTATATTTGGCATCCCAAAACCTCCAAGAGGTACAAAGGAAAAGGGATTGTCATTATCTGGGAAATGTTGACTTTTCATCTTAGCTTGTGAGTGGGTTAAAACCATACAATTAGAAAGAAAATGATGAAGAGAGATGAGTTTGGAAGCACAGTCTAGACCTTTCTTTGATCAAGAGGCTTGGGCCTCAAAGGTTTCATTGATTGGATTTGATGAAGGATTGATGATTGATTGGAGAGGGTAGGGCCTCAAATGGTATGATTTGGTTGAATGGTTTAAGACAACCTTATTGAAAAAGAGATCCTATGAAAAGCAATGATAAAACCTTCATTTTACTTGTAGATAGACTAATGATTACAAGAAAAGAAGGGGATAGGATTGATTAGATTATGCCACTTATGACAGACTGATGTTCTCAAGTGACAAAGTTTGATTTTGATTAAAGATTAGGATCTCTAAAACACTTTGATAAATCTTTCCACCTAGGTTTGATGATGAAGATGGATCAAAGGATAATGAAGAGAAAGGATTGATTTAGGTCCAAGGAAATGGTGTCATGCTCTAGTAAGAGAGGGGATGGATTATGAAAGATTAAGATGATGAAGGATATATGAAAGAGGAAGGTTTAATCATAGGTCTCAAAGTTGACAAAGTCTTAGTTTATGCCAGGCTTACGCAAGTAGTTAGAGAGCTTGTTATTGAAGACAATCTTGTCAACTTTCTCTTGATCTTGGAGCTCTTGTTGAATAGATTTGACAATGTGTTGATACTTCTAGATTTTGGATTGGTTTCTTTCCTTTCTCTATAGGCCAAAGGTAGTGGGATCTTGGCTTTCTTGTGCTTGGAGATATGGGACATAGTCTATAGAAGTGATGACTTGGTTAACCAACTTGTTCAAAGACAAGAACTGATTTTCATACTCAAGAAAAGGAACAAACAAAAGTCTGAAAACAATCCCACAATGGACAAAGCAACCTTGAGGGATACAATCAATTGTGACAAGTCCAAATGATAAAAAATAATAGCATGATGTGTATGTCCAAAATATTTTCATGGGTCTAGTACAATTGAAGACACTTCAAAAAAATTCTACCTAAGGTCAAATAGGAGGTGTTCCAACCTTTTCCCACAACTTGATGCTCTTAGCCCCATAATTAAGTGATTGAATGGCCTTTCCTAGGACTATGAAAGTTATGGATCAATTAGAAGAGATCAATGCTCGTAGCGCATGTCTTTCCACATTGCCATATTCAAGCTTTAACATCCAAGGGAGCACATATGGTGAGTATCTTGGGGTGATCTAGGTAAGTACACTTAGATCAATCATTGCACAAAGGAAGTCACATGACTAAAATGGTTGGCCTCTAAGTCCTTAGGTGTCTAGTAAGGTCCTCTGTTCATGACTATCCCTTGTAGTTCCACATGCAAAATTGAGGCCTATAGCCCTACAAGCATCCAAAAAGTATAGTCTCATAATAAATATTCAAACCTGCTGGCCCTATACTAGATGAATGCATTCCCCTTTTAGTAAACAAGATTGAGACCTTTGATGGCCCTACAAGCGCCCAATCAAATGTAGTCTTTCTTAGCAAGATTGAGGCAACTAGGCCCTACACATGAAGAAGCATTAGGAATAGAAAATAGCCAAGTCTTCCCTCTTTGGATCGAAAGAATCTTTTTATTATAGTCAAGTGGAGTACCCGGGTTTTCTTTTTCTCCACTTGGGTCATTCCCAAAAGATTGCTCTCTTGGCAGGCCCTCTAAAGGTAAATGAAAGAAAAGTAAGATGGATAGCTAATGGAGGTCAAGATTTCTAGTTTTCCATAATGAAAATAGCATACTCTCCTACTCCATAGTTTCTCCCAAACACATCAAGCACATGTTCATTTACCCAAGATTCATTTCTAATGACCAAATTAAGTAGGTCTAGATTTTTGGTTTCCCCTTAAAGAGGAAAGAGCATACTCTCCTACTACCCAATCAAATCATAAGAAATTAACCTTCCTAGTTAAACTAGGTGCCTATAAAAATGTCTTAATCTTGGTCAAATATTCTCTAAAACCACTATTAGAAGATTAAAAATATTAGAAACTTGCAAGAAAATTCAACCATGTATTAAACAATGTGCAAATAAGGTGCAAACTCCTCACAAAATTTGCATTTGACTTAGTCAACAAGATCTAATTTTTTTGCTATGATTTTGACAATAAAAATAGAAATGAAAAACAAAGACCCCTAATAAAAAATAGAGAGCTTTCTAGAAATGTAATTTTTTTGGAAAAATTCTTTAATTTGTGCCCTAGGCACTTGATTTATCAAAATAGATCAGTTTTCAAATATTGAAATTTGGAGTCCTATTTGTGCATCAAAATTAAAAACACAAAGAATGTGCCCTATGTAAAATTCTTAGAAATATTCAAAAATGTAAAAATTTCTTAAAAATATGGAGATTTGTGACCAGAAATGATTTTTTTATTGAAAATAATAAAAAAATTATAACTCAATAAAAAATTATCAAAAAAATCTAAGCTTCGGACTAAGACATACTATGATGATCCCCCACCTACAAAAAAAAATTCAGACCAAAACTCCCAACTGTTTGAATGATATGATCAAATCTTTCAAAAAACCCTAGGTTTTGTCTTCAACTCAACCTACACAAGCATTAGCATGGAAAAATCTTCAAAAGTGTAGATCCAATAGGGAAGTGGGTCCCATCGAACATGCCAAAATGTATGCAATTAAAATGTAGATCTATTTTCTGCAAACACAAAATAACAAAAATATCAAACAGTCATATTAGATGTTAGTAAATGCAACAAAATAGGTAATTCTCACTACAACCTCAATGAGCTAAAACAAGGGCACCCAATAACCTTGTTTGATTTTCTCTTCAAGATTATTTGTGGATATTCTCTCCCAACACAAATGAAATGAAATCTAAATGCAAAACTATAAAATGAAATATGAGGGTTTTAGAGACAAGTATGAGAAACTTGCCCCAAATCTCACAATGATATACAAGTGCAAGATCTATGAAGAAGATAGTGCACAAGAAAAATGATGCAATATATTTTGAATTTTTGAATAAGAAATGAAATGAAAACTAACTATGAATGAGAATGCAAGATTAAAACTATGCTATGAAATCAAAATTAATCTATTATGCAAGAATTGAAATCTAAACTAATAATGAAAATGCAAATAAACTATGCTAAAGAATTGAAATGCTACAATACTAGATTATTAGAATGGTTAGAATGATTATGCTTACAATACTCTTAGTAGCCTACAAATGAGAGAGAGGCCTTCTTTGATAGAAATTGCAAAAGAATTGGACGATGGGGATTAAGAGGCAAAAGAATGAGTGGCTAGGATTAAAGGTTAGGTAGGGTTTGGAAAAGATGAAGAGGCAAAATGGAATGAGTGGATAGGATTAAGATGCAAAAGAAATCAAAGGATAGGATTAAGAGGCAAAAAGATGAAGTAACAAAAGTCAAACTTCATTTGAGAGGGACAAAGGGATTTGAAAATGATTGGTGGAGAAAAAAGATGGAGAGATGGCCACCTTGGAAAAGATGATTGTGCACATGTTTAGAGGTAATCCACCTTTTAATCAAGATTAGAGGAATATTAGAAAAAGGTAAGTTTAGAAAAAGGGGAAAAGTGGCTAAATTAAAATGATTTTAATTTAAACATAGTTTAGAAGAATTTTTAAGCTAGTGGAGGAGTAAAATAAATAAGATTTATTTTATAAAGGGAAATGGAGGGATAATATATTAAATTGAATTCAATATATTAAAGTATTTAAATAAAATTTAAATACAAAGGAAAAATGACTTTATTTAATTAAAATTAATTTAATTAAATAAATAGAGGAATATAAAAATATAGTTAATTAATTAAAATCATCCATAATGGTAAGGGTGAATATTAATAAAAATTAATATTAGAATGCAAAAGGAAAATGAATTTATTTAATTAAAATGAATTTAATTAAATAAATAGAGGAATCTAACAATATAGTTAATTAATAAAAATAAACTATAATGTATAATTATTCGAAGTGATTTGAAGTTAGCGATGGTTCTACTTGTGAATAATGATTTTCGCACCGAAGAGAAGAAACATTAGCTTGCATATTTTAAAGGACACCCACAAAACATCATCGGCAGCAGCAAAAACTTCATCAGTAGCATCGAATCTTTGGACAAACAAATAGATAAATCTTCTAGCAGACTAAATATGCTGCATCTATTGGCAGTAATATATCCAGAACACATAGGTGTTGGACTACAACTAATTTAGATGGAGAGATTGAAGGATCTCTGATTGAAGATCACTGAGAAGTTTGTTGATTAGATATGCAATATGATTAAATTAGTATTATATTGTCATTGATGTCAACTAGTTTGACACTACTTATCTCATAAGTTACTATACCGATACATCTAAAGGAAGGTGAAAAAGATGAAGAACAGAGAAATCTATATGAAGAAAGATGTACATGTCAGATGATGAAAAAGAATACATTGAGTAACTTGTTGATGAGACTATGGCTGCATGATATCGACTTTGTTATGTTTCACTTATCTATAAGGAAGAATAGAGCTAAAAGATACAAAGCAGTGTTGTCGGTAAAGGAAGCATTTTGTAGTATACACTGATGGAGTGTAGTGTATATCGATGATAGTATTATCGAGTGTGTGTTCATTGACACATTTCTTTGTTAACCGAGAAAAACAAAATACATTAAATGATCAGTTTAACCGATAAGATTGATGAGCTAGAAAGTGTATGAAATCAAGATAATGGATAAATTTTGTTATGAAGATCGATGGCTAAAAAAATTAAAAGAAGATTTGACGAAGCAGATTGAAATGACTTACTAACACATCAGCCGAGGAAGTTTTAAGTGAAAAAATCAATGGAGATGGTTAAGTGGCAAAATCTGATGGACAGAAAGAAAATGATTTATGTGTCTATATAAGAGACTAGGGTTTCATTGTGAAACTAATGTCGAAAGAAGTAGATGCTGCATGAATTTAGCATGAAGAAGTTTTCATGCAATTTTGATCATACTAGTTAGTGAGAATCGAGCTGCAAAACAAGTTACCGAGCTACAGAGAGATATTACCAATGGACAGTAAGTTGAAACAATGTTGAATCTAAAGTGAAATATTGATCAGAAGGATTTGTATGAGAAAAATATTGGTCTGTAATCTGCAATTGAAGTTGTATTAAGGTAGATCATTTACTGTTACATATTTAACCATTGTATATAGTCAAAATCTTTTAACCGAGTAGACTCTGAAAGTCTTATTGAATGTTGCTCATAGAGTATACATTTGTTATCTTATCAACCTCATAGTGAATGCTGGTTGGATGATAACTTCTAGTCTAAAATCTTCTAACAAGGTCACACTTGACAGTGTGTTTGTAACCTTTAATAGGGTTGGGTCTTTACCGACCTCACTTCAGAAGAGTGAACAATTTTGGGTTCCTAGTCCCAGGTGGTTTTTCCCTTTACAGGGTTTCCACGTTAAATCTCTTGTGTTATGTGTTGATTGTGATATTTGTTTGTTATCATATTTTGCATATTACATATTAGATTTAATCAATAACAAGTTATAAGTGTTAGATTGAATATCGGTAAAAGTAGAGATAGTGAATGAATTATTTGTTTAACGAGGAGCAGAAATTGAAGATTTTATTTTCAATTATACATTTTGTTTTGGGACATCAGATAACTGATTCACCCCTCCCCTCTTAGTTATTATAACAATTGGTATCAGAGCAGTGGTTGCTTAGAATAGAGTTTTAAGGACTTAAGCATAAAGGTCTCAAGATGTATAAGAGGGAAGTACCAAAATTGAACAAAGAAAACTTCACCGTATGGAAAAGTAGGATGAAGTTGCACGTATCTAGAATTGGGAATTCTGCACTAGATTTGATGGAGAATGGCTACATACAACTGCCCACTGGACCTCTAACCCTTGATCAATTAAGAGACGGGCATGAACACATCACAATGATGGAACTTGTTGCTGCCTGTACCGATGCTAAATTTGAAGACATCAAAGGATGCACTACTTCCAAATAGATGTGGGATAAGTTAAATCTAATTTATAGTGGAGATCTGGATGTCAAAAGAGCCTGAGGTAAAAGTCTGAGGGGCAGATTCAATGATATGAGAATGAAAGAAGCTGAGAATATTGTGCAATACTCAAACAGACTGAAAGAGGTAGTACATGCTATTAGAGCATTAGATGGAACCATAGATGATGAAATAGTGATAAACAAGATTCTTAGAACTTTGCTGTCAGTTTATGCAATCAGGATCTCTGCAATTCATGAAACAAGAGCTACATCCAACGTTACTCTTGACACATTGATTGGTAAGCTTACAAATTTTGAATTGAATAATTTTGACAATAGTGTTGTTCCCCTGTTGAATCAGTTTTCATGTCTTCTCTAAAGATTGGTAAATCTAGTAGGAATAATAAGAATGATGACAGTGATGATAATACCAATGATGAACTTGATGAGCTTGAAGCTATTATGGCCAGAAGATTGCCAAAAGGAAAAGGAAGGTATAGAGGCAAGCTACCTTTGGCACATTTTAACTATAAAGAAGTTGGTCACATTGCTCCTAGATGTCCACAGAAGAAAGATGATGATAGATCCAAAGACTGATTTGAAGGGAGCTATGGAAGAAGAGTTAATAGAGGCTACCAATAGAACAACAGAGACAATCGAGATAATAAAGGCAAAAAGGTATGTTACATAGCTGAAGATGTAGAAATGGAATCTAATTCTGATGATGATATAGAAGTTGTATTTGTGACTATGAAAGATGACTCAGAAGAAGAAGAAAAACATGAAGAGATAGTACTGATCTCTAATGTAAGCTAAAATGATACATGGATCATAGACAGTGGCTGTACACATCACATGACCGATGATGAAGAGAAGTTTGATCATCTTAATGAATACAATGGAGGATCTGTGAGAATGGGAAATGATGCATCCTGTATGGTGAGAGGTAAAGGTTCACTTATGATCAATAATAGAATTAAGTGTGAAAATGCATATTGGGTAGATGGATTGAACTATAATTTTTTAAGTGTGGCTCAGCTAAACAATTCAGGCCATCAACTAGCTTTTGAGAACAAAAAGGTGAAGATTTATGATTAAGATGCAAGACTTGTTGGTACTGGTACACAATCTAGAGGTAATCTATTTTATCTTGATATGAATTAGTCTTCTTATTTATTAATAAAGGATGGAGATGCTTGGTTGTGGCACAAAAGGTTATGCCATGTGAACTTTGACAACATGATCAAGATTAGTAAAAGGAAAAGAGTTAGAGGATTGCCTAACTTGTCAAAACTTGATCATGTTATGTGCCATGAATGTTAAAAAGGTAAGATGACTAAGTCTAGTTTTAAAAGCAAAGACTATTCAACAAAGAAGATACTTGAGTTGGTCCATACCGATCTGTGTGGTCCTATGAAAACTGAGAGTTATTATGGTGGCAGATACTTTATTATTTTTGTTGATGATTATACTAGACTGATGACTATTATGTTCTTGAAGGATAAATCTGAAGCTCTTAAAATGTTTAAATGGTATAAAGCTAAGGTAGAGAAAGAAACTGGAAAGGAAATAAAATGTCTTAGATCTGATAGAGGAGGTGAATTTATCTTTGATGAATTTACTAGCTTTTGTAATGAGCATGGGATTAAAAGATAGGTCTCGGCACCAAGGACACCTCACCAGAATGTCATTACTGAAAGGAGGAATAGATCAATCATTGACTGTGCTAGAACACTGATGATATAGAAGAATGTTGCATAGACATATTGAAGGGAAGCTGTCAGTACAGCTGTATATGTCCTTAACCGAGTACAACTGAAGAAGGATACAAATCAAACACCTTATGAGTTGTGGTTTGGACACAAACCTACTGTAATTTATTTCAGGATTTTTGGAAGTAAATGCTTTATTTTGAAAGATGAAAGAAAAGGAAAATTTAACTCTAAAGGAGATGAAGGGATATTTCTTGGATATTCTACTACAAGTAAAGCATACAAATGTCTGAATAAGGTCACAAATAAGATAATTGAAAGTACTAATGTTCATGTTGATGAGTATGATGAAAAGAACATAGAGGAAAGTACAAAGGAACTGGAAGACTACGGTAAATTCACTTACATTGAACATCTAGAGTATTTACTGACACAACAAACTATGTTAACCGGTCAGTAGATAAATAATGTAGAACAATAGGCAACACAAACCAATGAACAAGATGGAGCTACCAAGAAAAGAAATGAACCTGAAGAGGATGAACAAGAAAGAAGAAATTGATTTTTGGCTAGTTTTGTTAGAAGACATCATCTTGAGACACAAATCATTGGAGATAGATATGCTAAAATGCAAACTAGGAGTAAGACAAGACAAGGTACATGTCCAGTTTGTGAATTTGAACTGAAAACTATGAAAATTGCATTAGAAAATGAAGAATGGGTTAATGCAATGAAGGAAGAAATCGAGAAAATAAAGAAGAACAAAACCTGGTCCTTAGTACCCTGACCTAAAGACAAGAATGTTATCAGTACTAAGTGGATATTCAGGAACAAACTAAATGAGAATGGTGAAGTTACAAGAAACAAAGCAAGATTAGTATGCAAGGGATGTGCACAGGAAGAAGGCACTGACTATGGTGAAACAATTGCACCTATTGCTAGATAGGAAGGAGTTAGAATGCTACTTGCATATGTTGCATGCAAGAAATTCAAAGTCTATCAAATGGATGTAAAGTCAGCTTTTCTGAATAGAATACTTGAAGAAGAGGTCTACATAGAACAACCAGAGGGATTTGTTGATCCAAAAAACAAAGACATGGTATGTAGATTACATAAAGCACTGTATGGTTTGAAGCAAGCACCGAGAGCATGGTATGAAAGGCTACATACTTATTTGTTAAGTATTGGATTTGTTAGAACAAGTGAAAACAACAATCTGTATATGAAAGGTAACACTGATGACACAATTATCATTGCTGAAATATTTGTAGATGATATTATTTTTGGAGGGTCAAATAGTTTGTGTAAATCATTTGTTGATGAAATGCAAAAAGAATTTGAAATGTCTATGTTTGGAGAGATTAAATTCTTTCTTGGACTACAAGTGATTCATCAGAGTGATGGCATTTTTATTACACAATCTAAATACATAAAGTAAGTACTGAAGACATTTGGCATGGAAGATGCTAAACCTGTGGGTACACTGATGGCTACTAGTTGTAAATTGACAAAAGAGGATGAAACTACAGAGGTAAATTAGACACTTTACCGATCTATGATTGGTAAGCTAATTTATATAGTTCATAGTAGACCAGATATAGCACATGCTATGGGAATTGTTGCTAGATTCTCTGCTAATCCTAGAGAATCACACATGAGTGCTACTAAAAGAATATTAAGATACTTAAAGAAAATAGAGAATTATGGATTATGGTATCCTAAGGAAGGAAATTTTGAACTGAAGGTATACACCAATGCTGACTGGGCTGGAAATGTGGATGATAGAAAGAGCACCATCGGAGGAGCATTTTTCTTTGGTGAAAGACTTGTAACTTGGACAAGTAAATTTAGGCTTGTATTTCTCAGTCTAAAGCTGAAGCAGAGTATGTTGCTGTTGCTACTAACTGTTCAAACATTGCCTACATCAAGCAAGTGTTGGAAGGAATGAATGAGGTAATTATTGACCCAGTGATTATATATTATGACAACAAGTTCCATAAATATTTCAAAGAATCTTGTGATGCACTCGAAGACAAAGCATATATCTATTAAGTATCATTACTTAAGAGAACAAGTGCAAGAGAAGCAAGTGAAACTAGAATTTGTCACATCTAAAGAACAACTTGTAGATATTTTTACAAAGCCTCTACCGAAGGACACTTTTGAATACTTGAGGACTAGACTTGGGGTCCATCCCCTGTCTATTGGTCACTAAGGTGATTTGGATTTTGCATTAGCCTACATTTATTAGAAGATCATACATGTTGATGCAGCATAAGTTCACACTTTGAATCATGTTCAAGGTTTTGATTAAGTTTGAAGAACTGAAACTAATTGGATATCAGTATACAGAGATATAGAGGAAGACAGAACTGTTTGTTTATTTGTTTTTTTGGCATTGCTATCAAAGGTAGAGATCAACAATATGAAAAGGAACAGAGTAGGAACAAAGCATGCACTGACACTGATGGAGAACTATCTAAGGGAGAGAATCTGAATGAGATAGAGTATTGAAGATCAGTTACTAAGAATAGCATTACAAATGGTGAGTAACGTAATGATTAAACATATTAAGCTAGGGAGAGCTTGTACATAATTTTTTCATAGAGTTGTAGAATATAAGTTTGGTATGTGTATGGTATATTTCATATTACTTGAGTTTCCATCAATGCCAAAGGGAGAGATTGTTGGACTACAATTGATTTAGATGGAGAGATTGAAGGATTTATGATTGAAGATCACTGAGAAGTTTTTTTATTAGATATGTAATATGATTAAATTAGTATTATATTGTCATTGATGTCAACTAGTTTGACAGTACTTATCTCATAAGTTACTATACCGATACATCTGAAGGAAGGTGAAAGAGATGAAGAATAGAGAAATCTATATGAAGAAAGATGTACATGTCAGATGATGAAAAAGAATACATTGGGTAACTTGCTGATGAGTCTATGGCTACATGATATCGACTTTGTTATGTTGCACTTATCTATAACAAAGAATAGAGTTGAAAGATACAAAGCAGTGTTGTCCATAAAGGAAGCATTTTGTAGTATACATCGATGGAGTGTAGTGTATACCGATGATAGTATTAATTGAGTGTGTGTTCACTGACACATTTCTTTGTTAACTAAGAAAAACAAAATACATTAAATGATTAGTTTAGCCGATAAGATTGATTAGCTAGAAAGTGTATGAAATCAAGATAATGAATAAAGTTTGTTATGAAGATCGACGGCTAACAAAATTAAAAGAAGATCTGACGAAGCAAATTGAAATGAGTTACTGACACATCAGTCGAGGAAGTTTTAAGCAAAAAAATCAATGGAGATGGTTAAGCGGAAAAATCTGATGGACAGAAAGAAAATGATTTACATGTCTATATAAGAGACTAGGGTTTCATTGTGAAACTAATGTTGGAAGAAGTAGATGCTACAGGAATTTCACGTGAAGAATTTTTCATGCAATTCTAATCATACTGGTTAGTGAGAACCAAGCTGCAGAACAAGTTACCGAGCTACAAAGAGATATTACCGACAGATAGTAAGTTGAAATAGAATTGAATCTGAAGTGAAATATTGATCAGAAGGATTTGTATGAGCAAAATATTGGTCTGTAATCTACAATTGAATTTGTATTAAGGTAGATCATTTACTGTTACATATTTAACCATTGTATATAGTCAAAATCTCTTAACCGAGTAGACTCTGAAAGTCTTATTGAATGTTGCTCATAGAGTACACATTTGTTATCCTGTCAACCCCATAGTGAATGATGGTTGGATGATAACTTCTAGTCTAAAATCCTCTAACAAGGTCACACCTAACAATGTGTTTGTACCCTTTAATAGGGTTGGATCTTTACCGACCTCACTTCAGAAGAGTGAACAATTTTGGGTTGCTGGTCCCAGGTGGTTTTTCCCTTTATAGGGTTTCCACGTTAAATATCTTGTGTTAGGTGTTGATTGTGATATTTGTTTGTTATCATATTTTGCATATTATAGATTAGATTTAATTGGTAACAAGTTATAAGTGTTAGACTGAATATCAGTAAAAGTAGAGATAGTGAATGAATTATTTGTTTACCGAGGAGTAGAAATTGAAGATTTTTTTTTGAATTATACATTTTTTTTTGGGACATTGGATAACTGATTCATCCCTCCAATCTCAGTTATTCTAACAATAGGAACCCTAGTTCTCCTGAATATGGAAAAAATTATTTTCAAATTCCCCCATCTTCAAAGGATTGGATACCTGTAGCTCTTCAAAACTCCAGAAGAGCACGAAGGAAGAAGAACATTTTTTCTTTTCCCCCCAGTAATAACCACACATTCCAAATCCCTCTTAAAAATCAGTTTAACAACCTACAAAACTATACCCTAGACCAGAGAGCCCAACACCAGAATAAGCCTTTATATTCTTCACAGCATCAGCGACCAATTCTAGGGCATAAAAAAGAGTATAGGAAGAAAACTGATCCCATTCATATAAATCAACCATACACTCCACCTTACAAAAGAAATATAAACAAAATCAACAAAGGTCGTAACCCACTATGCTCATTGGTTTCATCTAAAAAATACACACCTCCCCATCATAGAACTAGTCCAAATAATAGGGATGGAGTTAAAACCATCAAAGGGCTTCAAATTTTTATGGAGGGGCTATGGAATCAATGCAATACCTTTGGGCTTTATGGGAAATGGTTCGGCACTGGGCAGGCTTTCACAGGTATCAAGGAATGGCTTCAATCGATCTACAAGTCATAGGTAAGTATAAATCTTCTCTCAAATTACTGTTTCTATCTTGAATGTGAGGATTTATCCATTAGACAAACTTTTGAATGAAGTTCTAATTTTCTTTCTAGGTCATTCAGTCAAATTTATAAAATAGATACCTAATTTTACAAAGGATGTCTTTAACAACATTGTAACTTTGAAATGGATCATAATTCATAATTTGTTGATAGAATTATTTCATAGTAGAATCATTTATCAAATTGGGGAAAGATATGGGGAAGTTTTGGGTCTCGAAGAGAATTATTTGGACTCCTCAGACGTAAAAATCTTGATTAAATCCTCTAATTCTTCTCCTAAACCAAATGCTATTAACTTTATAAGAAACAGATCCTCTTACCATCTATTGACATAACATTTTAGAGAAAACATTACAAAAAACATTATCTTCTTCTTGGGGATAGAATTAGATAGAAAGAAAATCTTGAATACATCAAATCTTAAAGGAATTCTAGATAAGGAACCAGCGAAAGCTTACAATCCAAATAAGGATATGAAATTAAATAAAGGGGAAGAAATGAGCTACCCCAAATTCCTAGTATCTACAACAAAGCTACCCAGAATTATGTTCAACAAGGTCCTAGGAAGTTTTGGCTTGACAAACCCCATTAGCAAACAAGCTGAGGAACTTCAAAATAAGAAATGTCCCCCTATAAAGACAAATGACCATAAAAGTAAAGGGAATGAAAAGGAGGATGGGTTGATACTGGAAGGAAATATTTTTTTGGAAGAATTTAAAATTAAAGGGAAGGGACTAGAGATAAACAAAAGGTTAAAAGAAAAATCCCTAAAGGGGCCATTAGAAGCTAATAAGGCCATAGTAACAGACAAACTAGAGAAAAACATGGATTTGGCCCAAGAGAGCTTTGATTTCTCACTCTCATCAGATGACAAATCCAGTGACCCTATAGACAATAATAGGAGAAAGAGCATACTGATCGAAGCATTAATGAAAGAAGATACATCCTTATCATTTCATAACATTTTAGAAATAGTAGCATTACCCCTAGTAAAAGAAGGTGATAAGGTCACAGAATTTGATAACTTAAATAAGCAAGGACTCAAAAAGAACCAAGTCCAGATTTATAATCTGACTCCTTTAAATGTCAAAGAACCAGACTTTGAAGAAAACATGATCCAAGAAAAAAAAAGTACTAGTGATGTGGAGAGAAATGAAATCAAGAATTTTTTGGGTTTTAGCATTGAAAGTTTAGAGAGACAGAATGAAATTGAAGACATATATCTTGAGAGTACTCCTAAAACCAATGACACAGAAGCTAAGGAGTGGGAAGAAATCCCCACAAATAGCCCCTCCATGGATAAGTTGGCAGCTAGCAAATGTTTAACCCCAAACACTAGTGCAACCCACATTGAGGATCAGTCAGAAATCTCTAATAACTCGAAATCTAAAAAAGAAAAAATTGAAGAAGAAGTTAATATAATAATGGATTACATGAAAGAAACATTACCAGAAGAATTAATGGAAGAATTGATGGAGGAGATTGGGGACATAAAAGATGTTAAGCATCAAGAGGAACTCATTGAGGAGATCATTAAACTGAACAATGTTAACTCAGAAATTCCTATAGAAGAATTATTAATTAACTAGGAAGAAAAGGAGTTGAAAGAACATATTCCTCTAGGCATAGTGCAAACCATTGAAAGAAAGAATTATCTAGACTATGAAAATAAACCAAAGAGAAGAGGAAGAAAATCCAATGCTGAATTAAGAGGCTTGGCAGGGGAAGCTATAGGACAGGTGAAGATAACATCTATTCTGAATGCTGGGAAGGGGAAGAGCCTTCCCACAACATCATGAATGTCCTTTCCTAGAATGTTAGGGGTATGAATGTCCCTAACAAGAAATGGTTAATTAAACATTGCATCAAAATTCACAACCCTAAAATTATGTTAATTCAAGAAACTAAGTTAGATAATTTGGAAATAAATAATTTTTTTAAAAAATTAGGATTAAGAGAAATTGAAGCCATGAAGGCTACAGGAGCATCAGGAGGTCTAGCAATTATTTGGGATCCTTATAACATTTCAATAAACATCTCAAAAAAAAGACAATATTAGATGAGTGGGATAGTCAGAAACTTTAGACTTAATCTAACTTTTAATTTAATAAATGTGTATGGACCTATTCAGAGCAAAGATAAAATTAGGGTTTGGAATGAGATTGGTGCATACATGGATCAAACAAAGTACACACTTTGCTTTCTAGGAGGACACTTTAGTGTTATAACTAATATTTTTGAGAAAAAAGGAGCAAGGTCCCTTCCAATAGCAGCCAGAGACTTTATACAATGGAGAGACAACAACTCCCTCCTAGAAATTCCAACAGAAGATAACTCCTTCACATGGAATAACAGAAGGCTAGGCTTCTGCAACATTACAGAGAAATTAGATGGATTCTTCTTTAGAGGGAGTTTATCCGACTATGATGTTTCACTGATGGCCAACATCATCCCCTTATCTAGATTAGACCATTACCCAATTACCCTCAATATCCTAACACAAACCAGACCGAGGAAAAGTTCCTTTAAATTTGAACAAATATGGTTAAGAGATCCAGAACTACTAAAACTAATAGAAATCCGGTGGTCAAAACCCCAGAGTGAGGGTTCTAAGTTATACAGATTAGTAAATAAACTCAAATGGATTTAAAAAAATTACTAGAATGGAATGCATCTAAGTTTGGTAACATCTTTGAGAAGAAATTGGACCTTGAATCAAAACTAGGTATAATCAATTCCCATGTTATTAAAGAGGAGATGAATGATTACCTCTATCATAAGGAGAAAGGTTTACTAAAAGATTATGAAGAAATCCTAGCAAGAGAAGAAATCTTTTGGAAACAAAAATCTAGAGAAACTTGGCTAGAAGTAGGGGATAAAAATACAAAAAAATTTCACAATAGCACCAAACACAGAAGAATTGCCAACAAGATCTGCTGCATCAAGAATGAGGAGGGAAAACTTATTGAAGATCCCAAAGACATAGCTAACGAAGCAGTAAACTACTTTGATAACATCTTAAATAATAGAGAGACTTCAAATTTAGGAAGTCAAAGAGAACTTCTCAGGAACATTCCTAATGTCATTACTAAACAACACAATCAGATACTTACTAGAAAATTTACAATAGATGAAATCCATTCAAATTTAATGCAAATGAATCCAGATAAATCCCTAGGACTGGATGGATTCTCAGCTATTTTCTTTCAGAAATCCTGGAACTTCATAGGTAAAGAAGTCATGGAAGCATTAGAGGGGGTTAGAAATTCAGGAAGAATACTTAAAGAAGTGAACAACACTTTTATAGCTCTTATACCTAAAAAAGAGAAACCTTTGAGTCTCGATGATTTTAGACCTATAGCCTTATGTAATACCTTATATAAACTATTTACAAAAACTATGGCCCTAAGACTACAAAAACTTCTCCCCTTAATTATCCGTGAAGAACAAATAGGGTTTGTTCCAGGAAGATCAATCTTTGATGGGGTAATCATTGCACAGGAGGCCATTCACTCTATCCTCAAAAACAAGGAGCCCAGCATGCTAATCAAATTGGATATTAGGAAAGAATATGATAAGGTTGATTGGAGATTTCTATGTAAATGTATGGAGGCCTTTGGTTTTTCCAAAATTTTGATTAACTTGATTTTTGAATGTATATCTACTCCTAAGTTTTCATTCTTAGTAAATGGGACCCCAGAGAGTTTCTTTGGCATTTCTAGAGGATTTAGACAACAAGATCTGATCTCCCCTTTCCTCTTTATAATCATGGCTGAAGCTTTAGGTAGGATAGTGTCAGAGGAAAGGGAAAAAAAGACAATTGAAGGAATCTCCATCACCAGTGACTTGGAGCCTACTACACATCAACATTTTGTTGATGATACTCTGTTATATGGGGCTAGCACCAGAAGGGAGGCCACATCTTTTAAAAGGATTTTAGAAACTTATTCAATAGCCTCTTGACAACAGATAAAACTGGACAAATCAGAAATATTCTTTTTCCATACTGATACAGGAACTAAAAAAGACATATGTAGAATCCTCAACTTCAAAGAAGACAGTCTCCCTTGTAAGTATTGAGGGCTCCCCCTAGTTAAGGATAATAGGGTAACAAATGTATGGGATCCCATTATTAATAAGATTAAAAACAAAATGAGCTCATGGAAAGGGAGATGGTTGTCCTCAGCTGGTAGAACTACCTTGGTAAGATCAGTACTAGCGGCAATACCAATTTATCAGTTATCATGTATGCACTTACCTTCAAATAAGAAATCTAAAATCACAAAGCATTTAAGGACATTTTTTTGGCAAGGAAGCAATGAAAATAAGAAAATTCCACTCATATCCTGGGAAAATATTTGTAAGCCCAAAGAAGAGGGAGGAGTAGGCATTAAAAACTTAGGAGATCAAAGAAATCCCTAGGGGCCAAATTACTATGGAGGCTCTTTGAAAACCTTGAAGCAAAATGGGCGAAAATACTTATCCACAAATACTTGAGAGACAGGTCACCCATAAATATCTTTAGAGAAATCCATCCCTTGAAAGGTTCAAGGATATGGAATTTTATGATGGATTGTAGAAACATTATTCTAGAAAAATTAACTTGGAGTCCAGGTTTGGGGGAGGAAGTACAATTCTGGGAGGACTCATGGGGAGGCTATGAAGTAATATCTAAGAAATAAATAACCCAACCCTCATAAATTCATTAAAGGAGAAGATTGGTCACAATCTCAAAGACTACCTAATCCTTAAGGATGGAAAGTGGGAATGGAAATCCTTGGAAAAATATGGGATCTTGACTTTGGATGAATCGACAATCAAAGGTATTCTTAAAAATAGGAAAATATCATTAAACAACTCAAAAGATAAATTAGTGTGGGATGGATCAAAAATAGGGGAATACAACACAAAATATGGATATAGGATCATCTCCCAAAGTTATAATAGACCAAAAACCTCGTTACCAATCCACCTATGTTGGGGTAAGGAATGCTCTCCAAAAGTAGGCTTTTGTACATGGTTAGCAATGAATTATAGATTTTTAACTACTGATCATTTTAAGAAGTTAGGTTTTTTAGGCCCTAGCAGATTGCCACTATGTGAAGCAGATGAAGAAGATGGTGATCACTTATTTCTGAACTGCCCATTCAAAAATCAATGTTGAAATTGGTTGCAAGGAAACTTAGGTTGGTCCTCAGCCTTTCCCCAATCTCTTAAGGCCATGCTGCAAGCATAGCCAATCATCAAACAAAAGAGTATTTATGCTAACCTATGGTCTCTATCCCCATCCATATTAATATGGGAAGTATGGAAAGAACACAATAGAAGAATCTTTAGAGGAGAAAAAATGGAATAGGAACAACTATGCAATAAAATTGAAGTAGCAATAATAGAAAAGATGAATAGCAACACACTCAAAATCCTAAAAATAGATCTAAGGATGAGTCAGTGGGATGGGAACATGAGAGGAAATTGGGAAGGTTTAGTCTTACCACCTTTTATAGGGATTGATCCTCAGATCTCTTCAAAAAGGAAGGAATGCATGTGGAAACCTCCAAAGAATAATTAGTACAAACTTAATTTTGATGGAGCTTCCAGAGGAAATCCAGGAATTGCAGGCATTGGATGTAGCATACATAACCATGAAGGCAAGGAAATTGTAGCACTTGTAGCTCCTATAGGAGAAGAAACAAATAATTGGGAAAAACTTTATGCTTTAATAAAGGGTCTTAAAAAATGTGCCTCCTTGGGATTAAAGTACTTAGAAATTGAAGGTGATTCTGCAATAATCATAAATTCACTAAGGAAAAAAGAAACTTCGAATTGGAGATTAAACTCCCTCCTCTCCCAGGCTTTGACCTTTTGTGATTCCTATTTAGAAATATCAATTAATCACATTTATAGAGAAGGCAACAAGAGAGCTGATGAATTAGCTAACTTAGGAGTAGATGGAATCTCCTTGACATAACTAGATAATGGAGAATTTCAAGTCAAATGAGTAACAACCCTGATGGTTTAAAAATCTAGAGAACTATTTTTTTACTCTAAACCAAAATAGTAATCTCTCAAGCTCTCTAAATAGGAAAGTGAAATTGAGTCTGATCTCTTTTAGTCAGGATCAAGGTAAGCACCTGTCATCCACTTAAGGGTAGTAGGTTTAAAACCAATACAACAATCTTACTTCCTAAGAAATCTAAGAAAGTGAATGGAAAGAATTAGAAAGGAGCCCCTATTGGAAGAAATATAGAGGAATTGGAAAGGATGTATACCAAGGATTAGAGAAATTAGAAATAAAAATGGATTTGGAAATCCTTAATCATAATCAAGCACCCTTGGTAATAAAACCACCTACTTCTAGCAGCAGATATAAAGTTCCTCAAAAGGAATGAGCAAGTATAAACATAAGGTAGTTCACCTTGAATTTTCACCCTACAATGTACTAATTAATGTCCTTTCTCACTTAAACGGATCACCGATAAGAGTATTGATTATTTTACATAGAGGTTTCTAATTTCCTTAAAAAATGTCTCCATGCATCTTAACAAAATAATTTCACATTGATAATTTATTAATTTCAATAGTCAAGAATAGTGGGCTATCTTTAAAATGTCACTAAAACTTTATCCAAAGTTATTTTTTTCAAAATTAAACTAATCCTAATGCTCCCTATTTAACTAATTTAAAAGAAAATATTCATCTCTCTAAATTAATTAGAAAATAAGAAACCTTGCGGCTTCCATGAGAATAGCCAATGCTTGGGCTTCTCATCTCTTAAAACTCCCTTGAGAAGCCTTTATAAGGGAAACAAGAAGTTTGTAGTTGTCATCCTACAATTTTCCTCAAGCCAGCGGAAATGTCTACCCCAATCAAATTAAGAAGTTTTCATAAGCAAGTTGCCTTCGATGAAGTCATTTCTATTAGTGGGATCAGAAAAATCTTAATGATCAAATATAGCATTGTTGTAAGAGTAGTTTCTATAATTCTGGGAGAAGAGTTTAAGGAAAATACAAACAAGTATCAGGTCAATTTGGACATCCCTACAATGTTTCTAGCCTCGGCCCTCCAAGTAGACCCTGATGTGGAGACTATAGGGAATCTATGTAGGAGGATTTTCAAAAGAAAATATCTCAGGGATTTGGACAAAGTATTAAAGAGCATCCGCATGGATTTAACTATACCAAAACCCTGCAAATATGAGAGAAGTGTTGTAGCGACTTTTCCAATTCTTGAATTAGAAGATTGGGATAGATACATAGAGGAGACTCCCTCCATCAGGTTGAATCTAGATTTCTTATTCTTCTTCACTCATTTAAGATCTCCACTAGAAGCAAATGGTATGAATGGTTTCATTATGGAAGATGAAATTGGGCTTAAACTGGTAAAAGATGATAAATACTCATCAACATCATCAAGCTCTTCAGGATAAGCCTAAAGAAGCGAAGTTGGAAAGCTTTGTAATCTTTCTCTTTCACATAAGGAAGCTTCTACATTTTGGAATTTTCTATACTCTGCTTAAATGTATGAAATTTCTTCTATTTTAAAACTTTAAAATATTAATACTTAATTATCAAGAATTTGACTGGATTTTGGGATTATAAGTAGCAGACACCTTTAACCAAGAATCATTATTTTCCCTTCTCGAAAAGAATATTAACAAGCTTCAAGGTTTTGGTAGGAACAAAAGATAATTTAAGAATAGATACAGTAGAGGTTTATACTATCAACTACTAAGCATAACATAATGGAGAATTTTTTCTAATTATTCTTGGTTAAAAATACTATCTTTTGCAGCATGTATAGAGCCTAAGCAATGATTTTATGATGGTTCTAAGCCCTTAAAAAGACAAAATCTATAATTTAAGTCCATGATACCTTATGATAAGATTATAATCTTTGGAGATCAAAATGATCATATACCTACTTCTAATTACCAGAGTGATAAAAAAAGAATACTCCTTACATAAAAGCACTAGTTATTATCCCTAAACACCTTTTTTGTGGCTATCTAACATTTCTGCTAGATATGTTTGGATACCCCTTTTTTTCTCAATCTATTCCACAATAATGAAAGAGGATGCCTAAATTTCATATCCAAATTTGGATTCCCAAGGCAGGGTACTTGGCTATCAAAAATTGAAGACGTCATAAGTATTGTAGTATCTTTGGTGATCATTTATCGATATGAGACTTAAAAATCATAATGATCACATGATTTTCTCCAGAACTCTCCCCTTAGCTTTTAATACCAATCTTAAAGCAAGGTCTTGCAGCAATTTGTTTTATCCTAGTTTATGAGTAGAGGTCTAAGACTGGATACTAACGTTATCACCTTCTCTTATGGAAAGCAACAAATGGCTTTTCAGGGACCAATTCTCCCTGAAAGATGGTATAAGATATTAAGGAAGATCCCCAATGACTGTCGCAGAGCCCTAGAAAAAAGTTTGGGAGAGTTTTACTTTGACAATGTGTACACTATCTAAACCAATGGTCATATTGTGGGTTTGTTTATCTCCCTTTCCATAGAAGCTGAATATTCAAAAGAAGAAATCGTCAATGTAACAAAAAGGATTTTCATTAAGGACATATTGGAAGGCCTTAAGAAGGATATTTTTAGTATAGATGAGAATTACTACATCCCTATCCTGGGAATATATATGAGAATGGAGGAGAACCAATTTCCCTTCATCCAAGCTTCCCAGAAAGGCCCCATATTGGTTCATAGGGAGAAGGCAATCTTTGAGACATTTTGGCTGGACATGAAGAGTAACATGGATTTTTTAATGAAATCCATGCTTGATATGCCTCTAACCTCAGATTGGATGATGAATTACTAGAGGGCTAAAGGATATGAAATTCTTGAAGATTATAACGTAGACAACAAGCACAGCATCTATTTCTTTGGGCCAAGAGTAAAGCGCAACTCTCGTGCTCGAAAACTTGGTGACGAAGAAGAGGAGGCACTAGTGGCTTATAAAAAAGTGAAGTAAGATACAACCTAGGATAGTTTGGTTTATGTAAATATTATAGAACCAAAAACAACTTTAGCTTTCTAGTAATGTCTCAGTTATATTAAGTTTAAATACTATATTTTTTTGGGCAAAATATGGACAATAACCCTATCATTTGATAAGAAACACTAGGAATGATGGCTTTCTTAGACATTGGACAAGATTTTTAAGAAAATATATATAAGTTTATGACTGAAGTTTGGTCTTTCTATATGAAATAGAATAGTTTCTTTCAATTAAATTTCTTTGCTCCTTAACAAAATAGAGTATGTATCTTAGAGATTATATAGTTATATGGATAGGGAAGAGCATAGCTCATTTTTGTTTAATCTTTTCCAATGTATTTATGGAATGCTTTACGCTGAAAATGTTCCATAAGATTCATATAAAGGCTAGTAGGCAAGGCAATCAGGCCTGGTAAGGAATCTATATCTATGAAATCTTATCAATGCATACTTAATGGCATAAAGAATGTTTAAAGCATAACTTCTTAAGGTTTTAAACAACATAACTATTAAGGGTTTCACACATATTGTAAAGGACTTTACCAGGCATTTTTTATTTCCTTATCTTAGGTTGTGGATTCAAGATAGTAATGATAATTAAAGTTTTCTTGGAATATTTGAAGGACATCAATCAACGGTAATAATCTTCAGATAGAAAAAGTATTTTCTAGAAAATAAAGGTAACAAGGATATTCTAGGATAACCTTTATTTCATGAAGCATATGTATTATAAGATTGAGTAAGGCTTATGAATGAATTAGGAATTAAGGTTTCTGGTAGATTACAATAAGTCAGGGAGCTTCTAAATTATGTTACTTAATGATCATTAGGACTTAAAGATCA
Organism: Chamaecyparis obtusa; assembly: GCA_027943335.1. Lineage (NCBI taxonomy): Eukaryota > Viridiplantae > Streptophyta > Pinopsida > Cupressales > Cupressaceae > Chamaecyparis > Chamaecyparis obtusa. The sequence goes on along the minus strand of BSBK01010985.1, from coordinate 4,348 downwards.
TTTGTTTTTTTCTTAATGATATGACTTAATGATCATTTGTTTATATACTTTAGAATTTTAGGAAGATCATTTGTTATGTAAGGATAATTTTAGCTTCAAGATGAGTTAAAGGGTATATAAAGAATCAAGTTATGCAGCTAGTCTTTTTCATTTACTGGGCTAGGTCAAAATTTAAATTATATTAAGCAGCAAGATTATTCTCATCAAATTTCACTAAATAGGGATTTAGATATGACATATTATTTTGTAGCAACATATTCACATTCATGTATGAAGGTGTTTATTGATGAGAATAGGATTAGATAATTGTGTATGATAACTTTCTAACAAAAACTAAAAATAATGACAAAAGCATGAAATGATTACATTAGTAGAATTGATGATTATATAGGATGAAGAGATGGTTTTGTGAGTCTACCTTTTAACCTTTATGTGATGTGGGTTTCATATTGGATGCATTATAGCATTTTAGTATGCCACGTTATTCTAATAACAATGTTACCATGGTTGATGTTTCTAGCTACAACCTTTAAAATTGAGTTTTTAGCTACAATCTTTAATAGTATTCAGTATGCCCTTGAAGCCTAAAAGAGATGTCACCATGGATATGTTTTTAGTACACTCTTTTATTCGTAAATGATGTGGTAAGAAAGTTTTATGTTTTATTCCTCTCAAAGAAAATAATTATAGGTCTACGTAGTGGTATTTATTACACATGTAATTCATGCAGGGATATTCCCTACTAGTTTAAAAATAGAACTGGCAGTGTTATCCCTACAGGGATCTTTAAATAGACATATATTTCGATGACAAGGTATCAGAAGTACATCATAAATGCATGTTTTTATTATCACTTGATGTTTATTATGAAAAGGTGAGAACATGCAGATTCAGATATGGCTACAGGGATAGTCACTAATTTTGAAGTCTAAACATAGAAATTATGTGCTAACCTCAAAATTAGGGTCTATCTGAATACTATGATATCTGTGAAAGGCAAGTCACTTTCTGGTCTGAGTGAAGCTACCTACTATTTGGTGCCCTCTTTCTTCTCAATATAAGCCATTACAAATCTAGTAAGTACTATTGGGGTATGTGAAGTAAAGAATATGTGTTAAAATAGTAGTCGGATTTGGTATTGATAAATATAGACTCACATATAGATGTATGTAAATATATTCAAATATAGATATATATATATAGATATATATATATATATATATATATATATATATATATATATATATATATATATATATATATATATATATATATATATATATATATATATATATAGATATATAAATATATATATCTATATATATATATATATATCTATATATATATAGATATATATATATATATATCTATATATATATATATATATAGATAGATAGATAGATAGATAGATAGATAGATAGATAGATAGATATATATATATATATATATATATATATATATATATATATATATATATATATATATATATATATATATATATATATATATATATATATATATATATATATATATATATATATATATATATATCTATCTATCTATCTATATATATATCTACACACACAAAAAAAATAAAAATAAAAAAATAAAAAGGATATATATATATATATAGACACACACATTTGGAAAGTTATCATCATATATATTCATATGAATATATTCTCATATGATTACATATATGTATATGGACATACACATATGTTCTTATATTTATACATATCTTCTCCAACAAAGGAGAGGAGCCTTATGATTTAAACTTCAGTTAATCTTTGCCTTAAAATTTCAATCACAGTATCTCTGGACAAGTTTTTTCTCATTATGACAAAGTGCTAAGAATAGAGATTCCTGACAGAGCTAAAAAAGATTTTAGGACATTTGAGCTACAACTTGGCACTATTTTATGTAGAATATGGTGGGTTTCTATTAGTAGTCTACTAAGGTTCTTTTAAATCCTCTTAAACTTTGTTACACTTTGGATCCATTTAAGAAATGATAGCACATTTCCCTTTATCATATTCAATCAAAAACATCCTGGTAATCGCTAATTATGAAGTCAACATATAGTGATATATGCATTAACTTTAGGAATATGATTACCAGGGGAACCTTGGTTTCAACTTCTTAAAGGCTGTGTGAAGGGTTTTCCTCAAAAATTATCATGGACATTTTGTTTTCAAGGATTGATTATGCATGCTCACCATTTTTATATGGCTTAATTTATATTAAGGATAAGTTTCCCCAATGATCCATATGCTTTGATATAAAGAGCTAGTAATGATATGTAATATGGGATTATCATTAATCTTGTAGTCAGTATGGAGTAGAGTTTATCTAGTTTAACTTATGGTTGCAGAATAGAAGCAGAGCAAGATCTGGGTAAGACATTTAGATATCTTTTTAATTAATGAGTTTTCCTTTTTCCTTTAGGATTTGTCTTTCCTTTAGATATTTCATTTCCTGCATAGTAAAGTCTTTAATTCATATTTGAAAAATTTGAATTCTGAAGAGATTTTGCAATCAAGGATTATACTGACTAAAATAGTATATTCCCATAAATTTTCTATTGGTCTGGTTTGACTTTCAGCTGTTTGGAACTGAGATGGGAGGAATTTAGATAGATTGGGTTTTCATTAATGAGCATTCTCAATAATCTTTTGATTAAATATTTCTGTAGCCTTTTTCTCATTTAAGACATCTTCTTTATCTGTAAGATGGCTTAGGTATCATTTAGTCTATAATGTTATCTAAACCAAAGAAGCAGTTTTCATAGATAGGTTTTTATTTAGGAAAAGAAGGGTTTTCATCTTGTCTTTCCTCACAAATTATTTCTTAAGAAGATATCATGTAATTTTATACTAACTAAGATTACAGACAAAGCATAAAGGTTTCTAGTATGGCAGGATCAATAGAGCAATTAATCTTAGGAAGTATGGACAAAAATCCATCAGGATGTACCAGTGGATTCAAATCAAGACAAGATAATAGATAGAGATTTTGAGTTTAAGAGGTTTCTATAAAGGAAGGGGATGCCCTCCTATAATGAAATGTAAAGGTAGGGAATGCCCTCCTATAATGTTATGTAAGAAAATCGGACTAAGGTCCCAAGCTAGGCTGGAGGGTTTCTCTACCCCACTCTTCCCTACTAGTGCTTGCACTGAGCGGGGTCTATGTAATTATTTTAACTGATTAATGAAATCTTGGCCTTGGCCTTTTACCAAAAAACATAAAATAAAATAAAATCAACTATAATGTTAAGGGAAAATATTAATAAAAATTAATATTAGAATGCAAATGGACAATTTTAGGTGTCTACAATACATACATACATACATACATACATATACATATACATATACATATACATATACATATACATATACATATACATATACATATACATATACATATACATATACATATACATACACACACACACACACACACACACACACACACACACACTAAATGTATATATACATATCTTTACTACTATTGACTCATAGTGTTTATCCAACTGAAGCTACAAAACATCAACACTCCATCTTAGCTAGGGACGATAAATCAATCCAATGTCAACACTTAACACACTTGACAACATTAATTATATGATTTAGGTAATAAAGGCACCATCCTCATGATGTAATCAATAGAAACATAGTCTCAATGTGTGGATTGCCTCCATTGGCAATTCTATCCACAAGTCCTCAAGTGGATTGCCACCATCGATGATTCTATCGATAAGTCCTCAAGGGGATTGTCTCCATCAAGGATTCTATCCATAAGTCCTCAGGTGGATTGCCTCCATCGACGATTCTATCCATTTGATATATTGAGTATTGGCCTATCAGAATGTCAACACATGATATTCACCTAAGTACTCAAGAGTTCATAAAGATATAATCTCATGATATCTAAAGCATTAGCCTGTAGAATATCAACTCTCAAGATATTCACCAAGTTCTTAGAGTAATGGCCTACTAACATCAATTGTCATTATGTCCTCTAAGTACTCAAGAGTTCATAAAGATATCATCTCATGATAGCGAGAGCATTGGCTTGCAAAATATCAAGTCTCGTGATATTCACCAAGTGCTCAAAGTAATGGCCTACAGAATATCAAGTCTCTTGATATCCACCAAGTAATCAATAAATGTTCATCGATAATGTGCACTTACCATAAGAACATTTACATAATCTATTATGATCTATTTTGGCTATCACAAGATGTCTATAAGGATAGAAGATGCCATCTATTATGATCTATTTCAACCATCACAAGATGTCTATCACAATAGAAGATGCCATTTATTTTTATTTTTTTTAGCCA
>BSBK01010984.1:0-160000 GCA_027943335.1 Chamaecyparis obtusa | reverse complement strand
GTTGCTGTTTTTACTAACAATACTAACAAGATAGTATGGTAAGTATGTTTGGTGTGAATTGCAGGTGCATGCAAGAGGAAAAGGATGATCGATTCAAAAGGTTGTTCTCTCGTGTGCACAACAGCGAGCAAAAGAACCTATCATTAAGGTCATAGGGAGCGAAATGTTGGCAAAGGAAGATGGGCATATCCATGATGTAGAAATATATGCAAAATTGTAATCCCCTATTGTCCAAATTATAGGAACATACATTAAAGGGCAAGGAATAGCAAGAAGGACCGTCGTAGATGAACCATTATGTTAAAGTGATGACAAAAGTATCAAAGGTGCAAGTTAAACCCCACAATGGGGAATTAACTACAATTTTTAACATCGAAGCAGGAGGAAGGAAAGTCAAAATGGGAAAAGGATAGACCTTTTCAAAAAAAGGGATTATGAAACCAAACATAGAAGGCTTCAATAACTTCTTGGCTAAGAATAGCACCTTGTTTACCATTGAACAACTAGAAAGGATCTTTGAACTAAGTGAAGGACTCATTTACCTCTTTCACCAACTATAGATCTCATATGTAATCTTTTATTTATCTATATTAATATAGGAAGCTATCCCCTTAGGTGGAAATTTGCCACACACACACACACACACAGATATATATATATATATTATATATATATATATATATATATATATATATATATATATATATATATATATATATATATATATATATATGTATATGTATATGTATATGTATATGTATATGTATATGTATATGTATATGTATATGTATATGTATATGTATATGTATATGTATATGTATATGTATATATATATATATATATATATATATATATATATATATATATACATATATATGTATATATATATATATGTATATATATATGTATATGTATATATATCTATATATATATATAGATATAGATATAGATATAGATATAGATATATACACGTACATACATACATACATACATACATGTATGTATGTATGTGAAGTCAGATGCATCACTAGCTAGCTAGTACTGCTATGTGTATGCACCCAAAAATGGTCGCCTAGACTTTGGGCCCCATTTATTTGATTTATCAATCCTAAATCATTTTTATCAATAATCAATATTTTCAACATTATCGATTTTTTGATCAAATCTTAATTTCGATCATATATTGGATTTTTATCCTATGGGCTAACCATTTATCCTAAATTTTTATTTAATTAAAAATAATATTTCCTCCCCTTTTAATTAAATAAAAAGCCCCACCTTTTCCTCTTATCCTAAGTTGCACAAATAAAGTATTATTCTTATTTTATAAAAAGGGAAAAAGTATTTTTTGTCTCATATGGACACAAAAGTCAACTCATATTTTCTCATTGGAGGATATTTGTGCACAAGGATCAAGCTTCCATTTTTCTCCACCGTTGATTAAGACTTTTGTCTCTTAATCTCAATGGTCCATTTCAGTTCATTTCTTATAAAAGGAGAGCTCTCTCCTTCATTTGGATATCTTGGAATTTTATGACATTGTTATGCTACAGGTTTTCTAGCTCACTTTGAAGACTCCTTTGAAGACATTGAAGGCTTGCTTTCTTTCATTTGCTTTCATCATTTAGTTGAACCTTTCATTTGATTAGTTTGCATAATCATGACATTTTAGAGTAATTTTCCTTTTATGCAATAGATTTAGCTCACATAGTCTAATTAGGGGCTTGTAACACATTGTTATTTTCATTTCATAGCTTAGTTTGTACTTCCATTTTCATAGCATAGCTTGCACATTTACATTCTCATTCTTAGCCTGCATTGCATTGTATTTCCATTTGATTCTTTGGAGATATTGGCACTCTTGCCCTTGTCCTCATTCGAATCTCTCATTGTATGGTTGACTAGCAAGGTCACAAGCTCAATAGCTCTAGCTGAGAGCAAATTCATAATCTTGCAACTTCATGCATAGAGAGCTATGGATCGATTTGTGAGGGCTCATTCTTGAGTTTCCTTGCATGTAAGGATTCATAGAAGTGCACTACTTTTGTGTGTACATTTTTGGCGCCCACCGTGGGGCAGAGTAGCTTAACTTTGTCTTTTATTTTCTGCATTTCCGCAAAAAATTTCATCAATTTTTGGCTTTATTTTTGTGTTTTCTATTTTTCTGTCTCAGAGTATCGCGCGACACTTCTCAGGTATATCATGCGACACTTCTCAGGCATATCATGCGATAGACCTTATAATACGGGTGCGACACTTCGAGCAAAGGAAGAATCGCCCGCTAGTATTAAGGTCTGTCACCTGGCATCGCGCGAAGTATCGCCCTCATGTTCTGTAATGTATCACCCAAACTGAGGTATATCGCCCGGGTACAGGAAACTGTGTCGCGCGATTCTAGTGAAGTCTGAGGTATATCGCTTGTACCCGACAGTGGGCTATTTTTGAGCTATTTTTTTATATCTTCCAAGTTTTAGGTTCCCTGCTATCTTTTTGAAAAAAAATTTAAAATTTCAGTGTTTTCAAATTCATGGAAAATGGGCACCCATTTTTTTTGAAATTTTCACAAATGGTATCAAAATTTTAAGTGTGATATATCGTTGGAAAGGTCTTTCCGAGCCTAATCTAACCATGATGGTTTCATTTTCAGATTTTGTCATTTGATTAGTTATTTTTGCAGATTATCTGATTTTTCATGTGCTAACCATTGTTAGATTTTGGATTTTCCTAACCCTTGTTGGTCTAACAAGTTATTTTGTAGGTGCTCTTGCTTGAAGGAAATTGATACATTGCATGCATAAGGGCTACTAATGGTTTTTGTAGGGCTGCCCTAAGCATAAAAACTAAATCAAGTGCTTATTTAATTGCTTTCTTTATTAAGTGCAACATATACTAGTTATTTCATTTCATAGGCACTTAATATCTTGTTGTAAGAATTTTGAGGTGGTAAGAGAGTATGCTCTTCACCCTTGTGGTGAAACAAAAATCTTGACACATCTTGGGATTTTGAAAGCAAGGGAGTAATTGAATCTTTACCTGGTGTGTTTGGGAGAAATTCTTGAGATAGGGGAGTATGCTCTTCACCCTTGTGGTGAACCAAAAACCTTGAACCTCAAGAGTTAATCCACTCTTTGTTTAGTATAGGAATCTTTTAGTGGGCCTGCTCTTGACCAATCAAGAGGAATGACCCAAGTGGGGACAAGCCTTTTGCCGGCTATTCCAACTCATTATAATCTCAAGGCCATCAAGGACACAAAACCTTCGTAGACATAACACTTGTCTTCACTTGATGTGAGTAGCTCATGGGATTGCGACCATGGGGAAAGCATTGAGCAAGAATGCTTAAGGTACTCTTGAGGCCGCGAGGTCTTAGTCCTTTATGAGGAGCAAGAGGGGTGTTATGAACGGAAGCCCTTACTAAGAACCATAAGTTAGAAGCCACCTTTATTTAGCCGCTTATCTTCTTAGTGCAAAGATTGATCCAAGTGGACTAACCCAGATCACCCCAAGATACTCACCATATGTGTCCCCTTGGTTGTGTTGTTTGACACTTCCATGACAAATCCAATATCTCTTGTGGGCAACCACTTGGTGTGAGGCAAAGGGGCATCAAGTTGTGGGCTAAGTTGGTAAGTATTGAGCATTGTCTTGTAGGTAGATATTGTTTGAATTGTCTTCGATTGTGTGATACTAGTGTAAAAGTTCTCAACATACAAATAATCGGTAGCATTCATAAGGTGCAATTTTACTTTTGAATATCACAAGTGCTTGTCTTGGAAAGGTTGCTTTTGCCCTTGTTTCAAGTGTTTGAAGACATGTTTGATCCCCTAATATTTGCAAACCTGTCCAAATGATGTGATTGAAATCAGACATTTTCACCCTCAGATTCAGAAACCTGAGATCAGACCTTAAAAACTTAAAATTTTGCACAAATTGGTCAAAAACTGCATTAGTATCACCTACTTAAGAGAGAAATATCACGCGATACTTCGCGCTGGAACTGTATCACCTGATAGTTGTTAGGTCTATCGCCTGGTATTGTGCGAAGTATCGCCCGGTCCTAGGTTTATCGCCCAGCCTGCCTGGAGTCTGTCACCTGGAAGTTTTCAACAGTATTCGTAGTTTCAGTCATTTAAGTTGCCTTAGTACGACTTGGCCTTTGAGTAGGTTATCTGAACTTGTTGTTAGAGACTTGTTTTGACTGCAAATTTCTAATTTTAATCTTCTAGGGATCATTTCAATTGATTTATAAGGTTATCTTGAAAATAATTTGTCAAGTTAGAGAGTTAGTCCTAGTGAAAAGTTTATCTTTAGAATTGTTGATCACACCCTTGGAGAATTTTGATTCTACTATTGTCCAAATCATTTTTCATATATCTCAATTTTGATTTGATTTTGGCTAAGTCCAACCTCCTGATTCAAAAGTGCTAGGGTATTCACCCTTTGTTGGAAGCACCTCTTTGACAGTGTTGGTGACGCCTTTTATTTTCTATCTTTTCATTTTCTCTTTGGACAATAGAGAATCTTAATTATCCTAGGTTGGCATTGGCACTTTGAGAGATTGACTTATCACCTAGAGTTTCTTTCTTTCATATCAGTTACAACAAGATACCAAGTTAGTCAAAGGAAACAACCTCCAGTTGTGAGATCCTAGGTGTTGTCATGTTGCTCAACATCTCAATGAATGTTATGGTATCAATTGCATAAGATGACTCTTAGTCTTCTTCTTCCTTCTCCATTTCCCATATTCTTCTAAAGTCTTCTATTCCCATGGGAAATTCTTCTTCTTCTTCTTGATTCTTTTCCTCTTATTTTCTAGTCTACCTTCTTCTATTCATCTATTCATTTCTTCTACGCTTGATTCCTCCTCTTCTAGAACCATGAATTTCAACTATCTTGTTAAGGAACCTCTCTTGAGAATAGATGATCTTGAACTCATTGCTCAATTTGAAGAGTATCTTTATTCCTCCAATAGTCCTTCCAAATATCTCATCGATGAAAAATTTATGGCAAAAATAAAAGAAAAGATGATTAAATCAGATGCCTTTGCTAGGATCATAGACATGATCATATCACAACCTCCTTCTAAACGTTCTTCATCATCTAAGTTTTCTCATTCTTCCTCATCTTCCAAATCTTATCATGACTCTTCTAAACATTATTCACATTCTTCATTATCCAAGTCTTCTTCTTCCACTAATTCTTCAATTTCCTCTTCTTCACGATCTCATTCTTCTTCTACTTTTCCCAAGAGTCTTACTTCTCTTCATAAGACATACCATAAAGAGCAATGTGATAGTCCTTGTGATGTCTCTTCCACAAAGAGTGACACACCCACCTATGATGACTATGATGACTATGATGATGGACAATGTAGTGATGCCCATGAAACTTCTATTCCTAAGCATCATCCTCGTGGTACACTCGTGATTTCTAAGGGGGAGTCATATTGGGTAGACTGTGATGGTGATCCATATAACTCTAAATTTGAAGAATTCTTTGATGATTTTTGCGAACAATACAATATTCCTACTGAGGAAGAGAAAATCTACCGCACTGATTTCAAACGTCAAAATAATCTCTCCTCTAAAAGTTCTCATGCTGAAAATAAAGGTTGCGCTCTCAAGCAAGATCATATTAATGTTGAACTTTTGTCTTGTGACGGTTCCCTTCCATCCTCTACTTCCTCCAATACCCACACACTTCCTAAAGCTTCTGAGTCTTCCAAATCTTTCATAAATCCTTCATCCAACAAAGATCCTAAGGCTTTCCATGCGGTTCCCTATAGTTATTCTCAAGGGCCACCTCTTAAAGATACTCAAGCTAACCTTCACTTGGCTGCAAATACTTTCAATAATGCTAAACCTAAAGAGCTTAAGCCTTTAAATGCTATAATGCCTATTTCAGCTAGTCTTTTAGCATCTCCTCCAAAGTCTTCCATACAATTCCAACATGTTTCCTTGTCCTTAGAAGTGGCTCCATGTCAAGAGGACTCTAAAAATGATAAAGAAAAGAATATAAAGAAAGATCAAGATCAAGAACCCTCCATGTCATCCAATCCTGTTCATAATATCTCTCATTTGTTTCATGGTTCTGTTGATCCTTTACACCCTTCCCCATTCATTCCACCATGTCTTAATTCTTCCTCTAAGCAAGATCAAGCTACCACTTACACCATTGAGCTTATTGATAATCAAAATAACCTTACCACACTTGCGCTCTCCAAAGATGAGACTTCCATTAAGGTTATTGAAAATGATGTTGTTACTTCCAATGATAAGCCTATTGAAAATCAAGAGAAAAATTCTACGCTTGTGCTATCCAAAGATCCTTTTCAAAATCAAATCCTTCCATCTTCTTGTTCTACCACTCCATGTTCACTTCCGCTTTCTACTCTTCCTAAGTCTTTGCAAACTTTGAATGATCCTATCAAAGAAGTTGCTCCTATTCAAGATGTTCACAATCCTATTGAAAATCCTAATGCTCATTCTAAAGATGCTAATGTCCTTGGTTGTCATTTAGATGGTAATGAACTTATTGATTATCCTTTTGCATCTTCCACATCCATCCTCGGACCTCCTCCACCAATACTAAAGGCTTCACGTCTTCCTTCCATCTTGGGCCCTTATGTCCCTTCACTTTCCCCTCCTAATTCTCCTAATTCATCATCTATTTTGGGTCCTTACGTCCCTCCATCTCCTATTTTCCCTCAAGATCAACATAGATGCATACCTTTGAATCATTTTCATCCATCCACCCATCTAAACTAGTCATATTTTCCTTCTTCTTCCACAAGTCCCAAGTCTTTTGGAAGTAACTTGAATGTTCAATACAAGAAAAAGAAGCAATACAAAAATCCATAAAAAAAGAAGATCACCATGTCTCCTCTAATCGACATGGGGGCATAAAGTCAAAAGAGATATCTAAGAAGAAAACTACAAGACAAGTACGGGTTCCAAAATCCATCATTGAAGATATTCTCTCTAAATCATCAAAAGGAAATAAAAAGCCTAAGGCTATATGGATTCCAAAGTCTCTTTTGAAAGAGTCTAATGTTGAACAAAAAGTGAAGTTGACATTCAAGCTTCCAAAGGCTTCCACTTCATCTTCTTCCAAAAACATTCTTCAATTCCATGTGCATGAACCACAACCTCTGCTAAACATTCGCCATATTCCTTCTTCTATTCCTTCATTCACATTTCCACCACCCTCTCACCACCCTTCAAGGTGTGTGTCGATGTTGATCTTTCCTTCCTTTCCAGCTACCCTTTCACAATCCTTCCATTCATTATCCTTCTACCTTCTATCATTTTTTCCTCATTTGCCTATTCCTCCTATCTTCCAGCCTCACTCGCTTTACATAAAGTCTTATCCTCCATTTTTCTCTTCCATTTTCCTTTCCCTATCAACATCTTTGAGCATATCAATTTGAATCCTTGGCATATCATGGTTTATCCTTTCAAGGAGCATTATTTAAAAAGCTTGTCTTCTTCCCAAAAAATTTTAAAATAGAAAAGAAAAAATTGAAAATGTGCCATGGTGAAAACTTGGAAACAGGCACCTTGGTAGCAAAAGTAAAGAGAAATAAATTCATCCTATGGTGAAAACCACTCCCTTGTGGCACCTTGGATAAGTACCGTGATGAAAACCTGGTAATCAGGCATCATGCGTAGTTCTTCTATTTAAACTTCTTTGGCAATGTTGACCTATACACAAACATTTGGTTGTCTTGAGAGCTATCTTACGATATCTTGCTTTCATTTCGTTCATTTTTAGCCTTCATATCTATTTTTCTCCCTTCATTCTAGCATTTCGCTATCTTTTTCCCTTTTGGTCTTGATCTAATAAAAAAGAGTAAAACACGATGCTATGAAGCCTCTTGACATGTCTAATCCTTTGGACTGCATCCTTTCCTTCTGTGACTTATCCTATGCTGGTCTTTCATTGCTTATCCAAATGTGCTTTTCATGATAATTTTTCCCTAGCTTGGGTACTCTTGAGGAGTTTGACCTTGAGGATTTCTTCCCTTCATTTGCCTTCATTCTCCTTTCCTCCATCTCAGTCACCAGCTTGCTAATCCCTCTTGTTCCCCACCTTGCTTGACATTGGGACTACATGATGTGATCTTGCTTAAAGAGTTTGATGCTTGTTTTGTCTGGGGGCATCCTTTGTACATATTTTATGATCTTGAAAAAATACCAAAAAAATTGATATATGATGTTGAAAAATTCCTAAAAAGTATAAAAAGTCCTGAAAAAATACAAAAAAAAAATAAAAATGCAAAAAGTTCAAAAAAATAGAAAAAGTGCCTTGGTGAAAACTTGGAAATAGGCGCCTTGGTAGCAAAATACAAAAAAATGAAAAAAGAGAAAAATTGTAATAAAAATCCAAGTAGTGAAAACCTGGAAATGGGCACTACTTGAGGCCTTTGCACTCCTATTTGTTAGCATGCGTCCTCAACACTGAGCCTTTCTACATCATGACTTGACCTTGTTGCCTTAGTCTGGAATTGGTCTTTACCTTTGTCTAGGGGGCATAACTATTCGCATAGGTCCTTTAGGTGTGTTTGTCTCTTGGAGCATTTCACAATTAGGTGTTTTTCAACACCACCCCAATTGTGTTTCTCAACACTACCCTTGCGTTGAGTGTTTCTTAACACTTATCAGATGTCTTACCCAATAGTCTAAGTTTGATGTGATATTTCTCATTTGCAAATGTGATACTCAAAGTTTGACTCTATGACCAACACACACACACACTTAAACAATCAACTCGTTGAGATATGTTGACTTTATTTTCCTTTGTGTGCTGTCTATGCAGATTTCTTTGATGAGTGGTCTCTCCCTGAGAAGTTTTCGATGATGCATAGCTAGAAGACTGAGGGTATGAGAACATGTTTTATTTCTTTATCTGCTTGTGGGTATATTTTGTTGATCCTAACTGTCATGAGCATTTATGCTGGTCTTACTTGACACTTGGATTGACAAGGTATTATCCTTGACTGTTTTGCAAGTGCATGCTGCTAGTTATCCTGACTTTCATGTGTCTTGATACAAGCATAATCTCGCCATATCAAACTTAGGTGATCTCACTACACTAGTCATCTTGACCTACATGTCTTTGATGCCTAGGTGAGATTTCCACATTTCTATCTGATACAGATCATATTCATATTCACATAGTCATACTAGTGTGTATTGTATGATCTTATGACGCTACCAATAAAGCTCGATGATGATAATTAGATGTCTATAAGCGTTGTGACCTTGCAAGTCAACCACTTTTCATAGTAGCTTGCATTTTTAAGGTCATGTTAGTCTAGTTTTGCACCTTGCATATGGAGAGAGCTCTCCTTTTCATCTTACGTGGACCTATCAGTTGACTGCGCTCACCTTCCACTTCCTTTCGATCATGTCTTTCACTTCTTGTCTTTCATATCACATCTTTTTCTATTCCTATAGCATTTTAACTTTTTGACCAATTTTCAAAACACTTCAGAATTACACGAAAATTGCACCCCTAGCTAATTTCGACGTCCTGGATCCATTTTTGGACTTGAAATTGAAATCTGAGGTTATCTTGATTGTCAAAATCATGTTTTAAAATTTTCCCCTTCTTCTGAGCAGTTGACTGACTTTTTGAGGCATAATCCAATTTTCGATGGACTTTCTTCCTTCCATGTCTCTCAAATTTTTTAGTCTTTCATTCTTTCTATTTCTTTTCTTCTACTTCCTCACTAGGGCATGTTTTCATGACCTAATGGTTATCTTATCGACCTTATCTTTGATTGTGATTATGATTTGATCAAATATTTATCGATTTGTTATTCTCCTCTATCTGATTTCAATTTCAATTCCGAAGGGGCAGTATCTATGGGATTCTCATCCCCGATTTCTTGATTTTCTTGATTCAGACATCTTTTGTGAGCTTTTGCTCAAATTTGAGATTCTTATCTCTTACTTTGAATGTGATCCCGAATCGACCTCATGTTCAAAAGCCTTTGTTTATGTTTGTCCGGGTGTGATCCCGAATCGACCTCACATCTGAGTTGTTTTGTGATCCCAAATCGATCTCACATTTCAACTTCATTCTTTGACTACATGTGTTCCCAAATCGATCACACATTAGTCAAAGAGGGGCAAATGTATGCACCCAAAAATGGTCACCTAGACTTTGGGCCCCATTTATTTGATTTATCAATCTTGAATCATTTTTATCAATAATCAATATTTTCAACATTATCAATTTTTTGATCAAATCTTAATTTCGATCATATATTGGATTTTTATCCTATGGGCTAACCATTTATCCTAAGTTTTTATTTAATTAAAAATAATATTTTCTCCCCTTTTAATTAAATAAAAAGCCCCACCTTTTCCTCTTATCCTAAGTTGCACAAATAAAGTATTATTCTTATTTTGTAAAAAGGGAAAAAGTACTTTTTGTCTCATATGGACACAAAAGTCAACTCCTATTTTCTCATTGGAGGATATTTGTGCACAAGGATCAAGCTTCCATTTTTCTCCACCGTTGATTAAGACTTTTGTCTCTTAATCTCAATGGTCCATTTCAGTTTATTTCTTATAAAAGCAGAGCTTTATCCTTCATTTGGATATCTTGAAATTTTATGACATTGTTATGCTACAGGTTTTCTAGCTCACTTTGAAGACTCCTTTGAAGACATTGAAGACTTGCTTTCTTTCATTTGCTTTCATCATTTAGTTGAACCTTTCATTTGATTAGTTTGCATAATCATGGCATTTTAGAGTAATTTTCCTTTTATGCAATAGATTTAGCTCACATAGTCTAATTAGGGGCTTGTAACACATTGCTATTTTCATTTCATAGCTTAGTTTGTACTTCCATTTTCATAGCATAGCTTGCACATTTGCATTCTCATTCTTAGCCTGCATTGCATTGTATTTCCATTTGATTCTTTGGAGATATTGGCACTCTTGCCCTTGTCCTCATTCGAATCTCTCATTGTATGGTTGACTAGCAAGGTCACAAGCTCAATAGCTCTAGCTGAGAGCAAATTCATAATCTCGCAACTCCATGCATAGAGAGTTATGGATCGATTTGTGAGGGCTCATTCTTGAGTTTCCTTGCATGTAAGGATTCATAGAAGTGCACTACTTTTGTGTGTACACTATGGACTTTTTATTTTTTGTGTCTGTGTAAAGTGATTATGAAATCAAATTAGTATAAGAGTGGAGATTATTGTAAAATGACAGATACAGAGAAAAAGTCTTGAGACCATAAGGATTCTCAAACCTGTGACCACTTTGGAATTGCCAATCAATGGTCAGGAACGAAACACTGCGAGATTTTTTTTATTATTAACAAATACACAATCAAGGAATGAAATACATTTATCAGTGAATGCACTAAGACGAGAAGACGACAGTATCACACTACTCTAGCCTCAAGAATCGAGCAGAATAATAGACTATTTGTGGTTTCTTCTAGGTGGATAGTGTTATAATTTTTTGTTCTTTATGCTCTCTTGTATCATCATGATGATGGATCACAGAGTGTGATCTAAAACATTGATGGAAAAAATTATAGCACAATCAACCCAGAAGAAATTGCAAATAATATTAATGGATTGTGGAAATTTACTATCATTAATAGAATAATACACATTTGGAAAGGCGGAAAGGGGTTGGGATGATAATGGGATTGGCTCTTGAGTTTTGAAGGTATCGTTAACCCCCAAGTTTAGGGCCTCAAATAGGCAAGGTAAATAAGGTTTGTAACTAGGGTTCGCTTGTGAAGTCAATCCAAAGGAACTAGAATTAGAGGTCTACATGGAGAAGGCTCAAGGGCATGTCTCCCCATAGGTTCTCAATTCTAGACATGTAATTGCATGTCCTATAATTTATTTTTTTCTCCTCGTTCTATTAGCTAAGTTTTATACATGTTAGTTTGTTTTCTTTATTGGCAGCCCTTTTCTCTGTTGACCTTCTATTGTTTCAACTCGGTGTATAGTTATTTATATGTCTTTAGTGATTGTACTGAGCAATTATAGAGGTCATGTTGCTCAGGTTAAATGATATAAATAATATTAATCTGGATTTGAATGGTTTGTAAAATAATTTTAAATACTTTAATGAAGTTGTTTTACAAAAACCTATCCCTATCCCAAATTTTGCATCAATTTTTGCTAGGGTTTGCAGTGAGTGGAAGGTTAATGGCATTGGAAATGGTAAGCATCTATCCTTGAACTCTAAAGTTCTCTCTATTGTTCCTAACACTGAAATGATAAATGTTGTTTCAAAAGAGAAAGAAAGGCTTAAGAGTATTTTTTCTAGTAGCAGTAGACACCAATAAGGCCTTTGCTCATAAAAAATTTGATGACTAGTTTAAGATTGTATGGTTTGAAAAAAACTATGGATTCAAAACTCTTTTTATCACATGGTACAAAGAGGTATATTTATATTTTTTTGAAAAGATTGTAATATTCGAGAAGTTGTAACCAACACTTAAGCAAATTTGGGTTGTAGGGAATTGTGCATTTAACACCCTAAAATGGATGTCAAAGGTCATCAATTATGAAATTCTTGTGTCATCATGTCCCAAATGACTTTTATCAAAAATATTCCTCCTGTATTTTGCTCCCTTTTTCACCTTGCTTCCATAGGTGAAGATTTGAGGATGGATGACCCAAGAGTCACATTGCCTCACCAAGATGCTAGGGTTTTTGTTTCTATCAACCCTACTGTCAACATCCTTAAAAAAAACAAATTCGACCTAGATAATAATATGTTTGCTTATGATGTTGAGGTTCTTGGAGGCATAAATACATGTTTCATGTATCGTAGATAAGGTCATGTCCTATTCTTAATAGAGCTATGAAGAATAGCTCATTTTTTTAAAATGTGGTCACCCCTTGCAACAAAGGTTTGCCTCCCCCTACCCTTATTTATTTTGGCTCCCCTCCCCTACATTCTTCTCCCCCTCTTGTCTTCTGCTTGTTAGGAAAATGTGTCTCAAACTTGCATTTACATGTTCTTACTATGTTTAGTAAGTTTTCATTTCAGCACAAATTTTTCAAATTCTTTCCTTAAAGGTTTGGATGGGCTAGATAATCATACTGGTAAATTCTAGTTGAAAGATCATGTCCATTTGTTAAGATATTAAAGTTTTCATTTTTTAAATTGTCAAAAAAATTATGAATTCATTTTTGAAGGATTTAGAGGCTTTGAAATGGGTTGAAAATATGGGTATCTAATATAGCATGTTACAAGTTGCAAAGCGTGTTGCAAGATTTGCAATGCTTCAAATGGTTTGTCAATTGGACACCTGCTTCAAAAGTTATGGCCTCCAAAAGTTGGGCCTCCTAAAATAGGAAATATAAAAACATGTTAAACATGTAAATGAGTTGTAAAGAGGAGATACACATGTTGGCGTGTGTTTTGACACATCATATGACATATTTGATTGGATATAAGACTTGCACCACTCTATAAGTGATTTTCAGCCCATGGTTTTGCAATGTCGTTTGATGATTTCATATATTATATCTCATATATATTAGGTGTGTGAGACAGAGGGTGTATGTAAGAGTCACATAGCTATTCAATTACCTCTGAATATCTGATTGGCGATACCTATGAGAGAATCTTGATCTAAAAGTATATTATAATCTATTATTAATTTTTGAATAATTTATTGAGCATCTTTTGGAGTATGGGTTTTTTTTTCACTCGAAAGGGTTTTCCCCATGTAAATCATTGTGTTGTTGTTGTATGTTATTTTTTAATTTCTACATTAAGTTTTTTGTAATTGTTGTAAAAATCTAAGAAAGTTTTTGGTTCGTGTAGAGAGTTGTTATGGTACTTAACTTCTCAATAACCGATATCAGAGCCTGATCACCTTTGGTTTCAGTTGTGGGTTGTTGATTTTTTTGAACTAATCCAGATTTGAGTGTGATCTTGTGTAAAAGATATTTTGTAATCTTATTACAAGAAGTTATAGATGGCTAGTACATTAGGGATAATAGAGTTGGAGAATTTTTCTTGAAATATTTTTGAAATTTGGAAGTTGAATATGGAGGATCTGCTAATAGATAGAGATATGCAGGAGTTTATTGATAAGAATGTCGTCAAACCTACAAATCCAAACAAGGCTATTAGATATTTTGTTGTATCGTAAAGCTATGGTTCTAATCAGAATGTGCCTTGAAAACTTTATTTTAATCAATATCCATGATGAGTCCTTTGCAAAGATCATATGGAAGAAGTTTGGTGAAATATATAAGGTGAAATCTTTAGTGAATAAGGTTTTCTTAAGGAAGAAATTGTATTCCTTAAGAATGAAGGAGGGTGGATAAATTACACAACACACATGGAAGAATTTAATATGTTAGTGGCTTAGTTGGCATCATTTTGTGTCAAGATGGATGAGGAGGAGAAATGTTATATCTTGCTTTGTTCTTTGCCTAATTTGTGAGATTCTCTTGTTATGGCCATCGACAATTACTCTGTTAGTTTGAGGATAGAAGATTGATGGGTTCTTTTTTTTCTTGAAAAATGAGGAGGGAGATATCCATTGGTGCTAAAGAAGCCCTAGTTATTTTTGAAAGACCTAAGAAAGAGGCAAGAAGAATGAGAAGTGTAACAAATCCAAATCCAAGGGAGATCCAAATCTCCTAGAAAGTCCAAAGTTATTTTTTGAATTACAGTAAACCTAGGCACATCTGTGAGGAATGCAATGGATTAAAGAAGAAGAAGAAGAAGAAGAAATTTGATTCTAATTCTCAATCCGAGAAGGAAGATGGTGATGTGTTCAATGCAACTTTGGTCACTCATGCATGTAATGATGCAAGGTGAAATGACTCGAGTGCATCTTTTCATATGACCTATAATCAAGATTGTTTTTCATAATATGAAGAATTTGATGAAGACAATGTGTAATTGGGTCATAATCCTCATTTAAATATTGTTGGTCATGGTAAAGTTAGAATCAAATTTATTGATGGTAGAATAAAAAATATTAATTGTGTGTTGCATCTCCCTAGTCTAAAAAAAAATTCTTAATTGCAAGAAAACTAATAGATTTTGGTACGCAAATAGTCTTTTATGATTCAAGATGCAAAATAGTGAGAGGTGCTATGGTGATTGCTAGAGGTTTCATAATGGGAACACTTTATAAACTAGATGCATACACTATTGAGTGTAATAGTGCTTTTGTAGAGGCCAAATCTATGGATATTTCGTTGAAAAAGGGGAGGCTTTCACCTTTAGCAAATGGTCATGAATTTTTGGTACCTGAGGGTGATATTTCTCACTCTTGAGTTAAAGTTACTTGTAGATAAAACTATGATATGGCACCAGAGATCTGACCGCAACGGAGAGAAGGGTCTACGAACCTTACAAAAATAAAAATCCAAGTTGAAGGTTTAAATAAGTGTAATCTTTATTTTGATTTTTGTGACCATTGCATTTATGGGAAATAAAAGTACTATTAGTTTGACTCAAGTTCTCATAAATTTTATGTTGTGTTGGATCTTATTCATTTGATGTGTTTGGTCTTGTAGATATTTTTTTATATTGAAAAATCAACATATTATGTTTCATTTATTGATGACTATAGCAACAGTACATGAATATATTTTATAAAGACTAGAATTGATGTTTTCAGTTGTTTTCTAGATTTTAAAGCATGTTGGTTGCAAATTTTTACCACTTAACTCTTCCAATATGTTGTGCCCAACAAGTGGCAATCTGAATCAACAATTGAGTCAAGTGTAATGACCTTCTACAATGACTCATTTCTTATTTTAGAAGATGTGACTACCTTCTTGTGATTTGAAAATAAACTCAAAATAACCAATATGCTTTTAACCCAAAAGCAAATAAGGTGGGGAATTTTTAAAAAGAAAGTTCTTTGAAAGGTGAAATTTTTTTGATTTTGAACAACACAAATGGAACACAAAGTTTCCTTAGTCATAAAACTTATTTAACATATACAAATTACCATCTTAATTTCATACAAAGTTTTATATTGAAACAACAATCAATCAACTGAACTTATAAATTAACAAACAGATGATAGTATCCTATAGTAATTTTCATTCAATATAGGAAGGACATCCCATAAACTCTAACACTTAGTTCACAATTCACATAAAATTACTTTTAGGTACTATTTCATTAAAGCTTTTCTCTAAGGTTTTATTTTTATAACCCTTACAAAAAATTAAATTTTAACTATAAATAAGCATTCAATATTAATAGTGTCTTTGGTAATCTACAGTTTCTTGAAGATAACCACCCCAAAGATTAGTTACAGTTTAAAACCACTTAAGTAAACATAACATAAAGCATAAAGATGGCCCTCTAGAGCCTATAGTTTTGTAGACAAGAAAATAATGAAATTAAATAACTAAAGAGCATCAAATAACAAGTTCCACATCCTCATCTGCTTCATCTTCTTCCAAATCTTTCAATTCATCCAACTCCTATTGTGCTTGCACCGCTACATCCATCACACCACCTTGGGATTGTTGTATTACATATGGATTTTTCCTCTTCCTATATGTCCTTAATTTAATGAGAATTGGTGATATATCTTCTTTAGAAGGCTCAAATGTAGCTACAACCCTTATCCTCCACTTATTCGCTTTCTTTCCTACCATGGGATGTCCTTGAATTCATTATTGATAGATTCCAACACCATGATTACATTCTTTATTCATTTCAAAGATCTAAAGTCAGCCTTATTTGTAGAGAGGTCATCTCTGACCTTTCAATGAAAAGTGATCTCTATAGTATTTGCCTCTAGCATTTATTTCCCATCATCTCCAAATATATTTATACCCATTGTGTAAAAGTGGCTTCTCATATCATATTGGAGATTCATGTTTTTAATAATGAATGTTGTAATACTTGACAAAATTTCTTTTGTAACATGGTGTTTCCAATCTAGTATTTCTACCCAAAGAGTGATGTTATCAGGGTTAGGATTATAAATGATATCTTCTGATGTTAAGACAAAAAGGGGGTAATTTGGATATTTCCTACATCTCCAAGAAGGTAGTGGAAATCTTACTAGTCTCCTTTTTCACTTTTCATAGTTCAACTTGGTGAAGGTTGATTGTTTCCTTTAATGTATCATAGTTTCTTAGGCCATGTTCAATGATATACAATCTTTTAACAATCATATAGCTTGACCCAATCATCTACTACTTTGGCAATTACCTAAGCTCTTTTGACAGATTTCAGCTTATCATAATTGATAAGCTTTGTAATGGGTACTCTTGAGGAAGAGCTAGTTGGAACATTTTCAATGGTCAGGGAAGATTAGATAAAAGAGGTGAGGGTGTCAACATATTGGGAAAGTTCTCAATTTTTCCTCTCAGTAGCTTTAGTTATTTTAGAAAGCATAGAGATAGAGAGCTCAACATGGTATATATCACCTTCAGTGGTTGAGGGTCCCATGTAGATTCTTCTTATATTTAAATCCCCTTTTGTAATCTCATGTTCATTCTTGTCCACATTAGGATCAATAATAAATATGTTCTTTTAATTATGTGTTGAGCAACCGATTCAAATTGGTTTTCTGATTAGGGTTTGTGATTATCCATAAGAAAGGGTATTAGAAGTTCTCCTAAACCTATATTATGTTATCATGATTACCGAATGGGATTCAATTTATGAATTTACTATGGTTTATTATTCAATCATGTATCTATTTATGATTTTTTTTCTTAAGGGTTAAAGAGTCTAGGTACAATATGTTGAGGAATAGCTTCATTCGATTTGAAACATACAAGTAAGTATACATATATATGTTGAATGAGAAACAATATATATATTATTATCATTTTTATTATTTCAAATTTGATAACATATATCAATATTATAATGGACTTGTTAATATATCGGGTGAACCGATTCATATTAAATGACTGCTAATATTATCGGGAGACCTGATCCATGCTCACGATAAGTAATATGAATATCAGTTGTGATCACTGATAGTAATATGAATATGAATATTGACTGTTATTGCCAATAGTAATATGAATATTAATATTGGTTGTTATCACTGATCGTAATATGAAGATGAATATTGGTTGTTATCACCGATAGTAATATAAACAACAATCGTTATCTTTAGTTAATGGTAATTGAAATTAGTGGTATGTCTACATAGGGACATTACCCTATGTGGCATAAGCCACATACGGTCATGTCTCTATGCAAACATAACCATTCAACATTACTTACTCATATATATATGTTTGTATGCTTGATGTGGGAAATCATCAATTATAGTATATGTTATTACCACAGCAAGTATACAAATTATATAATCTCTGCAATTATATTATTTGATCAATTCAGTAAATGTCATGATAAATATCAGTCTGAGATAAATTATGTAAACAACATAATAAATAATGCTAATTTCTCTATAATAAGATCTAGATTTCTTAACATGGTATCGTAGCCTAACCAATAGAGATTAATATTATAGAAAAAAGTTATACAAAATATCAGACATATATTTAATTTAAAGGAAGGGCAATCATGGTGAATGGTATTAGAGTGGAAAATAGGCTTGAAGGTGCCTCCAACTTTGTCTCATGGAAAATACGTATAATAACAATCCTTCAAGAACCTGAATTAGATTCATATATAGAAGAAGACAAAAGTATGCATGAAGATGAACCAAAGAAAACAACTTGGAAAAGACACAATAACAAGGCTAAGAAAATTATCATTGACGTTGTTAAAGATCACATTCTTCCAACTATAGCTAGATTATGAACAACATATGAAGTATTCAAAACCATCCAAACTACATATGAGATCAATAATGCAAGAAGACTACTGACCTTAAAACAACAACTCATGAACATCAAAATGAATAAAGGAGAAACAATTACATCATATTTCTTGAGGATTTCTGAATTGAGAGATCAACTGGCTACCATTGGAAATAGTATACATGATCTAGAACTATCCCTAATTTCCCTAAGAGGGTTACCAATCTCTTGGGAATCCTTTATTCAATGTATTAGTGGTCAATCATCACTACCTAAATTCGATCAAATGAGAAATGATTACACTCAAGAAGAATCTTGACCAATCTCAAGAGGGATAGGTCCGAATAAAGAGGGTGATATTCAAGCACTTCATGCTACAACAAGCAACAAAAGGAAAAATATTTTTAAACGAAAGAGAGGAAATAATAATCGACATCACAAAAATAGAGATCTCTCAAAGGTCCAAAACTACAAGTGTGATAAGTTTGGACACACTCACAAATTCTATCTGGAAAGAAAGAAAAGTCAAGAAACCATAGTTGAAGTCAAAGAAGTGGAAAATCCTCTATTTTTCTTAGCCTTATCAAGTGAACTAAACTCAAACAAAAGCACTTGGATAATCGATAGCGGGGCGTCAAGACACATAACAAGATTTAGAGATCAATTCGAAACTTTTGAAGAACACTCAACTAAAGAGGTCACAATTGGTGACAACTCCACCTACCCTGTGAAAGGAATTGGGACCTGTTCAATTAAATTAAGAACTGGAGTTACATTACAATTAAAATATGTTTTATTTGTACCAAGAATCAAAAGAAATTTTCTCTCTATTTCAACTCTTGCTGATAAAGGATACCGTGTCACATTTCATGAAGATAAAGTTATACTTTGGCCTAAAAATTCCAACATTAAGAATGCAATTTCCATAGGAACAAGAGATGGTAGCTTATATAAACTTTGCAACGATCAAAAACATGCTCTAAATCATGAAGTATCAAATTATAATGAAATTTGGCACTTAAGATTAGGTCATCTTTGGTATAGTGCTCTACCTACCATAAGGAAGATCACCACAGGTCTACCTCACCTAAAATATGAACATACTGGAATTTTTAAAGGTTTTTCTCTGGGAAAGAACTCAAAGGGGTCGTTTCCAACAAGCGAGCATAAATCAAAATTTGTACAAGAACTTGTACACACTGATTTATGTGGTCCTATGTCAACACCCTCATTAGGGGGATTCTTGTATTACGTGAATTTTGTTAATGACTACTCTAGGAAAACCTGGATATATTTCCTAAAGCTTAAAGAATCAAATGAAGTATTAGTGAAATTCAAAGAATTTAAAGCCCTAGTAGAAAATCAAATAGGGAAGAAAATAAAGACTATAAGATCTGATAATGGGGGTGAATATATCTTTGAAAACTTTAAATAATTTTGTATTTATGTTGAAATTAAGGAGTGTACTATACCTTATAATCCTCAACAAAATGGAGTTACAAAAAGGAAAAATAGGACCATCATTGAAGCTGCCAAAGCCATGATGCATGACCAAAATACACATATCTCATTATGGGTTGAGGCCTCAAACATAGTCGTATACATCCAAAATAGATGCCCCCATTCAATCTTAGAAAATATAACACCTGAAGAAGCTTTTATAGGGAATAAACCTAACTTAAGTCATCTAAGAATATTTCATTGTCCTATATACATTCATGTTCCTAAAGAAAAAAGGACCAAGTTAGAACCCTCCGGGAAGAAAGGCATATTTGTTGGCTATAGTGAAACCACTAAAGGATACAAATTCTATATTCCAGGACAACGATCTATTGAAATTAGTAGAGATGTAAAATTTGAAGAAAATACTGCATTTAAACTATCCCTAGATACAGAAGATGATTCAATCACAAAATTAGATGAAAATCACATAATTGAGAATCAGAGGGAGAATATTATAGAATATGATGAACCTCGTGCAACTAATTCTGAAAATACTAAAGTTCCTAATAACAAGAAAATTCCACTATGGGCAAGAAAGATGATCAAAGAAAACAACATAGAACCTAATGAAATCTTCAGAGAGAATAAGAAAACAAGAAATAAAAAATGCTATGTTGCACTCCTAACTAAACTCACAAAATCTAAACCTTCAAATGTTGAAGAGGCCTTATCATGTCAAGCTTGGAAAGAAGCAATGATTGAAGAATACCATTCCATATTAAAAAATGATGTATGGGATGTTGTACCTAGACCTAAAGACAAATCATTTGTATCTTCAAAGTGGTTATTCAAAATCAAATATGCATCATATGGTAGTATTGAAAAACACAAAGCCAGATTTGTTGTCAGAGGGTTCTCCCAAAAAGCTGGAATTGATTACAAAGATACATTTGCCTCAATTGCATGATATACTTATGTAAGAAATTTTATTGCCATTGCAGCATCTAAAGGATGGAAGATACACCAAATAAACGTAAAAACAACATTCTTGAATGGTGTAATCGAGGAAGAAGTATATAGAACAAATTGAAGGTTTTTCTACTCATGATAGGAGTCTCTATGTGTGTAAACTAAATAAATATCTCTACAGCCTTAAACAAGCCCCTAGGGCATGGTATGAAAGGATAGACAGTTATCTCTCCAAACTAGGATAGTCCAAAAATGAAGCAGACCCTAACATATACTTCAAAATATCAGATGGCAATATGTTGATTTTAGTTCTCTATGTTGATGACTTATTAATAACAGGTGAAGATCATCTTATTGAAAGATGCAAATGAGATTTGGTAGCTGAATTTGATATGAAAAATCTAGGCCTTATATACTACTTCCTAGGTCTAGAAGTATGGCAAAAAGATAACTATATTTTCCTAAATCAAGGGAAATACACCACTGATACCTTGAAAAAATTTGGAATGATAGATTGTAAACCATTGTCTACTCCTATGGAAGCAAATCTTCATAAACTTAAAGTGATGTAAAAAATTTAGAATCTACAGATCCTATGTACTATAGACAAATTATTAGATCTCTCATGTACTTAGTGAACACTCGCCCTGATATTTGTTATGCAACCAATGTGTTAAGTCATTTCATGTGTGACCCTAAGAAGATTCATTTAATGGCTGCCAAGCATATTCTGAGATACTTACGGGGCACCATTGGACTTGGTCTGAAGTATGAGAATGTTGAAATCAATCTACAAGGGTATTCTGATTCTGACTGGGTAGGCAGTTCTATTGATCATAAAAGTACTATAGGATGTTGTTTCAGTCTTGGATTGGCTATGATATCTTGGTTCAGCAGGAAACAATCTATAGTTGCTCAAAGTTCCACTGAAGCTGAGTATATGGATGCTTCCATGGGGGCTCATGAAGCAGTATGGCTGAGGAAGTTACTAGTTGATCTATTTGGAAAACCCTTGAAACCCATAGTAATTCACTATGATAATCAGAGCTTCATCAAACTTTCAGTTAATCTAGTTTTTCATAACCAATCCAAGCATATAGAAATACCTTACCATTATATAAGGGATATGGTTGACAAAGATGTTATCAAGTTGGTATATATCAACACTGAAAAACAAAATGCTGACATTTTTACTAAGCCACTAGCCAAGTTGAAAATAGAATACTTCAGAAGCAAACTTGGTATGACTAAATTGTAGATTGAAATTTCAGTCATATGTATTTTAATATATTCATGAATATCTTATTTTAATATTGCAATATTACTTCTATGTGTTATGAAAGGTGATGATCTTTCATATGTGTAAGGTTACTATTGTGAGGTGACGATCTTAACAATAGTTTGACCTATTATCAAGATTTGACTACATTAAGTTGATGTCCAGAAATGTGTCAGATATCTTGATACTAAAATTGGTGTGTTATCACTATGAGTTGTCTCAAGTTGTATATGAGATTGTGATAACAATCATGTCATGATTGACTCCATTAAATTGTTGTCCTAAATTATGCTAGATATCATGATATTGAGATAATTCTTGACTTATTATTATGATAAAATTCTCTAAATTGTTGTCCTGAAATGTGTCGGAAGTCATAATCTATATGTCAAGATATAATACCTATGATATTGGAGACTTCACTGTCATCCTAGGATCAAGGTTGTTATCTATTAGACTTCATTGAATTATTGTCAATGATCAGATAATGTACATTCCTGAAATGTATTTCATGAGTATGAAAACTCTAATTGATGTTGTTCAAATCCTCCTTTGCTAAGAGGGAGTGTTGAGGAATAGCTTCATTCGATTTGAAACATACAAGTAAGTATACATATATATGTTGAATGAGAAACTATATATATATATATATATATGTGTGTGTGTGTGTGTATAATTATTACTTTTCAAAGTTGATAACATATATCAATACGATAATGGACTTGTTAATATATTAGGTGAACCAATTCATATTAAATTACTGCTAATATTATCGGGAGACCCGATCCATGCTCACGACAAGTAATATGAATATCGGTTGTGATCACGGATAGTAATATGAATATGAATATCGGCTGTTATCACCAATAGTAATATGAATATTAATATTGTTTGTTATCACTGATTGTACTATGAAGATGAATATCGATTGTTATCACCGATAATAATATAAACAACAGTCGTTATCTTTAGTTAATGGCAATTGAAATTAGTGGTATGTCTACATAGGGACATGACCCTATGTGGCATAAGCCATGTACGGTCATGTCTCTACATAGACATAACCATTCAACATTACTTAATCATATATATATGTTTGTATGCTTGTTGTGGGAAATCATCAATTACAGTATATGTTATTACCACAACAAGCATGTGAATTATATAATCTCTGCAATTATATTATTTGATCAATTCAGTAAATGTCATGATAAATATCAGTCTGAGATAAATTGTGTAAACAACATAATAAAGAATATTAATTTCTCTATAATAAGATCCAGATTTCTTAACACAATAAAGGTGAATGGCTCTAAATGGAAACTAGGGCCCTAAGTGGCTACCAAGATAACCCATTGATGATTTATATAATCAAGTGATAACCTTAAAAATAAACTAAGAATAGGGGATACACATTAATAAGATTATTTTGATGCCTCACCCATGAATATAGCAGTAGTACATGTTAGGCATGGGAGTGGGAGAAGATACCAATTGAGATGGCATAATTGAAATACCTTATCCTCATGAAAGGTATTTTGTTCTACATGTACCTACTTGGGGGTTGGGGTCCAAAGGGACTACTAGGATAACCAAAGGGATGAGGGCTATGTAATGAAACTCACCCTACTTTTTGACCTAGATTCTTTATCCTCTTTGGTTTTATGCTTGCCTCTTGTAGTCTTCCCTTTCTTTATGATTCCTTATTTTTCCTAGCCCTGTTTAGAGATTGGTTACCACCTTGTTCTTTTTTATTAGATTTCTTGAGTTTGTGTGGGGCCTTGGTGTCTACCTCCTTAAACTGGGTGGGAGTGGGCCTTCAGATTATATGTGGTTGGGTGGTTAATATTTTCTTATCGAGGTTTAGTTGGTTCATTTTGTGTAGATGGATCTTGTACCAGTTTATTCAATCTTGTATACATGATTTTATCATATATCATGTTGTACTCATATATGTATATTTATTTTATTTGTACACTCCTTATGGGAGATTGTGGCTATTATGCTCATGACAATATAATTATAATGAAGTACTTTATGTAGAAAGTTTAGGATCTATATTGTTATAAATGTATTCTAACTTGCAGCTTCATCATAATTCACATGCAAACAAGCTAGAAGAGATACTAGGCTGCATTCTCATGGAGGAAGTCAAATATATCCGTCTAGGTGGTTGTTTACATCCTTGATAACTTCTTCATGGAATTACAATGTGTGGATTGAGTGAAGAATACACAAAATTGACAGTGTGACCTATTGTGTATTTATTGAGGCCTTGTGTGATTTCATAATGTGCACAATGTAGAGTTTGAGTCCTAGTAGACTTCAAACACTACAAATTAGTTATTTGTTAGTATAGTTAAGGAATGAGGTAGCATCTATGAATAAGAGTGACATTTGTGTAACATGAATTCAATTATAAATATGACAACTATCTCTTGGACCATCTACAAAGCTTATATTGGTCTAGAGTTATGTTGTTCTAAGGGTGATCCCATGAAGTTGTGTCCCACTTTTAGGGACGAACAAAATCGCCAAGATGGAAAAAAACAAACAAACTTAAGGGCCTTTGTCTGAAGTTGATACTTCACACGAAGTGGTGGGTCCACTTCATGCGAAGTATCCTTGACAAGGGGCTTTGTGCGAAGACCCCTCTTCGCACGAAGTACCCTACGCAGGGGTCTTCGTGTGAAGAAGGTCTTCGCACGAAGACCCTTTGGACCGGATTTTTTTCATATATTTTCGACGTTTGGTTTTTTTATTCTCATTGTTATTGTCAGAGTTTGCGGACCCCAAGCCTTGGAGTGAAGCACCTCATCACGTCAGCACACCAGCACCTCCTGAGCTTCTTCGACATCTTCAGATTGTTAGCAGTATCAAGTACACACATTTTTCTCATTTTTTATTGTAAAAAATATGTTTTATATTTATTTTAGTTAGTTATTTGTTTTAAATAATTTTTTATTTGTAAAATGTTAGAAAATCATGGTTAAATATTATCTAATATGTTAGAAATTAATAGTAGAATACTAGAAAATCGAAATTAAATATTAGAAAATAATAGAAATATTAAAAATTGTCGTATAAATGTTAGAATATGTTAGAAAATGGTAGAAAATCGTAGTAGTTTGTTAGCAACTGTTAGAAAATATTTACAAAACATTAGAAACTGTAGTAGAAATGTTAGAAAACATTAAGGTCTTATAGAAATTATTAAAAATATTTGTTTTTAAATTTCAAGTTTAAAGTTGTAAATATTAGGAATCTCTCTCTCTCTCTCTCTCTCTCTCTCTCTCTCTCTCTCACACACACACACACACACACACACACACACACACACACACACACACACACACACACATGTACATGCATTTTTGGTAAATATTAGTTAGTTATTTGTTTTAAATAATTTTTAGTTTGTAAAAATCTTAGAAAATCATAGTTAAATTTTTGAAAATGATCTAGTAGTATGTTAGAAAATGTTTAAAAATTGTAGTACAGTAAGTTTCTAAGACCCTTATTCCTCCCTTACAACATATTAAGACACTTAGGATCCCTTAGGAATCTCAAGATCTTATAATACATATTAGGATGTCCTATGACCCATTGATGTACATGTTAGGTTCCATTAATACATACAAGGACTCATTGTTTCCCTCAAGGCTCCTTAAGACATTCTAGGACCATTACATATCACTTATGACATCTTACTTGACACATAGGACCCCTTAGGACCCATACGACCCATTATTATATCTTAAAATATCCTAGGACACATTCATCTGTCTTAGCTTCTGTTAATACATATGTGAACCCATTGTTGCCCGCAAGAACCCTTAAGACATACTAGTATCAATTAATGTAACCCAAGATCCCTTAGACCACTTATCACATCTGCGAACCATTAACATTGTTGGACCATTATACATCCCTTATGAAATTTTAAGACATATATAACCCATTCAAATCATCAAGACCCATTATCATATCTTAGGTTATCCTAGGACACATTTATCTATCTTAGATTCAATTAATATCATATGAGGATCCACTAATGAAACATAGGACCCCTTAGGACCTCTTATGTTACCCTCAACCCCTTCAGACACTCTACCTGACCCTTATCCATCCCTTACATTAAATCTTAAGACACATCTAGGACCCATTGTTACCCACGACTCGTTAAGACACTTTAGGACCACTTATTGCACCTACAACCCATTAACATTATAGGACTCTTATATGGACCCCTTAAGACCTCTTATGTTACCTACAACCCCTTAAGACACTCTAGCACCCTTATTTATACCTTAGGACCTCTTATGTTACCCACGACCCCTTAAGACACTCTAGGACTCTTATCTATACCTTAGGACCTCTTATGTTACCCACAACCCCTTAAGAAACTCTAGGACCCTTATCTATAGCTTATGACATCTTATGTTACCTGTTGGTATATAGATTTTCCTTCTTACTAAAACTATATCAATCTACTAACACTCTTGCCCAAAATGAAGGAAAAACTCATACAATAGTTGAGCTAGTCACTCATGACTAAACTCTCTGCGATCAAAAGAGCAGCTACCTTATATAAAGATCAATCTTGACAATCCATTTATTTGAAAAGAATGGAAAACAATAAAAATAATGTATACTTTTGACCTCAAAGTACGAAAGGCTTTTCAATTCTCATATAAAATGACTACAAAAGATTTAAGTTCTGAGAAAGATCCACACACATCTAAGCCAACTGACTAAGATTGCAAAAGAAACACTCTCAGGAAGATCGATTGAACATATAATAAAATAAAAATGAAGAATGAAGAGATAATCTTGAAATATACACACAGATTACAACAACATGAAATTAATTCCAACTGAAACCAACATACATGTAGTAACTAGACCAGCTGATCTGAGAAAGATACTATTATCTACTATATATATCAACTAATACTATATCATATGTTTCAATTCAAAACAAAACCAATCATCGAACGTACTTGCAGTAAATATTAAGCTATTAAGTTTCAGCTACTAGAGAACTGACCCTTGCAAGGTCCTTCAAAAATTAATTTATAGCCACGTAGGGCATAATCAGTTTTGTAACTAAAAAGTCTATCTTTGGAAATGAAACTAACACCCTAAACTACTTGGAACTGCTTAGTCAAAGACTAATCAACCGATCAGCCTCAACACTGACAGTGGCATCAGTTGCTTTGCGCGTGGCTGACCACTCCTCAAAAGCTACCATGAATCTCTCTAGCATCTCTCTGTTTGGTGAAGAAACAAGATCAAGCCTCTCTTCCCAGATACATTTACAGTTTTGCAACTACTCCAACTGGGTCTCCAATGTCTTTATTTGTTCTTCACCGAGCATTATCAGTGACTATACCCAGGCTATAACTGAGCAATCACGTGCTACCATTTCTTTGGCATCTTTTAACCCTTGTGCCTTCTCAGCGAAGGATTCCTTCATCTTGGATGCATCAATTCCAGTCTTTGCTTCACCCTTGGCTAAATTGTAGAGACAGTGTATATGGGTGCTAAGAACCTCTTCAACACAAGCTACTACCTTCAGAATCTGTCCTGATTCCTCGATACCTTGATCAAATAGAGTACATCTCCATTCCTCATTAATCTTGGCTACAAATAAGAGACTAGCATCGACGTTAGGTACTACCTTTTCAGATAAAAACTTGTCTATACCATAGACAAAAGCCTCATCCATGTTGGTTATCTCTATTTCCAAACCATCCCTCTTTCCTTCACAGAGTTTCATATTAGCCTTGACAACAGACACCAAAGAAGAAGACCTACTGGTTGAATCTTCATAAGCTTGTGCAAAACGGTTAACCATTTCACCAACCTCTCCCATCCAATTGTAGAATGCTTTAGAGAGAGATCTCTCTTTGTGTACCTGATCAAGGAATTTTTGATTATCTAGAGACCTGAAATCTAGATTTAGAGGTACCATTGCCAAAGGCTAGGGAACAAGGTTCTGCAACTACTAAATGTATTTTTCCATTTCACATAGAGCTTGTTTCAATTTTTCTTTATCTTCAGCATCTTTTAGTACTTTGTGGTTGATTTTCTTGTTTGCAGAATTCAGAATCTTCAAATCAGTCGCCCTAGAAGACACTCCTAAGTCTACTTTATCCACAATAAAATCTTGTTTAGTGATCTCAGTGTTTGTCTTGTCAGAGTTAGGCTTGAATATCTCTACAACCCAATGACCTATATTTGCATCTATATCTACCATAGACTCTGTCTTCGACTTCTTTTCCCTTGGGGATTTTCTGAGATATTTGCTAACCAAGTCACCAACAGGAATTGAGGTAGGAACGATGTTCCTCTTCTTGTTCACAGTCAAATCCATCCAGTTTGGAGTCTTAGGAGTTGTATTCTATAAGGAAATAATGGTGCTTGGATTACTTGGAGTGATTGGATCTTGTTGTCCTGCACTTCCACTCCCTACTGCTGATACTGAGTCCATATTTGATACTTTGACTCTTTTCAATCTTTTGAACTGCCTAACACTGGGCTCTTAAGTGTCAGAATCAAGAACAATTCAGAAAGAAGGGTCCACCTTCTCACCTCTTTTGCTTCTTTGCTTGGTAAACCTCATAGTGTCATCAGGAACCAACTCTGAATCTTCAATGTTAGGGATTTCTGAAGGATCAAAGATACCTGCAGAAAGCAACGGTTTAATCTTATTAGTTAGGACAGGGGAAGATTCAATCTTTGGAGTCCTCAGACTCCTCCTAGTTCCTAATGCAGGAGGTGCTTGAATTTTCTTTCTTTGAGATTTAAGCCATTGCCCTGTTCTCTAAAAAACCTCCTTAATGAAATACTTTATATCTTCATCTTCCATTTCCAACCAATCAACTCTTCTAATCACCACTTCAGTGCTTGATGTTCTGCTTTCTAATTCTAATACATTCTCATCTTCATCCTTTATATTTTTGATACTAAAAGGAAGTTTTAAAGTAGCAACTTGTTTGAGAGAAAATCTGGAGCACATTCTCTTTGTAACCTCAATTTCATCCTTGAAATCATCCCAGAAGTCTTCTAATTCTGGCTGATAAAGAAACATAGCATCGACCATGAAATGGCTCTCCACAAAACCTTTGCTATCAAAGTAATTCCTTGCATGATATGGTTGGAGGTTCATTTCTTTCAGATCATTTATCAAGAAGGCAAAATCATGCATCAACTGGAATCTGTAATGCCCCAGCTCTAGTCGGAAGAAAGCACCAATACCTCGCTTAACCTTGTATTTCTTCTCAACCATGGACAACTATCTTCCTACCTCAAGTAGAATACACTTGTCCATACAATACCTAGGAATTTTTAGGGGAGCATCACTAAAGCCTCCTACCCTCAAGTAGCTAAAGGTAGGGAACTAAATATAAAAAATTCCATAGATCTTCATGAATTCCATAGCTTCTTCTGATATCCTGCAGTTAGGTTTTCCCCTCAGCTCAAAGACTAACTTGGACATAAAGGTATCTTGCACTTTCTTGAAACCTATGGTATTTCTTCCTTTTTGCAACAGGGGATGGTACTCATAAATGGTCATACTGCTATTCCACTCTTCATGTGGTAGACCATCCCAAATTCTACAGATGACAAGGATATAAAAGAGGTATGAGGACATATAGAAACTAAAAATCAAGGTTGGCTGGGACAAACTTTCATGCAACTGTTCGGCTATAATTTCAGCCCAATCAATAGCATTACCAACGTCTAGGATGGCCTACACAAAAATGTACATCTATTCTTCCCAGTTGGTGTCTATGAGATTACTCTTAACCCTGTTTAACATTACTATTATATCCCTTACTTCTCTAAACATGTGATCTTTTCTGAGAGGTCTAGGTAGACATGAACCTCCTTTTTCTGGGTTTTGAAGCCAATCTCTAGCTATGTTATTCCTATATTCCCTCTTGTTTTTCTCAAAGTCTGCTATGGCTTTATTGATACTCCAATCCCCATAAACCTCCATTGGCGGGATTTTAAAAGCATCCATTATTATCGCTCTATTAATATTCACCAGAACTTCACCACTTTCTGTGTTGATGCACCTCTCAGCCTTATTATATCTATTGTGACATTCTATCACAAGCTTTGGACATGGAATTACCTCAGCAAAACTAGCAGCTTCTAACAGACCACTCTCTACAATCTTGATAGATATGGCCTCGTCAACTGTTTTCCTTAATCTTTGCACAATTTCTCCAATGTCATCATCCATTATCACTGTATCCCTCATCTCAAGCAAACAACTACTGATTGGGGAAAATTTATTTCCCTTTACGACTTTTACTTTGGAAGAAAACATACTGAAACAAAATCTTGCAAGATTCTTACGAAGCCAGCTCTTTGCTTTTAAAATGAAGAAGCTTAAAGGAATTATAGGGCCAAGGTTACTATAGAACTCACCATTTTTCTACTTCTTGAAAATATTACCTCGCTGCTCCAAGATGTCTCCAGAAGATAAGCATAGCAAGATAAAGAAATGAAAAGAGAGGGAAAATAAATACACACACACTTGCTTTGATTCCCATCAACTCAAGAGAACTGCCATGTAATCAGTTTTTACGCCGCAATAAATGTTAACAACTTGTTATACACAGTTCTCTTTAGTAAGAAAATCCCATGAGCTGTGGTGGCACCACTCCTTTGGTCGCATCAATCATTTCATTGTCAGTCTATAAAGATTTGGATCGCGACTTATATCCAGGTATTATTACATCTTGAAATTCGATCTTTGAACCATAAAGTTTCATTTCAAAGTACACGATTCATGATGTTTTAAGTAATATGCACACTTGACAACTGTGTTGGACCCCTAGGACATCTATAATCAAGTTCGGAGATTTATGAACTGTGATACCAAAACCTTGACTTGGGAGACTTTTAATGCAAAGTTGTTGAAGTGCAGATTTAAACGTGAACCTTGAACTATAAAGTTTGGGGTTCAAAGTTCAAAATTCATTTTAACATTTACAAACAAACACGTGACCGTGATGAGAAAATCTTTTATTACTATGATGCTACCTATACATGATGCTTTTGGAGAAATGCATATTGAACTTTGAACCTTGAACCGACAGGTTCAAGTTCAAAGTTCAAGGTTCAATTTACAACTTAAACTTTGACAAAGTCAGGAAACTTCCATGCATGAATAAGATGAAATTTATTTGACTGGCAACAGGTGGCTCCGACTGGGGATTAGGACTGTGAAGGACTAAATAATGAATCCAAGCTCTCTGGTTTCACACTAAGCTAAAAAGGCAACACACGCAACTAACCTACAACACAACAAAAACATATGTACAAAGGACTACTAAACTTAATTAGAACTCATAAAGCTTTGGATCTTGCCCGTTATAAGGTAAGGGCATTTCTGTTCCATCCGCATACTTGAGCTTGATAGAATTAGGTCCTAGCACTTGACTGATTTCAAAAGGCCCCTTCCAAAGGGACTCAAATTTACTGTGGGCACCTCGGGGCTCTCTCCTTTTATCCCATAACCGCACTATCATTTTCCATGAACTTCCTAGGCCTGGCTCGCCTGTCAAAAATCTTTTTTACTCAGGATTGATGCAGCGCTATGCGGTTTACCATTTCTTCTCTTTCTTCCTGTATCTTGCTTAGGTACATGATCCTTTTATCCAACCCATAAAAAAAAGTTTGGTCTTCAATCATCTTCTGCAATTTTATTGCGGCAAGCTCTAGAGGCAATGAGAGTTGAGCTTCTACTCCATAGACCAATTCAAATAGATTCATACCTATAGCTCTCTTAGGAGAAGGACGATCAGCCCAAAGATAGCTCACGTCCTTCTTTAGTATTATGATCGTCCTTCAAACTTGATCATCCTTCAAACTTGATTCATACCTATAGTCTTTGGAATTTTCGCTCACTAACTTCTTCATAATACTGATCAAGTTTTTATTGGTAGATTCTGCTTGCCCATTGCCTTGGGGAAATTAATCAAATGAGTGTGCTAATTTTATCCCATTATCATAACAAAAAATTTGCATGTCTTGAGAAGAGAAGTTTTGTGCATTATCAACAACAATCTTTGTAGGAACACCAAATCTGACCAGAATATTCTCTTTCAAGAAAGAACAGACCACTTCAGTAGTAGTTTTTCTCACTGCAATAGCTTCTACCCATTTAGTAAAATATTCTATAGCTGTTAAGATATGGGTATGTCTGGCACTAGATAGGGGGTTTATTGGTCCTATAAAATCTAAACCCCATTGCTTGAATGGCTCTTCAATTATCACTGTTCTTAAGGGAAAAGAAGCTAAATGTGGCTTACCATAAAATAGCTTGCATTTCTTGCATTGCGCTACCATTTATATGCATCCTTAAACATTCCAGGCTAGTAATAATAGTTCCTCAAAATTTTGAAAGCTGTTACCATTGATGAGAAGTGCCCACCACATGCTTCACTATGGAATGACCGAAGCAACTTCTTCTGTTGATCCTCATCTACACACCTGAGAAACATTCCATCCAAACCTCTCTTATACAAAATATCATCCACTATGACATATTTGGCTACTTTAAGCTTCAAATTCCTCTGCTCCTTTGTTGTAAGATGAGCTGGACACTCCCCATAGGTGAGATAAAAGGCTACATCTGAGAACCATGTATCTTTCAATCTTGTAAATAAGGATAGAGGGATGGCACCTTCAGAAGCTACATCATTTTCTGTGATCAATTTGCATAAGCCCTGACCCCTAACCAATTTGGCAGGTTTGATCTCTAAATCAAACTCTTGAACTTTACCCACCCAATTGGCCCTTTTATTCATGGACACCTCATGTTGAGTTAGGATACTCTCGACAACGGAATTTGGAACATATACGGTGGAATGAGAATGCAGAATGTAATACCGGAATTGCTTGACGGCCTTTACCACTGCATAAGCCTATTTTTCTATGGGTGAATACTTTAATTCATGATTCTTTAGAGGAATGCTCATAAAGGAAATGGGAACCTCTTCACCAGCCTCATTCTTTTGTAATAGGACACCTAACATAGTGTGCTCAGATGCATAACAATGTATGACAAAGTCTTTACAAAAATCTAGATTAGCGAGGATTGGAGCTTGTGTAATTGCTTCTTTAACCTCATCAAAAGACTTCATAGCCTCATCATTCCATCTAAAAGTCTACTTCTCGCTTAACAAGTTCACCATGGGCCTAGTTGTTTCTGAAAAATCTAGCACAAATATCCTTAGAAAGTTGATTTGCCCAAAGAAAGACCTTATTCCACTTCTGTGAGATGGCAAACACAGTTGCTAAATTGCCCGCACCCTCTCAGGATATATTGCGATTCCCTTTTCTGACACTATGTGACCTAACAATTTTCCCTCAGTCACACAGAAAATAGATTTCTTGGGATTTAAAGATATCCCTTGGTTCCTACATTCTTGGAGAATGAGCTTCAGATCTTTAGCATGCTTCTTCCTTCTATGGGAGAAAATAGTCATATCATCAAGGTACACCATGATCACTTTGTTCATTAGGTGACTAAAGGAAGAATTCATGACCTGCTGGAACGTTGCTCTTGCATTGATCAAACCGAATGACATTCGGTTATATGCAAACGTACCCCAAGGGGTAGTGAATGTTGTAATGTGTTGGTCCTCATGAGCCACACTAATTTGGTTGTACCTTGAGAACCCGTCCAACATTGACATCATTTTAGAACCTGCTACCATCTGAAGAATATGATCCATATTGGGGAGAGCAAAGTTGTCCTTCAAACTTAACTGATTAAGATTCTTGAAATCAATGCAAATTCAAATTTCTCCATTCTTCTTGCGAACAAGTACTATGTTTGCTACCCAGGTAGAATGATGGATTGGGTAAATTATTTTAGCTTTAAGCATTTTATCTACCTCTCAGAAAATAGCATCATCCACTCTAGGGTTATAATTTCTCAATTTCTGCCTGAAGGGTTTGGCTCCTGGTTTCAGAGAAATGTAGTGTTGGAATTTCCCCTTTTTGAAATTTGTCAAATCTTCATATGACCATGCAAACACATCTCTAAACTCTCACAGTAATCTTCTGAATACCTCTTTCTTAATAGGGCTGCAGCATGTACCTAAGTTGACAAACTTAGGGTCTTCATTACTCCCATATTGATTTTCTCAAAACTACTGGATTGTTCTTCTTTTGTCCCATCAGCATGGCCCACAAAGCAATCTTTACGATCAAACAACTTTTCCATAGTTACAAGACCTTTAGGAATATGATTTCCTTTTAAATGAATAACATCTTCTCCCTTTTCAACCTCCTCGTTAGCACCAAACTCTTCGCATTCAAATTCTGACCCTTCAAAAAAGACAGAGGAAAACTTTTCTGTACCCTGAAGAAAAGACAACACATGAGCATCATCACTGAAGACTTGCCAAGAATTAGTATTATCTGGTACATTAGGTCGATGAATGAGCTCAATGGTATATTGATCACTATCAAAGTCAGGATGAGGAATTAACAGCGCCGCAGAATCGGCTAGAGCATTTGCTTTGGAGTTCTATTCTCTAGGTATGGACTCAATTGAAAATGCCTCAAAACCTTCAACCTCATCCCAAACTCTATTCCTATAGTGCTTCATTCTGTCATTCCTCACTGCATATTTTCCTCTCACTTGTTTCACAATTAACTCAACATCTCCTTTTGCTTTAAGCATTTTAATGCCTTTTCTCTTTGCTTCTTGAATCCCAAGTAACAGGGCTTCATATTCTGCAGTATTGTTGGTATTCTCAAACTCAAGCTTGTAAGAAAAAGGGAATTTTTCTTCAGTTAGAGATATTAATACCACCCCAGCACCCAAACCAATAGATGAACAACTACCATCAAATTCTAAGGTCCACATTTCCTCTTTATCAAGATATTTTTCATTCATGACATCAATTTTTGGCATGATCAAATAGTTAGAGAACTTAGTCTCCTAGTACAACATGTGAGACTTAGGATCATATGAGGGAAAAATAGTGTACTTGCACTTAGTCTTAGGTTATAGAGTAACCTTCTTATCCCAAATGGGGATGATAGCTTAAGACCAATCTAATTTGA
Organism: Chamaecyparis obtusa; assembly: GCA_027943335.1. Taxonomy (NCBI): domain Eukaryota; kingdom Viridiplantae; phylum Streptophyta; class Pinopsida; order Cupressales; family Cupressaceae; genus Chamaecyparis; species Chamaecyparis obtusa. The sequence goes on along the minus strand of BSBK01010984.1, from coordinate 124,430 downwards.
TCTCTCCACCCAGATCTCTACAAAAGGTTCTGCTTAAGAGCATACCATAACTAGCTGGTATGTCAGCAACCAGGATGGTCAACTTGAGCCTTTTATCAGGGAAAGCTGCTAACGCAACTTGAGCATCTTTGATTTGGCCAATCAAAGGAACTTGCTTAGAATCCATGGAGTAGCACCTACCGAAGGTTTTTGTCAAAGGCAAATCAAGGGCTTTTGCTACTGAAGAGGGCATGATATTTTCAGAAGCTCCAGAATCTATAATACAATTACTAAGCTTATGACCATGGATGAACAATGATACATAAAAAGGCTTAGGTTTTCCTATTACAGGAGGAGGTTTTGAGGATTCGAGATTGATGATGGGCTCTTTAACTTCAAGTTGTTTAATGTTTGGGTCATTAGAGATTTCTCTAGTGGATACAATATTTGTTTGATTGGACTGCACAATAGGAGAAGAACCCTTCACATAAGCAACCAACTTATCCAATTCACTAGGATTTGACTTCAAATATTCAATAGGGGATATTTGTATTTTAGAGGACTTAAAGAACTCTATGAAATCAAAAGTTGGTTTAGAATCTGACCTTTTAAGGATTTTAATCCTTGTTGGTTCACTCCCTGGAGTCTTTGTGTTGCTGCTAGCTTGACTCATTGGTTCTTTATCCTTCTTGCCTTGGAAAGAAGATGAAGTGTGGCTGTGAATATTTCCACCCTTCTATGCTCGTGTAAGCACTGAACATGAAGGATTCTCCAGAGTTGTAAGAATGTCACCACCTCGTTATGAGTCAGACTCATATTCGAGATAATAACTTATGGAGTCGCCAGGTCCTTCGAAGTTATCTTCATTGCTAGGAATTTGCACAATGGTTTCTTTGTTGGCCTCCATTTGCTTGTACCACACCATCTCAGGACAAGAATCACCATCATGCTCATCAGTTAAGTGAAAGATACACATGTTACTTTTAGCGGGAGGTGCCTCAATTTGAAGTCTAGGCTGATTTGGTAAAGTATTTGACTGCTTTGCATAATTTCCCATTCCTTGGCCTCCATACCTTCTAGGGATATCTTGATAGGGAGCAGGGGTAGCCTTTGGTAATTGCCTCTTTAGGGTAATCATATCATTTACTAGTCTCTGAACAACATAATCAAATGATCCAGATGTAGAAGGCTGATTATTAGGAGTTTAAACCTCTCTTCTCCATTTACCAGCAGTAATCATGTCATCTTCAAGCTCCACTACTAATGCTTGAGCAACTGCCAAGTCTGCCACCCTTCCTCATCTAAGATGGAAGCTGATATCTTGGGGCATAGCATTTACAAATAAGACTTTTCTGTTCTTGTCATTGGGATGATAAGCATTTGGAATCTGCTGCAAGAGCTTGTTAAATTTAGCAACAAATTCCTACATGGGTTCATGCATCTCCTTCTTTAATTGAAAGAGCTACAACAATAAGGAGTGTTCATCATCGACTGCTTTGCAGTGAGCCAGAAAAGTTGTTCTCATACCATTCCAACTTGTTATTGAACCATTTGGAAAATGATGAAACCAATCTGTAGCGGTTTCAATCAAAGTTTGAACGAAAAAATGGATTGCCACATATTTTGTATCCATGTCTATAACACTACATGTAGTATTGAAAGCATTAATATGATCACTTGGGGAAACTTTACCATCACCATTGAATTTGGGTAGAACCTCTCTAGCCCCTTTGGGTAAAGCTTGTCCTATTAAAATTTGATAGATCCAGAGGACCAACCTGAGTGCCCCATGGCTGATTTTGGGCCATGATGGGTAGAGAAAAATTTAGAGGTTGAGGATTAAAAAGAGATGGGGCTAATGTGCCAGATAATGTAAGCACCTGGAAACCAGAAATGGGTGTGGTAGACTTGGTAGGAGAGGATGCTCTACTGGTTGTTTGGGTCTTTCTTCGCACAGAGATATTGAGGTTAAAATTTAATCTCTCAAGGGCTTTAAAATCTTCATCAACCAGTCCTTTTGCTTTATCCCCTCTGGTATACCTCTTTTCTACCAGCTTATTGATTATGATTGTAACAAAGATATATTAATAAAGAAAAGACCTATCCTCTAGGTCTTTGGGCTGCTATCTTTTCTACAACAGCTGGTCAAGCCAAAGGTAAATGTCTCAACCACTCTCCAATTTCTTCCTACTCTTCAATTACTAACCTCACTTGTTGATATTGCTGACCACTTGTTCTCAAGTTGCAAGCAGTTGTGTTAAGATCAACGATAATATCCTCTTGTGTATTAGAGAAGTGAAGATCAGGTTGTAACACTGGGGGAAGCTCTTGCTGATCAGGAATTACCTCAACACATAGCACCATAACTGATCATTAAATGAAAAGAGTTAAGCCCTGGTCTATTTGTTAGAGTCCCCAGTAGAGTCGCCAAAAATATGTTGGTATACATATTTTCCTTCTTACTAAAACTATATCAATCTACTAACACTCTTGCCCAAAATGAAGGAAAAAATCATACAACAGTTGAGCTAGTCACTCACGACTAAACTCTCCGCGATCAAAGGAGCAACTACCTTATATAAAGATCAATCTTGACAATCCATTTATTTGAAAAGAAAGGAAAACAGTAAAAATAATGTATACTTTTAACCTCAAAGTACGAAAGGCTTTTCAATTCTCATATAAAATTACTACAAAAGATTTAAGTTCTGAGAAAGATCCACACACATCTAAGCAACTTGACTAAGATTGCAAAAGAAACACTCTCAGGAAGATTGATTCAACATATACTAAAATAAAAATAAAGAATGGAGAGATGATCTTGAAACATACACACAAATTACAGCAACATGAAATTAATTCCAACTGAAACCAACATACATGTAGTAACCAGACCAACTAATCTGAGAAAGATACTATTATCTGCTATATATATCAACTGATACTATATCATATGTTTCAATTTAAAAAAAAACCATTCATCGAAAGTACTTGTAGTAAATATTAAACCATTAAGTTTCTGCTACCAGAGAACTGACCCTTGCAAGGTCCTTCAAAAATTAATTTATAGCCATGCAGGGCATAATCAGTTTCATAACTAAAAAGTCTATCTTTGGAAATGAAACTAACACCCTAAACTACTTGGAACTGCTTGGTCAAAGACTAATCAACCGATTATCTTTTCTTGGCCTCAGCACTAGCGGTGGCATTAGTTGCTTTGTGCGTGGCTGACCACTCCTCAAAAGCTGCCACAAATCTCTCCAGCATCTCTCTGTTTGGTGAAGAAACAAGATCAAGCCTCTCTTCCCAGATACATTTACAATTTTGCAACTGCTCCAGCTTGGTATCCAATGTCTTTATTTGTTCTTCGCAAAGCATTATCAGTGACTAAACCTGGGCTACAACTAAGAAATCACGTGCTACCATTTCTTTGGCATCTTTTAACCCTTGTGCCTTCTCAGCGAAGGATTCCTTCATCTTGGATGCATCAATTCCAGTCTTTGCTTCACCCTTGGCTAAATTGTAGAGACAGTGTATATGGGTGCTAAGAACCTCTTCAACACAAGCTACTGCCTTCAGAATCTGTCCTGATTCCTCGATACCTTGATCAAACAAAGTACATCACCATTCCTCATTAATCTTGGCTACAAATAAGAGACTAGCATCGATGTCAGGTACTACATTTTTAGATTAAAACTTGTCTATACCATAGACAAAAGCCTCGTCCATGTTGGTTACCTCTATTTCCAAACCATCCCTCTTTCCTTCCCAGAGTTTCATATTAGCCTCGACAACAGACACCAGAGAAGAAGACCTACTAGTTGAATCTTCATAAGCTTGTGCAAAATGGTTAACCATTTCACCAACCTCTCCCATCCAATTGTAGAATGCTTTAGAGAGAGATCTCTCTTTGTGTACCTGATCAAGGAATTTTTGATTATCTAGAGACTTGACATCCAGATTTAGAGGTACCATTGCCAAAGGCTGGGGAATAGGGTTTTGCAGATGCTGAATGTATTTTTCCATTTCACATAGAGCTTGTTTCAATTTTACTTTATCTTTTGCATCTTTTAGTACTCTGTGGTTGATTTTCTTGTTTGCAGAATTCAGAATCTTCAAATCAGCCGCCCTGGAAGACACTCCTAAGTCTACTTTCTCCACACTGAAATCTTGTTTAGTGACCTTGATGTTTGTCTTGTCAGAGTTAGGCTTGAATATCTCTGTAACCCAATGACCTGTATTTGGGTCTATATCTACCATAGACTTTGTCTTCAGCTTCTTTGTCCTTGGGGATTTTCTGAGATATTTGCTAACCAAGTCACCAATAGGAATTGAGGTAGGAATGATGTTCCTCTTCTTGTTCACAGTCAAATCCATCCAGTTTGGAGTCTTAGGAGTTGTATTCTGTAAGGAAATAGTGGTGCTTGGATTATTTGGAGTGACTAGATCCTGTTGTCCTGCACTTCCACTCCCTGCTGCTGATACTAAGTCCATATTTGATACTGTGCCTCTTTTCAATCTTTTGAACTGCCTAACACTGGGCTCTTCAGTGTCAAAATCAAGAACACTGCAGAAAGAAGGGTCCATGTTCTCACCTCTTTTTCTTCTTTGCCTGGTAAACCTCACAGTGTCATCAGGAACCAACTCTGAATCTTCAATGTTAGGGATTTCTGAAGGATCGGAGATACTTGCAGAAAGCAATAGTTTAATCTTATTAGTTAGGACAGGGGAAGATTCAATCTTTGGAGTCCTCAGACTCCTAGTTCCCAATGCAAGAGGTGCTTGAATTTTATTTCTTTGAGCTTTAAGCCATTGCTCTGTTCTCTGAAAAGCCTACTTAGTCAAAGACTTTATATCTTCATCTTCCCTTTCCAACCAATCAACTCTTCTAATCACCACTTCAATGCTTGATGTTGTGCTTTCTGATTCTAATACATTCTCATCTTCATCCTTTATATTTCTAATACTGAAAGGAAGTTTTAAAGCAGCAACTTGTTTGAGAGAAAATCTAGAGCACATTCTCTTTGTAACCTCAATTTCATCCTTGCAATCATCCCAAAAGTCTTCTAATTCTGGCTGATGAAGAAACATAACATCTACCCTAAAATGGATCTCCACAAAACCTTTGATATCAAAGTAATTCCTTGCCTGATATGGTTGGAGGTTCATTTCTTTTAGCTCATTTATTAAGAAGGCAAAATCATGCATCAACTAGAATCTATAATGCCCCAGCTCTAGTGGGAAGAAAGCACCAATACCTTGCTTAACCTTGTATTTATTCTCAACCATCAACATCTATCTTCCTACCTCAAGTAGAATACACTTGTCCAGACAATACCTAGGAAGTTTCAAGGGAGCATCATTGAAGCCTCCTACCCTCAAGTAGCTAAAGGTAGGGAACTGAATATAAAAACTACCATAGATCTTCACAAATTCCATAGCTTCTTCTGATATCCTGCAGTTAGGTTTTACCCTCAGCTCAAAGACTAACTTGGACATAAAGGTATCCTGCACTTTCTTGAAACCTATGGGATTTATTCCTTTTTGCAATAGGGGATGGTACTCATAAATGGTCATACTACTATTCCAATCTTCATGTGGTAGACCATCCCAAATTCTATAGATGGCAAGGATATAAAAAAGGTACGAGGACATATAGAAACTAAAAATCAAGGCTGGCTGGGACAAACTTTCATGCAACTATTCGACGATAATTTTGGCCCAATCAATAGCATTACCAACGTCTAGGATGGCTTGTACAAAAATGTAAATCCAATCTTCCCAGTTGGTGTCTATGGGATTACCCTTAACCCTGTTTAACATTACTGTTATATCCCTTACTTCTCTAAATAGGTGATCTTTTCTGAGAGGTCTAGGTAGATGGGAACCTCATTTTTCTAGGTTTAAAATCCAGTCTCTAGCTATGTTATTCCTATATTCCCTCTTGTTTTGCTCAAAGTCTGCTATGGCTTTATCGATACTCCAATCCCCATAAACCTCCGTTGGCAGGATTTTAAAAGCAACTATTATTATCGCTCTGTTAATATTCACCAGAACTTCACCACTTTCTATGTTGATGCACCTCTCAGCCTTATTATATCTATTGTGACATTCTATCACAAGCTTTGGACATGGAATTACCTTAGGAAAACTAGCAGCTTCTAACAAACTACTCTCTACAATCCTGACAGATATGGCCTTGTCAACTATTTTCCTTAATCTTTGCACAATTTCTCCAATGATATCATCCATTATCACCTTATCCCTCATCTCAGGCAAACAACTACTGATTGGGGAAAATTTATTTCCCTTTATGAATTTTACTTTGGAAGAAAACATACTGAAACAAAATCTTGCAAGATTCTTACGAAGCCAACTCTTTTCTTTTAAAATGAAGAATCTTAAAGGAATTATAGGGCCAAGGTTACTGTAGAACTCACCATTTTTCTGCTTCTCAAAAATGTTACCTCGCTACTCCAAGATGTCTCTAGAAGATAAGCATAGCAAGATGAAGAAATGAAAAGAGAGGGAAAATAAATACACACACACTTGCTTTGATTCCCATCAACTCAAGAGAACTACCATGCAATCAATTTTTACGCCGCAATAAATGTTAACATTCTGTTATACACACTTCTCTTCAGTAAGAAAATCCCATGAGCTAAGGTGGCACCATTCCTTCGATCACATCAATCATTTCATTGTCAGTCTATAAAGATTTGGCTCACGACTTATATTCGGGTATTATTACATCTCAAAATTTGATCTTTGAACCATAAAGTTTGGGTTCAAAGTACATGATTCACGATGTTTTAATTAATATGCACACTTGACAACTGTGGTGGACCCCTAGGACATCTATAATCAAGTTCAGAGATTTATGAACTGTGATACCAAAACCTTGACTTGGGAGACTTTTAATGCAAAGCTGTCGAAGTGCATATTTAAATGGGAACCTTGAACCATAAAGTTTGGGGTTCAAAGTTCAAAATTCATTTTAACATTTACAAATGATCATGTGACCACGACGGGAAAAGCTTTTATTACTGTGACGCTACCTATACATGACACTTTTGGAGAAATGCATATTGAACTTTGAACCTTGAACTGATAGGTTCAAGTTCAAGGTTCAATTTACAACTTAAACTTTGACAAAGTCAGGAAACTGCCGCACACAAATAAGATTAAATTTATTTGACTGACAACATTACCCACGACCCCTTAAGACACTCTAGGACCACTTATGTTACCCACAACCCCTTAAGACACTCTATGACTCTTATCTATACCTTAGGACCTCTTATGTTTTCCATGACCCCTTAAGACACTCTAGGTCATATTAGGTCCTAACAGGTTGAGTATTAGGTCATATTAGGAAATGAGGTATGTCTAAGTTGTTTCTCTCTCTAGATATTTTAAGTTGATGGTTAATACTTGTCTTAATGTTCATCATGTAAATGTTATATTGTAATACCTAATTTTAGAGCTAATTAGACCTACTAAGACTAATTATTAGCAATTAGGACCTATTAAGACTAATTAGAGGTCTAACTAGACCTAACTAGACCTATTAGTACCAAGTAGACCTATTAGGACTTTAACCAACATTAGTCTGACCAATTAGATATATTAGGACCTATTAGGTCCAAATAGACCTAACTAAACCTAGCTAGACCTATTAGGACCAATTAGATAGGTAAATAGACCAATTAGGACCTATTAGGAACAAAATTTAGGACCTATTAGACTTAACTAGACCTAACTATACCAAGACCAATTAGGACCTATTAGGAACAAAATTTAGGACCCAATTATCTACCTAATTAGACCTAATTAGACCTATTAGGACCAATTAGGACTAATTAGAACCAATTATGACCAATTAGAACTAATTAGGACCTAATTAGACTCAATTAGAACCAATTAGGACCTAATTAGACTTAATTAGAACCAATTAGGACCTAATATGACCAATTAGGACCTACTATGACCCCTTAAGACACTCTAGGACCACTTATGTTACCCATGACCCCTTAAGACACTCTAGGACCTTTATCTATAGCTTATGACATCTTATGTTACCCATGACCCCTTAAGACACTCTAGGACCACTTATGTTACCCACGACCCCATAAGACACTCTATGACCAATTAGGACCTATTAGGAACAAAATTTAGGACCTATTAGACTTAACTAGACCTAACTGTACCAAGACCAATTAGGACCTATTAGGAACAAAATTTAGGACCCAATTATCTACCTAATTAGACCCAATTAGACCTATTAGGATCAATTAGGACTAATTAGAACCAATTATGACCAATTAGAACTAATTAGGACCTAATTAGACTCAATTAGAACCAATTAGGACCTAATATGACCAATTAGGACCTACTATGACCCCTTAAGACACTCTAGGATCACTTATGTTACCCACGACCCCTTAAGACACTCTAGGACCTTTATCTATAGCTTATGACATCTTATGTTACCCACGACCCCTTAAGACACTCTAGGACCACTTATGTTACCCATGACCCCTTAAGACACTCTTGGACCACTTATGTTACCCACGACCCCTTAAGAGACTCTAGGACTCTTATCTAGACCTTATGACCTCTTATGTTACCCATGACCCCTTAAGACACTCTAGGACCACTTATGTTACCCACGACCCCTTAGGACACTCTAGGACCACTTATGTTACCCACAACCCCTTAAGAGACTCTAGGACTCTTATATATACCTTAAGACCTCTTATGTTACCCATGACCCCTTAAGACACTCTAGGACCTTTATCTATAGCTTATGACATCTTATGTTACCCACGACCCCTTAAGACACTCTAGGACCACTTATGTTACCCACAACCCCTTAAGAGACTCTAGGACTCTTATTTATACCTTAAGACCTCTTATGTTACCCATGACCCCTTAAGACTCTCTAGGATCACTTATGTTACCCACAACCCCTTAAGATACTCTAGGACTCTTATCTGTACATTATGACCTCTTATGTTACCCACGACCCCTTAAGACACTCTAGGACCACTTATGTTACCCACAACCCCTTAAGACACTCTAGGACCACTTATGTTACCCATGACCCCTTAAGAGACTCTAGGAATCTTATCTATACCTTCAGACCTCTTATGTTATCCACAACCCCTTAAGGCACTCTAGGACCACTTATGTTACTCACGACCCCTTAAGACACTCTAGGACCACTTATGTTACTCACGACCCCTTAAGAGACTCTAGAAATCTTATCTATACCTTAGGACCTCTTATGTTACCCATGACCCCTTAAGACACTCTAGGACCCTTATCTATAGCTTATGCCATCTTATGTTACCCACGACCCCTTAAGACACTCTAGGACCACTTATGTTACCCATGACCCCTTAAGAGACTCTAGGACTCTTATCTATACCTTAGGACCTCTTATGTTACCCACGACCCCTTAAGACACTCTAAGACCCTTATCTATAGCTTATGACCTCTTATGTTATCTACGACCCCTTAAGACCTACTTAGTACATCTTAGGACCCTTAAGACCTAATAAGACCACTTACATGACCTAATAGGACCTATAATTTTATATATTTAGATATTTGTTTCCATTTTACATGCAGTTATAACATGTAATCAAGTACTTAATTATTAACACTTGGCTTTCACATGTTATGTATCTAGATGGCCGCTCAGGGTGCACCTCAAACTCCTGATATGCAGACCATTTTTCATATTGCTGATACGGAGATGGCTAGACTTATAGAGTCTATTTGTTATTCTTCAGCAGATGGTATATATAGAGATACTTGTGCTACTATATTGACCAGTTTGGAGACTATGAATGCCAGATTGAGGTCTCACTTCTCCTTCACGCCTTAGGTAGTTGAGACCATTTTTCAAAAGTTGAGGGAGGAGGTCTCGGGTGATGTTTCCTTGGTGATGGTTCAGATCCTTGTCCCCATGGAAACCATCAAATGAGAGGTTTTCCCACATTATGAGGGGAGGGCCACTGTGAGGGCATATCAGGTCACACGGTGTGTGCTACCTCAGATTGCATGTATGATTTACCCTCATTTTCTTGCAGCACATGGTCGTTATCCAAATAATGACTAGATTCCATTATATTTTGCACAACAGTTGTACCCTGAGTTCTGTTTGGAACTCAGGGTCAACTATTTAGATCTTCCAGCATATTATGGTCAGGGGCTTGGTAGGGTTGTAGACCATGATCAATATCGTAGGGATGATCAAGTTATACAATGTCGTAGACAGCTAGTTGGGGATAGGACTCCGACAGTGGCACCGATGATGGTTGCTACTACAGATAGATTCATCATTGCTTCTCAGAGGGGAGTTGTGGATAGTATAGGAAAGATTGCTTCTGCAACCACATCCATCACTTTAGATTTAGTGGACAAATACATTTTGACTAGATCGAGTAGAGCCAGATCATCTTCTGAGGCTTCGTCTAGTACTACTGTAGGTGCGACTGAGGAGACATATAGAGCTACAGGTCTTCCTGTACTTGGAGAGATACAAGCATTGTCAGGTCATCAGAGTACTTTAGATATGGCCCTTTACTTTTTGGAAGATCTCCTGCAAGCCTATTCTCATATTGCTGACATGCACAGGATCCCAATACATTTAGTCAAGGATTTCATTGCACTTACATGGGGTCCTGTAGTTCCACCGACACAAGATGTACCATCTACTAGTTAGGCACAACATAGTGCAGAGCGTCGTGCACCCACAAATCACTCTACAGCTGCAAAGCCAGGTATACAAATTGGAGATGTACACATCACCATTGAGGGCCTAGATGCTTTTGATGAACAGTTGCGTGGGTTGGGTCAGGTTGATGTTAGCACTGATTTTAGGTCATTTATGGATATGTTATTGCATCTAGATGGTTCAAGTTCTACATCAATCCCCTCCCAGCTAGTGTCACCCCTACACTCCTCATTACTACAGAGGTTTAGGACCTTAGGTGGTGTGGGTAATGCAGTTTCAGTTGATGATACGATGGTGCAGTGTGCTGATGATCCTCCTCCTCCTAAGACCTAGGTACATATAAAATTTTCTTTTCTTTTTTATTAGGAGTTTTAGTGAACAATTAATTGTAGACATGTGTATTGATGTTTATTCAATGTATAATATTTTGTAGGCATAGTTAGCAGAGCATGTTACCTCTAGCGTGGGCTCAGAGCATCTTCCTATGAGAGATCCACATGATATGACACCTACTAGTGGTTAGGTAAGTTTTATATATATGTATGTTTAAGCATGAATGTGTACACATGTATTTATATATTTAAAGTACTTTACATAATATATATATTATGCACATGTATATAATCAATTGGTGTACACTAAATTTGCAGGGGTCAGTCACTGCTTTACAACCAGAGGATGCTTTTCATAGGAGCAATTCAATAGATGTGACACCTATTAGTGGTCAGGTAATTTTTAAAAATATGTAAGTTTAAACATGCATTTATAATATTTTAATTATTTTAGATTATTATCATATATACATGCATTTATATTCACAAGGATCAGTTGTTGTCTCACAGCCAAAGGATGCTCGTGGCAGTCGCTCTGTTTGCATGTGCCTAGATGACTCCCTAGTTTAGGACATGTTGAACATATCTTTTATTTGAGACTCAGTTTATGATTCGAGACATATATTTGATTAGATGTACTTATATTTGATTTGAGACATATATTTGATTAGAGACATATGATTCGAGACATATATTTGATTAGATGATATGATTAGATAATATGATTTGATTTGATTTGATTTGATGATATATGATTTGATTTGATTAGATGATTTTATTTGATGATATATGATTTGATTAGATGGTTTTATTTGATTAGATGATATGATTTGATATGATTTGATTAGAGAATTTTATTTGATGATATATGATTTGATTAGATGGTTTTATTTGATTAGATGATATGATTTGTTTAGATATGATAAGTAATATAACTAATTTCATCATTTTTTAGTGTCTTAAGGGGAGGTCTTAAGGGGATCTAGAATTAATATCATAATAACTAGTTAATACATGTAACTAATGGATAATAACTATTCTAACTAATTCTAGAACTAACACATGTCATAAGTAATATAACTAATTTCATCATTTTTTAGTGTCTTAAGGGGAGGTCTTAAGGGGATCTAGAATTAATAGCATAAAAGATAACTAGAGAATACATGTAACTAATGGATAATAACTATTCTAACTAATTCTAGAACTAACACATGTCATAAGTAATATAACTAATTTTATCATTTTTTAGTGTCTTAAGGGGAGGTCTTAAGGGGATCTAGAATTAATATCATAAAAGATAACTAGTTAATACATGTAACTAATGGATAATAACTTTTCTAACTAATTCTAGAACTAACACATTTCATAAGTAATATAACTAATTTCATCATTTTTTAGTGTCTTGAGGGGAGGTCTTAAGGGGATCTAGAATTAATATCATAAAAGATAACTAGTTAATACATGTAACTAATGGATAATAACTTTTCTAACTAATTCTAGAACTAACACATGTCATAAGTAATATAACTAATTTCATCATTTTTTAGTGTCTTGAGGGGAGGTCTTAAGGGGATCTAGAATTAATATCATAAAAGATAACTAGTTAATACATGTAACTAATGGATAATAACTATTCTAACTAATTATAGAACTAACACATGTCATAAATAATATAACTAATTTCATCATTTTTTAGTGTCTTAAGGAGAGGTCTTAAGGGGATCCAGAATTAATATCATAAAAGATAACTAGTTAATACATGTAACTAATGGATAATAAATATTCTAACTAATTCTAGAACTAACACATGTCATAAGTAATATAACTAATTTCATCAAAGCATACATAAAATCTTTAACTAATATGCAATCTATAAAAATCATTGAATAATCAAAGTATACATATAAAATTCTATATATTAAAACCATTGAACCATCAAATAGGTCCATCATATATCAACAAATTATAGTCCATCATATGTTTAAATATATAAACAAAGTATAATGAAATTTAATCCAGAGATATCAAGTAGGTCCTAACACAAGAAATAAGTATACATATGATACTTTTTAGACCAACTCAAGTGGTTTAGTCCTTTCATGGAGAACATGTAATATTCTCTCACGATCCTCACTATCTAGTCTCCACTTACGACGTCCACGTTGAGATTTAACTGTATGAAGACAAATGGATGTGGTAACTACTAGGTGACTATATTGAAACACCTTATTATCTAGTTTGTAATAAACAAAGTGAATACCATGTTGAATTACTTTGATTTGCTTGAAATATGTTCCCTCTAAAACAACTGAACCTGCAGGTCACAAATTTTAACAATATATAAACTTAAACAAACTCAATTTGAAATTTGATAAAAGGTTGAAATTTAAAATTTACAAATTGAGTTCAATATATTGATGTAATCCATATACAAACCTATGGGGAACAACATTCCATCACTTTCTTAAGGTTCAAGTAACTTCATCCTCTCTGCAGTACAATGTAGTAAATAATAACCAACTCCTACATTTCCACGCTTAGCAATCACTGCAAAGACATCTCCTACACAATAAATTTATATATACATGTGTGAGATCTTAAAATAAATACTTAGTTCAATCTATATATCTATCTATCTATCTATACATGCAACTCAATGTACCATATAATGTGAAATATATATACTTACCAATTTTGACCAATCCCGAGATATGATCGTAATCAATATATGCACCAAAAAATGGTCGCCTAGACTTTGAGATCCATTTATTTGATTTATCAACCCTGAATCATTTTGATCAATAATCAATATTTTCAACATTATCAATTTCTTAATCAAATCTTAATTTTGATCATATATTGGATTTTTATCCTATGGGCTAACCATTTATCCTAAGTTTTTATTTAATTAAAAAGAATATTTCCTCCCCTTTTGATTAAATAAAAAGCCCACCTTTCCTTCTTATCCTAAGTTGCACAAATAAAACATTATTCATATTTTATAAAAAGGAGAAAAGCACTTTTGTCTCATATGGACATAAAGTCAACTCTTATTTTTCTATTGGAGGATACTTGTGCACATGGATTGCTCCTCTTTCAAGCTCCACCACTGATTAAGACTTTTTGCCTCTTAATCTCTATGGTCCATTTCACCTCATTTCTTATAAAAGGAGAGCTCTCTCCTTCATTTGCATATACCATATTTTTATGCTAATGTTATGCTGCAGGTTTTAGGTGCATTTGGAGTTTTTGAAGACATTGAAGACTTGCTTCATTGCATCATCTAGTTCATATTTGCTTTCATAGTTGCATGATAATGGCATTCTTAGTGTAGATTTCCTTTTATGCAATAGATTGAGCTCACATAGTCTAAATAGGAAGGCTTGGTAATACTTGCTATTTCCTTTCATAGCATAGTTTGTACTTTCCTTTCATAGCTTAGATTGCATCATCATATAGTTTGCATTGCATTGCATTGCATATTGGATTCTTGGAGATATTGGCACTCTTGCCCTTGTCCTCACTTGAATCTCTCATTGTGTGGTTGACTAGCAAGGTCACAAGCTTGTAGCTCTAGCTGAGAGCAAACACATCATAGTCCCTTGCAACTCCATGCATAGAGAGCTATGAGCCGCTTTGTGAGGCCTTATTCTTGAGCAACCTTGCATGTAATGGTTCATAGAAGTGCACCATTTTAGTGTGTACATTGTTGGCGCCCAGCGTGGGGCAGAGTAGATAGATTTTGTCCTTTGTTTTTTTGCATTTTCGTCATTTTTCAGATTATTTTTCAGAAATTTTGCAGTTTTGATTTTTTGCCTCAGAGTATCGCATGATACTTCTCAGAAATATCGCGCGATATACCTTTGTATAGCGGTGCAACACTTCACGCACGAGAAGAATCACCTGCCAGTACTGAGAAATATCGCCTGTTATCAGGCGAAGTATCGCCCGCCCATAGTGAGAAGTATCACCCAGACTGAGGTATATCGCGCGACTATAGGAAACTGTGTCGCGCGATACTGGTGAAGTCTGAGAAATATCGCCTGATCTGACAAAGATTTGCATTTCCAGTTTTCTCATCCGAATTTGATCATTTTAGTTTGCTATTTTATTTAGCTGTGTTTAGATAGGTCTAACCTGCATCTTTTAGCTTAAATCTATCAGTTTATTGCATATTTACATTTAGATTTTGATTTTGCTAACCTTGTGGGTTTAACAAGTTGTGTTTGTAGGTTCTCTCATTGTTTGAAAATTGCTAAAAACGCATGTCAAAAAGGGCTACTAATAGTTTTTGCAGGGCTGCCCAAGCATAAAAACAAAAAAAAAAAGTTTCTTGCTTGTTTATTTGCTTTCTTTTCAAGTGTGGCATTCACTAATTGTATTAGGAATCTTTAATACCTTGTGAAAGAGATCTTGAGGTGGTAGGAGAAGTATGCTTTTCACCTTTAGGTGAACCAAAAAATCTTGACCCATCTTAAGGTTTTGGAAGCAAGGGAGTAATTGAACCTCTTTGCTTGGCGTGTTTGGGAGAGATTCTTGAGATAGAGGAGTATGCTCTTCACCCTTGTGGTGAACCAAAAACCTTGAACCTCAAGAGTTGATCTATTCTTTGTTTAGTTTAGGATCCTTTAGCGGGCCTACTCTTGAGCAATCAAGAGAAACGACTCAAGTGGGGACAATCTTGTCATCATTTTCCTTGGTAGCAAGTGATTCCAACTCACTATAATCTCAAGGCTATCAAGGACACCAAAAACCTTGGTAGACATAACAATTGTCTTCATTTGATGTGAGTAGCTCATAGGATTGCGACCATGGGAAAAACATTGAACAAGAATGCTTAAGGTACTCTTGAGGCCGCAAGGTCCTAGTTCTTTATGAGGAGCAAGAGGGGTGTTGTGAACAGAAATCCTTATTAAGAGCCATTAGATAGAAGCCACCTTATTTTAGCCGCTTATTTTCTTAGTGCAATGATTGATCCAAGTAGTTTACTCGGATCACCTTAAGATACTCACCATATGTGTCCCTTTGGTTGTGTCATTTGACATTTCCACGACAAAGCCAACATCTCTTGTGGGTAACCACTTGGTGTGAGGCGAGGGGGCATCAAGTTGTGGGCTAAGTTGGTAAGTATTGAGCCTTGACTTTTTAGGATAGATTTGCTTGAATTGTCTTTGGTTGTGTGATACCAGTGCAAACGTTCTTACATACAAATAATCGGTAGCATTCATAGGGTGTTGTTTCAATTCTGATATCACAAGTGTTTATCTTGGCAAAGTTGCTTTTGCCCTTGTTTCAAGTGTTTGAGACCATGTTTTGATCCCTTACTGTTTGCAAACCTGCTGAAATTTTGCTAATATTGTGACTGAAATTGAAAACATCAACTCTCAGACTGAAAATTTTGACCAAACAGACCCAAAAATGCAAATTTTACACAATTCTGGTCAAGAGTTAAACAAATCTGCAACAGTATCGCACACTGCGAAGCGAAATATCATGCGATACTTCGCGTTTGCTAGAAATATCGCCTACTTTGAAGAGAAATATCGCGCGATAGTTCGGCCCTTACGGACTATCGCCTGACCTGCTTGGAGTATATCGCCCGCCAGTGCTGAGGTATATCGTCTGGCATCGTGCGAAGTATCGCGCGGTTATAGGTTTATCGCCCCAGTAGCCTAGAGTATATCACCTGGTTAATTTTCACCGTGCTTGCATTTTGGTCAGTTTCAGTTGCTGTTAATCAGGCTAGGTCTTAGAGTAGGCTTCTTACCCTGACGTTTGAAACCTGTCTTGACTCTAAATTTTTGGTTTTAGTCCTCCGGAATAGCATCATTTGATTTACGAAATCACTTTGAAATAATTGCCAAGTTAGAAGGTCATTCTTGGTGCCAAGGTTCATCTCTAAGATTGTTAGTTACATTCTTGGAAAATTTTAGTACTCTTATTATCCAAATTGCTTTCATTTAAATCTCAATTTCAATTATCTTTTGGCCTAGTCCAACCTCCTGATTCAAAAGTGCAAGGGTAGTCACCCTTTGATTTGAAGCACCTCTTTGACAGTGTTGGTAAAGCCCTTTTTTTCTTTTCTTTTCTCTTTGGACAATAGAGGACTTTGATTATCCTAGTTTGGCGTTGACACTTTGAGAGATCACCTTCTCATTGAGAGTATCCTTCTTTCATGTCAGTTACGACAAGGTACCAAGTCAATCAAGGGAAGCGACCCCCTGTTGCCTTTAGCCAGTTACCACCTGTCAAGACTCGTCGACAACCTAAGGGAAAAGGACCCCTTTTTGATCAATCTCCTAAGAGTGAATTTGAGGTTTGTTTTAATCCGGGAGCTAATCCTAGTGAAGTGAGCACCTCTTTCATACCACTTTCATCAAGCATGGACATGAGTTACACTTTTACCCAACAACAAAGAGAAGCCATGAATCAAACTCTCGAGGATATCTTCCAACGACATAGAAGAGAGTATGGTGGTTCTTCTCATGCTAGTCCACCTGAGTCACCTCCCAACAAAGTGAGGTATTTTGATGCTCACCAACGAGCCGAGAGACATCATAAGCAAGCTCACTCAGATTCAGGGTCACAACACGAAGACCAGAATAACGAATCTAGTGATCACCACATAAACGTAGCCAATGCAATAAGACATTCAAGACAAACCTCCCCGCTTAAAGACACCTCTCGATATGCAAATACAAGATTGAGAAGCATTGAGAGAGAGAAGCAAGCCTACTTAGATGAACAGGCTGCTAAAAAAGAAAAATTTAGACAACTAGAGGAAGAGGAACGTGCATTGTTGGATATATAGAAAAGAGTCGCCCAAGAAGAAGAAGACAGACTCTATGCATAACAACTCCAAAGCTGATTTAACGGGAGGGGAGCCAATAGTGGGACCAACTCACCCCCATCTACCCCTTCCCCAAGCCCTAGAAGAAGATCAAGGACGCCCTCACGATCCCCAAGTCCTAGAGGAAGAAGGGCTTCAAGATATGACCATCATAGGAGACAGTCGTCTCATAGACATTCAAAGCAACCCTCCCAACGAGTGCATCATGGCTCACAACATGGAGGAAGTTATGCTAAATTTGATCATATGGATTTCATGACTATGCAACAAGAGCCATCCTTTCAAGCATATGTGGAGCAATATGTGGAACAAAACAAAGACCAATTCTTGGAAAGTCTTATTAACAAAGGCGCTAAAGTTCCATATAATTTTGATGTTCATTAAAAGATCAAGAAATAGAACCCTTCAACTGATGAGATGATCTTACAAATGCAAAAGGATATAGACAGGATGAAGGCTCCCAAGAGCATGTTTCATTTGGACTCCATATGTCCTAACCCCATTGACAAAAGTGTGGTGATGGTAGACTTCCCTAAGAAAGCTGAGTTCCCAACATATGACAAATATGATGGCACTAGTGACCCTCACGACCATGTTCGATAGTTCTACATAATGAGCTTTTCCTTCCACCATGAAGACTCCTACTTGATGAGATTATTCCCAAGGAATTTAAAAAGGTCAAGCCATGGAGTGGTTCACTAATCTTTCCCCTCCAGTAAAGACATTTAAAGAACTTGTCCAAAGGTTTGTTCAGCATTTTGCTTACAACCTATCAAGGTCGGTCACAATGCTTGATTTGTGCAAACTCAAGCAAAATCAAGGGGAATCTTTTGTCACATTTTTACAATGATGGAGGCGATTGTGTTCAAAATACCCAAGGACAATTCTTGAAGAGGAGAGAATTGATATCATTGTGAGCAATCTAATACCAGAATTAAGATATGAAGTCAAGAAAATCCCATTTAATTCCTTTGATAATATGGTAGAGGTGGCATGTCGCATTGAGGATGTCCTGAAAGAACAAGGACTTTTGGCTAAACCAACAAATAACAACAATAGCCAAAATAACAATACTAATGGTAACAAGGACAAAAAGAACTCCTATTGGAACAAAAACAAGCAAGTGGTCAACGACAGAGTTGTCGACTCATCTCAAGTCAAAAATGAAGGAGTTCTTAACCTCTCTCATGCAGTTCAAGCTATGAAGCTGCAAACGTCTTCAACACAACAAGACAAACCTAAGTATCAAAGGCGATCTAAAACGGAGAAAAGACAATTTACCAAATTGGGAGAATCTTATGCAGATGTTTTTAAGATATTAGTTGCTCATAATTTGGCACACCCACAGGATCCTACAAAACATCGCATACCGGATCCTTTGCCTCATTGGTGGGATGCTAAGGATTTTTGCATTTTCCATAATGGGATTGGACATGACATAGAAAATTATTTTAAACTCAAGCATCTTGTCCAAGACCTTATTGAGAAAGGACAATTACAAGTGGATGGGTTAACCACTAATGCAGATCATAAAGCCTTTAAAGAGCCCTTGCCTAAATATGAGAAAGGAGAGAATTCTAACAATAAGAATGGCAAGGCGGCTATCAACTACACCTACACAAATGCAGAGAACGTTATTAACATGCTTGAAGTTGTGGATGATAGTGTCAACATGATGAGAGAGAAAGATTCCTATGGACATAATGTGGACTCAACTCCTATGACTGATGAACGACCCGCTGTGGTGATAAGAGGTCCTCACTCATAAAGAATGCCCCAGTCCCTCAATGCTGTCACTAGGGGGCAGGCCCAAGCGCCCATTATCATTAGAGGTCCTAGCACTAGCAAGTCTAAGCAGCCCATGTCCAAAGGCGTTCCTCCCAAATCTGCCGTCGGTCCTGATTCCAATTATAATCTTATTGACCAACTACAACGTACACCCGCGCAGATATCCATTTTTGAGCTTTTAGAATTGTCTCCTACGCACAAGCGCGTCCTTGAGGATGCTTTGCGAGCAGCCAACGTCCCTAACAACTTAGATATTGATCAATTCTAGAACATGGTCAACCATTTGGCTAGCCCTCATTACCTCACCTTCTCAGAAGAAGACGACAAATCCATCAGTCACCCACATAACTTGGCCTTACACATTAAAGTCATGATTCATAAAACCCGTGTCAGGCGTGTACTGATAGATCGGGGTGCGGGGCTCAATATTTGTACCTTGAGTTTGTTGCTGGCTCTAGGATATTTTGAGAACGTCATTGACACAAGGAAAAGGATCACAATCAAAGCATATGACGAAGCAGAATGAAGTTCTAAGGGATTGGCTGTTTTGCCTATTCACATTGGTCCAGTAGAAAAGGATATCTTATTTCAAATTGTTGATGTTAGACCTTTAGCCTACAACATTTTGCTAGGTAGGCCATAGATTCACGAAATGCAAGCAGTCCCATCAACATATCACCAGTGTGTTAAGTTTCCTCATAACGGTGTAGAAATTTGCATCCCTGGAGATAGTGCTTTATCAGTTAATAACATTTATGCAGGATCACATGTACCTTTGAATAGGGAAGCTGACAGTCCTAGTAGTTCGCTTGAACAATGCAAGCAGAAGTTCAAGACCATAGATCTTGGGATGGGAGATTATAAAATTGATTCTTTTACAAACATGCCAATCTCTCCTAGGTCTTATGGGAGACCATCCCCAAATGTGAAGCCTTCGTCATCAACAATGACATTATTTGATAAATTTGTTGAGTCTTCGGTCCCCATTCAGGAAGAGAAAGAGGAAGTTGCAGTAAGGGACTGGATCTATCATGAGGAGAAATACAAGCACAACGAGAATTTTACTCCTCCACTTGAAGTTTATGGGAAAGGGTATACAATGGTTAAGAATATGGGGTATCCTGGTTATGGTCCCCTTAGCCATAGGCTAAATGCTAAAGCTGAGCCTCTCGATCATGCTCTTTTTGGATGAAAGAATAAGTCCACGGTTGGCTTAGGTTTTGAGAATAAAAAGAAGAAAGGTGTCCTTGTCCCAGCTGCGACAGACAGTGACAGTGACTCAGATTATATGCCTGATCTTTCCAATCAACAAGATGTGTCTGATGATTGGGTGCCCTCAACGAATCTCCTTTGGGGAGATTCCATAGATTTGATACTTCACAGTCCTACTATCCCAGCTGCGACAGATAGTGACTGTGTGACTGCTAGATCGACAAAAGAAAGTGTTACTGTCCTAGCTACGACGGATAGTACCAATACTAGCACTAGAGAGGGGGAAACCCTTCCTAACCTTGAGGCTTCTACATCACGAGGTCCAAATGATGACTCAGACACAGATTCCCATGAATATGAATGGGACTCACTTTCAGATGCAACAATTGATCTGGACGTAGATATTATCCATGCTTATAGTACCCAACCCAATGCGGCTAACGAGCCTAGTGTAGGACTAGAGGATTGTACTCCTCAAATTGCTTTAGTGGACGACGCTTCGTTTGGTAGGATGAGTCCTAATTAGGGTATCTTAGGAGAAGACTTGATGAACTCTGATTATATGGTCACCAGAGATGACACCTTTCACATAAACAACATTGAACCAGTCATTGACCTACCCCTTGTTCACTTTGACCTAATTGACTGGTCTCAACGCCATCAAGAGCCCACATTCCTCACTTTTCAGAATGATTATGAAATTGCCTGCTATCTGAATGCTCTTGAACCCATGGCTTCTTCCACCAGTGAACCAACAACCAACATGACAGAGCCTGATATTAAGTACCTCAGTCTCAAAATAAAAGAAAAAAAGAAAAATAGGTCTGATGGCGAAAACCACTTTGTGGCGGTATCAGAACCAAAAATAGTAAAAAGAAATGACGCATCCGAGGGTGAAAACCTCTTTGAGGAACCTAAGGATGGGGTACTTAATAACTTGCCGAGTTATTTCCAGGATAGATCATCAGTATTGATTGAGCCAACAAAGCCAGTCAATTTAAACACAGAAGAAAATCCTCAAATAGTCCACCTTGCTCAGTCTTTATCAGAAGAGGAGACCAAGGCATATGTACAGTTTTTACAGAAAAAGAAAATTAATTTTGCATGGACCTATTCAGACATGCCAGGGCTTGACATGAATCTCATAATGCATCACTTATCCATAGCTCCAGGAGTCAAGCCAGTAAAATAGAGACTCAGAAAAATGCATCTCCATGTAGCTCTCCTTGTCAAAGGGGAATTAGAAAAACTTTTGAGAGCTGGAATCATTAGAGCCATCGATTATGCAGAATGGATCTCAAACATAGTACCAGTTTCCAAACATGATGGGTCCATTCGTGTATGTACAGATTTTAGAGAATTAAACAAAGCATGCCCAAAGGACAACTTTCCACTTCCAAACATTGACATGATAGTGGACATGACAGCGGGCTATGAAATATACTCTCTAATGGATGGTTTCTCAGGGTATAATCAAATCAAAATAGCTCCTGAAGACCAAGAGAAAACAACATTCACATGTGCATGGGGAACCTATTGCTGGAACGTCATGCCATTCGGATTAAAGAATGCAGGAGCAACCTACCAAAGAGCTATGACCACTATCTTTCACGATATGATGCACAAAAACATGGAAGATTATGTGGATGATACCCTGGCAAAATCAAGAAAATGGGACACACACCTCGATGATCTGGAAGTAATTCTAGATCGCATGGAACAGTTTCAACTCAGATTGAATCCAAAGAAGTGCGCATTTGGTGTCACCTTAGGCAAACTTTTAGGATTCATAATATCAGCAAAAGGTATCGAGGTTGATCTCGAAAAGGTCCAAGCAATTCTAGATATGCCACCTCCTCAAAATATCAGCCAAATGAGAAGTCTTCAGGGATGTCTTCAATCGATTAGGAGGTTTATCTCTCAGCTTGCAGATAGAGCGCAACCCTTCAACAAGACATTGCATAAGGGTGCTTCTTGTGTTTGGAACGAGGATTGTCAAAAGAGCCTAGATCAGATCAAACAATACTTGGCTAATCCTCCGATCCTAATGCCTCCTATTCCAGGGAAACCATTGATCTTATATATTTCAGCTACAGACACTTCCCTGGGGGCATTGTTGGCTCAATCAGATGATACCAGGAAAGAACGGGCCATATACTATATCAGCCGTACTCTAGTCTCCTATGAGATCAATTACAATAATATTGAGAAGTCTTGTTTGGCAGTGGTGTTTGCTTCTCAAAAGTTGCGCCACTACATGCTTGCTCATACCATACATTTGATTGCAAAAATTGATCCTCTTAAATACTTGCTTAGTAAGGCTGCCCTCACGGGTAGACTCGCTAAATGGATGATGGTCCTCACTGAATTTGACATAGAGTACGTTGAAAGGAAGCCAATAAAAGGGAAAGCTATTGCTGACCAATTAGCTGATTTCCCAATTTAGGATATTATGCCAGTCCAAGTGGAATTCCCAGACAAACACATCTTGTATACGACTACTCACACTTGGACAATGTTCTTTGATGGTTCTCGCATGCAAAATGGATAAGGTGCTGGAGTGTTATTTGTTTCTCCACATGGGTACAATATTCCAAAGTCTTACAAACTTTTATTCCCATGTACCAATAATATTGCAGAATACGAAGCTTTAACTAATGGCTTGAGAATGGCTATAGAATGGAACATCACAGAGTTACATGTCTTTGGGGATTCCTAGTTAATCATCAACCAGGTCAATGAAGAGTATCAAACCAAGGATGACAAATTGATACCCTACAAAAAGATGGTTGATTCTTTGAGATGCTATTTCACCTTTGTGACATTTCAGCAAATTCCTAGGATACAGAACAAAGCTGTAGACGCCATGGCCACATTAGCTTCACTTCTTCAGTTGGAGACACATGAATCCAGATTTGAATTCCTAGTGGAAGAGCTACACCATCCCATCTTTGACTCATCCGAAAGCCATGTCATTTGTGCCATTATCACACACGAGTCTTCCCGATATGGTGCTGTCTATTCATATCTTCGTGATGGCATCATCCCTGACACATTCAACCGCTCTGAACGCTGAAACCTCATCCGTAATGCCTCTCGCCACACCCTCATCTCTGGTGATTTATATAGGAGGGGTTTAGATGGGACGCTTCTTAGGTGCTTGGAAAAGGAGGAATCCAACCAAGCGTTAGCTGACATCCACGAGGGCATTTGTGGTGGACATTCTAATGGTCTCGCTATGGCCCGAAAGTTGCTTAGGGCGGGATATTATTGGCCCACAATGCAGATAGACGCGGTCACCTTTGCTAAGTCATGTGAAAAATGTCAGAAACACGGAAACTTGATTCATGCTCCAGGTAGGGAGTTGATCCCTTCTGTTTCTCATTGGCCATTTCAGCACTGGGCCTTTGATTTGGTTGGGCAGATTCATCCCAACTCATCAGGTGGACACAAGTTCATTATTACTGCCATTGACTACTTCACAAAATGGGTGGAAGCTGTGCCACTTTCTGTTGCTTCAGGGAGGACCATTTCTTTGTTCATCTTGAATCATATTATTTGCCAATTTGGAGTGCCTTCTGAAATCATTACTGACAATGGAGGTCAATTTAAGAATAAGGACCTAAAACATCTATGCAAAAAGTTTAAAATCAAGCAACATTGGTGCTCCATCTATTTTCCATAGGGAAACGGACAGGCAGAAGCTTCTAACAAAACCATTCTTAAGATCCTTCATAGGACAGTGCACAAGAATGGTAGGGATTGACACTTGCAAATCAATCCAGCACTATGGGCTTACAGAACAAACATTCACACACCTACAGGAGCCACTCCCTTTTCTCTCACCTATGGCGCTGAAGTGGTATTGCCTTTAGAAGTCGAGATACCATCACTTAGAGTCTCACTCACAGGTTTGATTACAGATGAGGATTACCGTGCCATGAGGTTACAGAAACTAGAACTTCTAGATGAGAAGCGTAAGGCTTCTTTTGATCATATTAGAGTGTATCAGAAGCGTATGTCCAAAGCATTCAACAAGAAGGTTCGCCCTAGAGAATTTCAAATAGGTGATCTTATTTTATGAGAGAACCCTAAGAACCAACAGAACCGAGAACAAAAGGGCAAATTTGAACCTAACTGGCTTGGACCATATGTCATCACAGCTGCTTTTGGTACTGGTGTGTATTTACTGTCAGATCCTGATGGAGAACAACTCCCTGATCCCACCAACATTGTGCACCTCAAGAAGTTCTATCCTTGATGCTTGTTTATGTTTGGGGGCATCCTTTGTACATACTTTATGATCCTAAAAAAATACCAAAAAAATTTGATATATGATGTTGAAAAATCCTAAAAAGCATAAAAAGTCCTGAAAAAATACAAAAAATAAAATAAAATTCAAAAATCCAAAAAAAAGAAAAAAGATTCCAAGTGGTGAAAACTTGGAAACAGGCGCTACTTGAGGCCTTTGCACCCCTATTTGTTAGCATGCGTCCTCGACCCTTAGCCATTTTTCCTCATGCCTTGACCTTATTTGGCTTAGTCTGAAATTGGTCTTTGTCTTTGTCTAGGGGGCATAACTGTTAGCATTGGTCTTTTAAGTGCGTTGTCTCTTGGGGTATTTCACAATAAGTGTTTTTCAACACCACCCCAAACAGTGTTTTTCAACACTACCCTTGCGTCGAGTGTTTCTTAACACTTATCAGTAGTCTTACCCAATAGTCTAAGTATGATGGGATATTTCTCATTTGCAGATGTGATAACCAGAGTTTGACTCTATGACCAACACACACGCACTTAAACAATCAACTCGCTGACGATATGATGACTTTATTTTTCTTTGTGTGCTATCTATGAGGATTTCTTTGATGAGTGGTCTCTCCCTGAGAAGTTTTCGATGATGCATAGCTAGAAGACTGAGGGAATGAGAACATGTTTTCTTGCTTTATCTGTTTGTGGGTATATTTTGTTGGTCCTACCTGTCATAAGCATTTATGCTGGTCCTACTTGACACTATGGATTGACAAGGTATTATCCTTGACTGTTTTGCGAGTGCATGCTTCTAGCTATCCTGACTTTCATGTGTCTTGATACAAGCATAATCTCGCCATATCAAACTTAGGTGATCTCACTACATTAGTCATCTTGACCTATATGTCTTTGATGCGTAGGTGAGATTTCCACATTCCTATCTGATATAGATCATATTCAGATCCACATAGTTATGCTAGTGTGCATTGTATGATCTTACGACGCTACCAATAACGCTTGATGATGATAATTAGATATCTATAAGCGTTGTGACCTTGCAAGTCAACCACTTTCATAGTAGCTTGCATTTTTAGGGTCATGATAGTCTAGTTTTGTATTTCTTGCATATGGAGGGAGCTCTCCTTTTCATCTTATGTGGACGTGTCAGTTGACTGCGCTCACCTTTTCTTCTTCTCGATCATGTCTTTCACTCCTTGTTCTTTTCATCTCGAACCTGTTCCTGTTCATCACAAGGGGTTAATCATATCATCATATCTATATCAAAACTGTCATTTTTAAGAAACATGAGTCTATATCATACACATGAGAATTAAACATACATCTATGAGAGAGAACATACATAAGCATTTTGAGCAAAATGGCAAGACAATATATATAAACTAGTACATCCATCACAAATGAGATAAATACACATGACATATCGAACATCCAGTAATCTCATAAATTTATAACAATGTCACGATATATAATACAATATGAGATCCCAAAATTTAGATCAAAAGTCTCAAGATATGTCCAAAACATCTAAGACCTAACCCTAAGACTCGCTACCACCCTCGTGAGGAGCTCGTGGTGGTGGAGGAGGCATAGCTCTCCTATCGAGTACCACATCTGATACCCCTACCCGCTGAGAGTATGATGGTGCTCTCTCACCCTCTAGGACGACCTGCAGATAAAGTTTGTGATAGTAGGCTACTCTCACTGACTCCCGTCAGAGCTCTAGTGCCTCTGCCTGTGCCATCGCCTCACGGCGTGCTATCTCTACCCTAAGATCAGCTATCTGCTGATCCCGCTCTGCCCTCAGATCCAGTAGCTGCTGATCTCTCATGACTATAGTAGTCTGGAGCCGCTGTATCTCTACCTCTTGAGCCTGTATTTGGGCTCTCAGATCCTCTCCCCCCGTAGGCTGATCTTGCTGTGCCTCTGCCTGCCGGCGAGCTGGTCTCGCCTCCTCCTCGGGCATCACTGATCTCTGTCCCCGTGACCATTTTCGGCCACCTGATCTCAACCCCTCTCCTCTCTCCATCCTCCTCCCTCTCCCCCTCCTGCCATCTCCTCCCTCCCCTCCATCCCCTCCATCTCCTCCATCTCCCCTATCATCCCCTCCATCTCCTCTTGGCGCTGGTACCTGTGCATCTGGTACTGTAAACCAAGGGAATGGCACCCTCCACTGCTCTTCTCTGTAGGCTCCATCAGCCCCTGCATCTGCCATATCTGGGAAATACTCCCAGGGCTCGCTCCTGATACCTGCTGTCTCCGTGACAGCCTGCTGATAATCCAACATGGGTAGCCACCCATGACCCTCCTCGTCTCTAGCCCTGGCATATGTGGTAGTCTCTGTTGAGACTCGCTGCTGCCTCCCAAATTGCCGCCATACCTGAGTGATGCAGAATCTCTCGACTATCTCTACATATCGACCTACCAGTGGCCGACTACATAGCATATAACTCAGCTCGTCAGCTGCATCTCCCCAGACCTCAACCTCCCTGTAAGGCCTCCATGTTAATGAGGCTATCTCATCTAGAATGCGCCTGTAGTATGTCACATCCCCAGAATGGGCATGTGATATGAACTCGAGGTACCTGTAGATGTAGGGGTACCTCCTCTCCCTCAGCTAA
Source organism: Chamaecyparis obtusa (assembly GCA_027943335.1). Classification (NCBI taxonomy): domain Eukaryota; kingdom Viridiplantae; phylum Streptophyta; class Pinopsida; order Cupressales; family Cupressaceae; genus Chamaecyparis; species Chamaecyparis obtusa. The sequence goes on along the minus strand of BSBK01010984.1, from coordinate 96,632 downwards.
ACCCTGGGATGCACCACAACGATGTGCTCCCACGCCCATACCTGTGCTAGGATGGCACCGCACGCCCATGTCCGACCCTCTTTGTAGACGATCTCATGTAACTCGTGGTACATCTCTGCCAATATGGCAGGACCCTATGCCATCCGTCGAGGCCTCCCTACCAAGTCAACCAATAGCCGAGCCCATCCGAGCGGGAAACCCTTCTGACTGCAGTTTGTCATCAGGATCTGAGAAATAATGGATGCCACTATACATGGCACTGGGTAGTCTCTGCCAAAATCGTCTATCAGCCTCTCCCAGTTGATATGCCTATCCAGAATCATGACATCCTGGAACATCTCCTGAACCAGTCGGCGCCCCTCAGTGGCATCCTGATCATAGTACACCTGTGCCAACAAACGAATCATGTCAGTTTTCATCATATGGAAACATTATATTTATGATTATATCTTAAAACATGATTATACTCACCGGCTCGCCATGACATGGCACTCGTAAGATCCTGTAGACGTCCTCTAAGGTGATCGATGCCTCTCCAGTAGGTAGGTGGTAGGTGTTGTGCTTGCTATGCCATCTCTTGGCAAGAGCAGTCAACAACCCATGATCCGCTCGGATGTATGGATATCTCAATAGATATCTGAATCCCATCGCTTTGATGTCGACATTGCCCAGATCATCCAGATCTCGGACACACTGTAACCCAGTCACCTTCGGCGCTCTGATGATGAGTGCCGAAAAAACTTCCTGCAAGCCAAAACCAAGCCAGTTGTTAGCACATATCATGATGGATGTCTAAAAACTCAGTATAAAACATCGCTAAAATGTAACATTGTCTAGACTCATGTCATTTTTGCTCAAAAATGCATTAAATATCAAAATTTTAAAATTGGGCGATATTTTTTTTTTGGAGAAGTATCACGCGATACTTCTCCCTATAGCGGGGCGATAGACCTTATGTCGTGCGATACTTCACCCAGTATCGTGCGATCTTTTGCCCAGTATCGTGCGATACTGGTGCCTTAGGTCGCGCGATACTTTAGGGACCCGCGAAGTATTGCGCGATATTTCTCCCCAAAGCGCGCGATACTTCTAAAGTATCGCGCAATATTTCACCTAGCAAATTTTTTTTTTGAAATTTGAAAATTTGAAAAACATGCTAAAAAAGCTATTAAATGTAAAAAATGACTCAAAAAGATCGAATTTTTCAAGAACATACCAGGGCAGGATAGTGTGGTGGCCGGTTGTGCAACCGGGTACGCTCGAATCGATGCCTGTGGACGGGAACTCCTGTTTGCTGGGCTATTTTCTCTCTCTAAAGCTTTGAAAATTCTCAAATCGCTAAAAGACAAATTATTTTTGAAAATGATATTTTGACCCCTTTTATAGCTTTTTGACTTTTTGACCTCATTTTCAAAACACCTCGAAATTGCGCAAAAACTGCACCCCTAACTAATTTCGACGTCTTGGATCTATTTTCGGACTCGAAATCAAAATCTGAGGTCATCTTGATAGTCAAAATCATGTTCCAAAATCTTCCCTTCTTCTGCGCAGTTGACTGATCTTTTGAGGCCTAATCCTTCGATCTTTGTTGGGGCATTGTCATTTCTTCATTTCCATGTCTTCCAAACTTTTAGTCTTTCATTCATATTCATTCCATTCTCTCATTTTTCACGTTTGACTGCATCTTTTCAGTCAGGCTGGGGCATGTTTCATTGCCTAATGGTTATCCTGTTATCATTTACATTCGATTGTGATTTCCTTATGATTTGATCAAATCCTTATCAATTCACTGTTCTCCTCTCTACCTAATTTCAATTTCGATTCCGAGGGGGCAGTATTTATGGGATTCTCATCCCTGATTCCTTGATTTTTCTGATTCAGACATCTTTTGTGAGCTTTTGCTCAAATTTGAGATTCTTATCTCTTATTTTGGATATGATCCCGAATCGACCTCATGTCCAGAATCCTTTGTTTATGCTTTGTTCAGATATGATCCCGAATTGACCTCATATTTGAGTTGTTTTGTGATCCCAAATCGATCTCACATTTCAATTCTTCTTTGACTGCATGTGTTCCCAAATTGATCACACATTAGTCAAAGAGGGGCAAATGTATGCACCCAAAAATGGTCGCCTAGACTTTGGGCCCCATTTATTTGATTTATCAACCCTGAATCATTTTGATCAATAATCAATATTTTCAACATTATCAATTTCTTAATCAAATCTTAATTTCGATCATATATTAGATTTTTATCCTATGGGCTAACCATTTATCCTAAGTTTTTATTTAATTAAAAGAAATATTTCCTCCCTTTTTGATTAAATAAAAAGCTCACCTTTCCCTCTTATCCTAAGTTTCACAAATAAAGCATTATTCATATTTTATAAAAAGGAGAAAATCACTTTTGTCTCATATGGACATAAAGTCAACTTTTATTTTCCTATTGGAGGATACTTGTGCACATGGATTGCTCCTCTTTCAAGCTCCACCGCTGATTAAGACTTTTTGCCTCTTAATCTCCATGGTCCATTTCACCTCATTTCTTATAAAAGGAGAGCTCTCTCCTTCATTTGCATATACCATGTTTTTATGCTAATGTTATGCTGTAGGTTTTAGGTGCATTTGGAGTTTTTGAAGACATTGAAGACTTGCTTCATTGCATCATCTAGTTCATATTTGCTTTTATAGTTGCATGATAATGGCATTCTTAGTGTAGATTTCCTTTTATGCAATAGATTGAGCTCACATAGTCTAAATAGGAAGGCTTGGTAATACTTGCTATTTCCTTTCATAGCATAGTTTGTACTTTCCTTTCATAGCTTAGATTGCATCATCATATAGCTTGTATTGCATTGCATATTGGATTCTTGAAGATATTGGCACTCTTGCCCTTGTCCTCACTTGAATCTCTCATTGTGTGGTTGACTAGCAAGGTCACAACCTTGTAGCTCTAGCTGAGAGCAAACACATCATAGTCCCTTGCAACTCCATGCATAAAGAGCTATGAGCCACTTTGTGAGGCCTCATTCTTGAGCAACCTTGCATGTAATGGTTCATAGAAGTGCACCATTTTAGTGTGTACAATCAGTAGAAATCAAAGGAACATCATCGAAGTTTTCATCTTCATCTCTATCAAATGTATCAGTAATAACTAGTGGCACTATATTCCATGTGCCTACATATCCACGGTCTTGATTGATACATTCCTCATAATTGTCAGCAATGCAGTGACAACAAAATGAGTAGTCCCTAGTGTTCAACATCTAATTGCGACAATTCGTACACATAACTGAATGCAAAGATCGTGTCTTTTCTATCTTATTGAAACCATGCATAATTTTTATATCCACACCTGAACAAATGCATATATAATACATTCTATATAAATATAATTTGAATAAAAAATATCATAAAATTTTTAAACACTTTCAAATAATTTAAAAATGTGTGCGAAATGTCATTCTCATTTGGTGTGAAATGTGTCTTGCACCATTCAACCACATCATGTGCATTTTTTATATGCACTCCCTTATAATTCATTTGATACTTTCATATAGCACATTTGATGCAAGCTCCGACACCATCATGTTCACCTTTTCCATGTCCACTCTCAAAGAAACTCCAGACATGTGGTGTGTTTTCATTACTATGATATCTACATAGTGCATAAAATGGTCTCGATGATTTTAATTGTGCATCACATCCATCTGACCAAACATAATGTTTATCAATTTTTATACCTCTTTCTTTCAAATTTGCAAAAAAAATTTGAAGTAGTGTTCCACATAATGAATGTCATGCTTTCTATCATCACTTATATAAAAATGGTATTCCTTCTTGATGACCCGTGCTTCAAATGTGCTTTGAATACCATCTAAATCTAATTGTTTGTGTCGATAACACACATGTACTATAATAGTAATTTGCTCTGAAAAATAGTATTTTGATTGAATTGCCTTTTGATTAACAAAAGAATAAATTTCTGCAAAATCAACAACTGATACAATAGTTCCAAGTGGGAAATTATCTCTCAGTGTTTGAAATTGTTGTGCTTTCCATTTTGCAAAAAAAATATGATGAATGTAGGGTTGAATCAATTTTTTAAAATTTTCCATAAATACTCCAACATTTATCTCCTCTTCAACATATTCTAACCTTTTGGATTCTTTCCCAAATTTTATTTCATTCTTTACATATTTGTAACTCTTGCAATTTACCATCTTTGTTACATCAATATTTTCATTTTTCAAAGGAAAAAGAGACAAATCGGCACATGTTTGGCATATTCCTTTTATGCAATTTATTTGTCCAACTACATCATCTCTTTTGTCACATAAAATGGATGAGATGAACTCACTTCGTCTAGTAGGAGGAGCCTTTTCAAAACCATAAGTGTCTTCTACAAACTTTCAAAAAACCTGATAGTGGAGATCAAATTCAATATGATAACGACAACAACAAGTTTCAAACACTTTGTTTGTCCTGATATAATATGGCTTCAATCTTTCAAACAATGTTTGCCCAATCTTTATATTAGGATTTGAACTACAAAATGACACATACATTTCATGTTGTGTTGTGTCCAACCAATGTTTCATATGATATTCATATTGATTAGTTGAAATTATATGTTTGATAACATCTCTAGTGTTTGATGAAGGACGTGTATTATCATTCCAAAATGATGTGACCAAATTTTTTGTTCCTTCATCAATCCTATCAAAACGAGGAGCTCTACACATGATTGCCCAATTGCCTTCCAAGGTGCTATCATCCAAAAGTATTCTCCTATTAACATATCATGATATTGTTTTCCTATTAAAACCAAACTAAGATGAAACTGAAGATATCTATTTTTTTCGTCCCATAGTGTTACCTACAATGGATGTCAACATAGCTTTTCTTGTAATGGACTTATCTATAGTTCGAGATCGCTTCCCTAGCGGGTTCAAACCTTTCTTAAGATTTTCAATCATATCAGTTTGCATGTCAACAACTTTTCTCTTCTTTGATGATGTGTTTATACCCAATAATTTTAATGCCCCTTCCAACTTTTTGTTTATAAGTAAAAGCAATTGAGCTTGTTCAAGTGTTTCAAAATTATCAAATTTACCCAATATTTATTTTTCTATCATATTCATTGATCTCTTCTTAGCAAGACTTAAGGGTTGAACATTAGCAAGTGATCTCAAATTCTCCACATCCATTGTAAGTAAATGATCTAAGTTTCTATAATTAATATTTTTCTTTACAGTTTGAGCTAAATTTAAAAGTTCATCCATATTAGTAGGAACACGTGATGTTGACCCTTCTCCAACATTAATTGTTTGAGTTTCCGTAGGGAGTAATCCTGACCCTTCTTCAATGTGTAATTCTTCAACTTGACTTGACCCTCCTACTTCAGCTTGTCTTTCAGCTTCTTTAGTTTTATGATAATATGTCAATGCAGCATCATGATTTCTTTATTCAGTACCAGGTGACCTTTTTCTAGAAGATTTACTTTGTCTTCCCTTCTTGTTCCCCATTTCTTTGAGCTCCAAAAAATGTCTTCCACAAGATCGTCAACAAAAATTTTCTTTTTCAAAAAATACTTTAATCTAATATTTTTCCTCTCCAAAATTATGCCTTTGAAAAAATAGAAATACCAATCCTCCTTCAAAAAATGCCTTCAATAATAGAAAATGTGAATTTATTAATTGCAATTCGATGTAAAATAGAAACAAAATGTTTTACTTTTATAGCATTTTAAATTTTTTTAACAAAATAATTTTACTAGCTGACTTCGCTCAAAGTACATACTTCGTGTGAAGTACCCAAGGCAAAATTCCGATAGGTGTCTTTTTTCTGGATTTTCACTTGGGAGGCTTCGTGCGAAGGGTCTTCACATGAAGACCCTCAAGTGTCTTCGTGTGAAGGGGGTCTTCGCACGAAGACCCCAAAACTGAAATTTTGCCATCGAAAACAACTGAACTTCAGAAAAATGGTCTTTGGAGGCTTGAAACAAGGACTAAACAAGATAATTTTTTCAAACAAATGATGTCAAATGATGCTATTCGGAACAAGCTATCTAATGAATATAATTTTAATACATATTGAGTTCATTATCACTTTTAAATATTACTTTAACTAAACATAGGTTGTTTGGTCATTCAACAACCTATCTCTTCAAGACTTTGAGAAAAATAATAAGTTACAAATTTTTTTTATAAAAAACATGTAGGAAAAGTGTATTTATGTTACCTTTCTATGAAAAAAAGCAAAAAAAAAATTTCGATATACATAGATCAAGTTAGAGCGATCCAAGTGACCTTATGTCTAAATTACAGTTACTGTCACTTTAAAACTTAATAAACTATGAAATATTGATCCAAAATGAATAAAACCAATTGCATCCTTTAGATATTGAAGTTAAAAATATAATCTCGAAATAATTACATCGTTATCATATTTTAAAAAAAAGTTATGCTGATCCAAGTGATAGTAACTCCTTAAAAACATAGTTTTTTCACGCAAACCACTTTTCGAAGGAGAAGGAAAAATGAATTTAAATTATTTTAAAAAAAAAAAAAAATATTTAGAAACTACAAATAAAATTCTAAAAGACTCTAGTTTACATCATCTTCAAATTCCTAATAGTTTTGCGGCAACAAATGTTTGAAAGTGAAATTTTTTCTCAGAATGTTGAACTTTGTGCCAAAGTTGGCCAAAAAGTGGGATTCACTATTGTGGGACCACCCCTAATTGTGTTGGGATCTACCTAGATTGCAAATGTAGAAGTAGATAATTTATGTTATAGTACATCATTATTATCAATGCAAGTGAATGATTGACACCAATTTGAGTTAAGTTCCCGATAGTCTGAGATTATAATCCCTCAAGCAAGGGACACTTGAGGTGTTGTAAAACGCTTAATAGATTAGATTAGATTACTTCATTTAATTGAACAATGGTTGTATTTTTAATGGTAAGTAGTTTCTTTTGTTACAATTAATTAGTTATTTATTTCTATATTGTTCAATTTTGTTGTTAGAATTTGTTTTCGATTAAGGATAAAACAAGTTTTGAAGGGACCCCAAAACCCTGTACAAGATGGTCACAAAATATATTCAAATACACCCACTAAATGAACCAGATCAAGACCAAAGAGAGGGTTTTACCACAAGCACCCACAACCTAGATGGAACAAAGCATGAAATCCCAAAACACAACAAATAATTGGAGATCAAAATCTTTAAGAAAGAGAGTTATCCATTCATCCCCATATTATGGGACCTAAGGGTCATGTCAAATGAAGAGGGGGATCTTTTAAATTTTTTACCTTTGACAGTAACCCAACCATCTTCAACCTTAGCAACCTTATCTTTCCAGCACAAAAGATCCAAAGCTAAGGACCCAACACCCAACAAAGAAACTTCTAGTGAATCATCTAGCACTGGGCCAACATAAGCCACAACCAAAGGTCTATCAGCAAGAGGAACCATCGAACCAGGGAAAGTAGGGCCCAAAACACCAGCCATACCAGCAACCCCAGTCCCACCAGCAACACCAGTCAAAGAAGGTTCATCACCAACATGCCTAGAACCCCCAACAGGACCATCATCAATATAAACCAACAACAAAAGAGCAGAGTTAATTCCAACAGTCTCAGAAATATTCCCAGCAGCCACAAAAGAAGAGGCAGATGGAGGGATAACAAAATCGTCCTTCTCAACAGCCTAAGAAGAGTTTTTCAGAACAATATAGTATTGTGTAGAAGCTCCCTTCCACCACGAGGGAGAATATTTCTTTTTCTTAATTTCCAGGCCACATTGGGAGGAGACATGGCCAGTTTTAAAGCATTTACGACATCTAAAGGGAATACCCTCGTAGTCAAGCTGTTGGATCCAGGATCCTAATGTAGATTCTATTTTTATTTCAGCTGGGAGGCCCTTTGAAATGTCAAGTTCTACTAAAATACAAGCGAAGGTGGAATGATAAATGTTGTAGGAATCATGATCCAACATAAAAAAATCCCCCAAAGCCTCCCCCACCTCATCAAGGACAAAGTCCTGCCAAAGGTGAAGAGGGAGGTTCGGGAGTCTGACCCATATAGGGATTTTATTAAAAATTCAGATGATGGATTAAAATTCGGATGCCAGGGTTTGATCATAACCATAAATTTATTATCCTCCCAGTAGAAAAATTTATCGCATAGAATCTTCGTTCTATCCTCAACCAATTCAAACTTAGCGATGAAAAATCCTTTTGCCATTGGGAAGATGTGAGCCGAATATGCAAGTAGAGGTTCCCATTTATGTGTAATCCACTCATGCAGAAGGGGGAGGCTAGGCCAGAAACCCCTAAAATGACAAATCAAACCATGATCTTTAAAGGTTTCTGAGTTGTTCTCCATATCCTCTTCATCCGCAGAAGAGAGCCTAACCGAAAGGGAGTCACACACAAGAACCGGAGAGGAGACCCTAGGTCGCTTCTCCACCACTGAAGGCTTGGAGACAATATTAGAAAAAGACTTCCCCAGAGATCTAGAAACCACTGGATCAGTAGGAGGAGAATTTGTTGCCAAAACCCTAGCCTGCAGCACATCATGGAAACTCATCCCCATAGGACCAAGCAACACCATAGAAGAGGGCCTTGGCTGAAGAGAAGCAAAATCCACCGAAGGAAAAGCAGAGTGGGCACCTTCAGTAGAAATGGGAGCAAGAACTTTTCCGCATGCAGAGAAAGCAACAACCCTTTCCGGGGAAAAGAGTACCTCCTGAGCAGAGGAAGAGTCCTCATGCAAGGTAGGGGGAACCAAAAAATGGGATGGGGCAGCACAGGGAACCAGAAGACGGGACAGGGCAATAGAGGAAGTTGGCTAAACAACAGCAGACAGTCTTGCAGCAAACGACCTCCCCATCACAACAGGTTATGAAAAAAACCTCTAAGATTATAAACACTATTCCTTTGTTGTTAGAAATTGTTAAGTATACAGTTTATTCATAAATAAATTTTTTTTTAATAGTTCAGTTAGTTTGTTCACACCTATTGTTGCACTCACTATGTTAGTTACATGAAGCCACTACTGCACAAACTAGACCCAGGTTTATCATTACTTTTATTTTGTTTAATTGATGGTTTTAGATCAATTATTTTCATGAATTAATAGAGGACTAGGAAATCTCTAATGTACATGCAGTGCTAGCATAATCCAAATACACATGTCCCTAGTCGATAATTAAATGAGCCTTCCAAGGAGAAAATATTTAGTTGATAGAGGATTAGTTGTCTCATTAGAAATGCACATCAAGTCATCTACACCAACCAATTGTGTATAGTGGAGATCAGTCACCATCCTTTTTAATAAAGGCTCCAAAGGAGGCCAAAGGGTTCAAACTAGGATGTATATGTCTCCTATCTAGAAGATATTCAATTTTATCTTTTGACTTTATCCTTATACCTTGAGGGTGGTAGTAAGGAGTGGTGATGAGATACTTCACTCCCTCCAACCTAGTAACATGCTCAAAGCCCCTATCAAATTGCCTTCTGAGAGGAATGTCGTTGAATATATTGTTGTTCTTGTCCAAAATCTTTAACATATTTCAAAGGTATGCCTTATTGTTATTGGGAGAGCTAGTTGTGAATACTACATACTACATTAACCCATTTTTCTTGTCCATGGCTAAAAATTCTCTCCACCATATTTTCAAATACAATCTTAGGTACTTCATTAGTCATCCCTTAGATCACTATTTTTGTTGCTTCCATGTGAGATCTTAGTTGTATGTTTCAAAATCTTGTGTGAGCTCTCCCTATGAATGCAACCACCGAATATCTAAAATTGTGTTTGTGTCTCCTATGGAAACCACATAGTAGTTATCTTTCACATTATACACTGATAATGTTTGGTTCAACTAGGTCTTTTAGGTGTATTAGAAGGGAGAACCATCAACCATCATTACATTGAAGCCCTTGAAGTCTTCCATTTTGAGTTCTCATTTGGCTACCAACTCTTCATCTCTAAATTTGTATTTAGTACAAGTGTTAATGAGAATTTATACTTTCTATCCCTTCGAGACTCCTCAAACTTAAAAAAAAGTTATATCTTAGTGTTCTTGGTAGCTTAACCAAAGTGCTTCCTAAATTTCCATCTTGATTTGTTAATTTATCTTCTTATGTTTCACTGTGTTGAGTTTTCCATATCTCTGCAAATGTAATAGCACTGCCATGATTTTATATGGTATGTGTCTTTCAAATGCAACAATCTCTCCTTCATTTATATTGGGAATGAGGCTAGGAGAGACATGTCCCTTGAAGGGACATGCCTATTCATCATAATTTAATCAATCTTATAATGTTTCAATAATGAATTATTAATTTAGAATAATAAATATAATAGATTAATGTAGAATATTACATTTCATATGACTAGCAATCGCACCTTAGTGTGCAATGGGTACGCCATATTTATGAGGAAACAAATTTGCTTTCTTTTTTCAGGTAGTAATAGATTATTATTTGTAAAATTATTTAATTAATGAATATAAATATTGTAATTTTATTGTTTTAAATATTTGTTGAGATAATGGTTGACCGTTCAAACATGTGTTGGCTAACACGTTTTGGAAGGATAATGGTTGACCGTTCAAGCATGTGTTGACTAATCTCTCTTTACAAGTGATCTTGCAAATGACTCTAAAAACTCACACCTTTGCTCTATCTCCAAAACAATGTGATGAATGAAAGAGAGTGCACAATATTAACAATAATCTTTAGAATATTCCTAGCAACAATGCACATAAAAAATCACAACATTCAAATTCATATATTATTGTAATACAAAATGGATTTTCTTAAATGACGACTAAAACATAAGTTGTTATTGGCTTAGTGGCCATTATAGCAAAACGTTACTTGCATCATAGTAGATGTGTGGATGTGCTTGGGCCTATAGACAGTGGCCAAACTCCATCATATTTTGCTGGTGGCTTTCAATACATCGCTTGTTTCTACCTTCGCCATCCAATACTCCTATCCCAAGATTGTCTCCCTTGGGATTCTTCCTTCCGATGGTATAATAACTTACATGGAAAGGTCATTTAAGTATTTGTCTCTTTGTTTTTCACTCCCTCTCATCCTCTTTAGATCCTCTCATTCTCTAGATTCTTTATATATTTAAAACTTCCATTCGTACTCTCCCCCCTCTCTCTCCTCTTCATATCCCTCTTCTTTTCAATCTTCATATATTGAATGTAATTTTCATAGTAATCAATAAGTTCATGGTTCAATTCATGTTTCACAACACTTGGAAGAAGATTACAAACAAGAATTTATCTAGCCTTGCATTGGAGAATTTATTCAGCTCCATTTAATCACTTTTATTTGCCAAGTTCCTCCATTAAATCATGTTGCTCTTCAGGAAAAGCGGATATAAGTAAGGATATTGGGCACTTTCCTTCATATCATAGATTCACTTCTGAGCTGGAGTCAAGACCCAAAAAGCACACAAGACTACAACTAGAGTGATCAGGTGTTCAAGATCAAGTTAGGGATTGATAGTGAGAGCCAGATATTACTTTCACTCTAGAATCCCAGGTTTAAACAACACAAAAGTTGTATGTATTTATGTATGTATATGTTATCCAATATAGGGAGGACTCAAAGATTTGCTCACCTCACCTGACATAAGACTTGCTAGTTGAATATCACGCCTTGTGGTTAACAACGACCAAAAACTGAATCTCAAGTACTTACAACACTAGTTAATGTTAACAAAGATCAATATAATGAGTAAGCTTTTAAAAAACATTATTTGTTTTTACAGTCTACAACAATATTCTTTGAATTTATCCAATGGTCTTATGTGGTTGGAGAAGTTAAAGATAAAATAAAACACTTCAAATTGCCATAATTAGCAGAGTTGGTTCTTCAAACCCTAAATGCTCTCTACATATAGCCCAAAAATAAATTTCAATTTGCAGTCAAAGCTCATCTTTTTGGTGATTTTAGATTGGTCCTAAAACGTTAGTGGAATCCTAAAAACTAGGGTGCAATTTTTTCACCTAAAAATTTGGCCCTGAATACAATATTAAATGTTAGTCTATTTGTTGTCACTTCTAATTGGCTTCACAGATAGTAGAATATGATATTTACACATGTTACTATCTGAAATAAGATTATATAATAATTTTGAAATGTGATAATTACCCACAAAATTCTAGAGAAGATAAACAAAAATTAATCTACGTTTATTGATAATATATATTATAATTTTAATATATAATATATTGTTAATATATTATCAAACATACAATATAAATATAATATCTAGTATAACATTATATATGTTTAGAATTATGTTTAATATAAATATTTAAAAAATTACTATGTAATATATAATGTAAATATTAAAATAATATTATATATTATTTAATGTAAAGTATAATAAATAATATATTATAGTTAAAAAGGGCACATTTGTAAGTTAAAGGTAGAGGTGATTTTTTTAAAAGGAAATGCAATTATACTAGTCTACAGAATAATGAAGTTATTGTGGAATGGCCAACAAATTATTCCCACAATTTAGGCCACATCATATTTTTCAGGACTACTGGAACATATTCATTCTTTGATAATTGGTTTGTTGTGGTCAAATTCAAGGCGGGTGTGACAAAAATTCGACAGGGTGATCAAAATTGAATTAGGTGTGGCCAAAATTGGATGGGTTGTCTGCACATAAGTTGGGTAATTAAAATGTACATTGGTGTCACTGAGTTCAAATTACACATTTCCACTGCTATTAATTGTCACATGTCTTAACTGTTCAGTTCCTGCCATCTGTGGAGCTGCATGCCTACCAAGCACGTCAAGCTGCACCTTGGGATTGACCGATATATACCATTTGGACTCCAGTGCACAAACTTTCTTCTTAGCACCACAGACTTTCTTCTTAGTGCCTCTAGAGAATGAGGCACAGATAAGAGATGAAAGTGTTGTTCCCCATTGCATCGTGAATGGTCATTCTTCTATGTGGAATGAAATTAAGCTTGTGAATGGCCATTATTATGTTTAGAATGTTGTTGATATTGCTTTGGCCGATTCCCATCTATGTCTTGACAGACTGAAATCACAAACATATGTGGGATGTTATTATTTGGACACAACTATTCCTATGTGCTATATAGGGAGTTGAAGAGTAAGTTTTCCAATCAAGAAATAAAGGAGATTCAGATATTTTGTTGTTTATTTGAAAAGCATTAAAAGAGAACACAAAGCAAAGGCATTTCACATTGTTTGTTTTTGTGAAAAGCATTAGAAGAGAGCACATAACGACGAAGATTGAGGGGGACAGAGCCAAGTACGCTGTTCGAATTCAGAACTAACATAACAATTTTCATAATATTTATTAAGTAACAAATTCATATTACTTAATAAATCTTATTTATTATGAAAACATTGTAATTTTCTTGAGGCATTGAGCAGATTTTATCTCCTCAAACACATTTTTAAAAATAACTAGGGCAAAAAATGCCTTTGTCCAAGGTAAAACCCCTAGGTCTTCCTCATTTGATTTTGGCTTTTCCATTTTTCTTGAGCCTTGGTCATCGACATGAGGATTTGATGCTGGAGATTTTTTGAGGGTTTGAAGTGAAGGTAGATTTTGTGCATAGATTCAAACATGAATACATGTACATTCCTACTCTAATGCCTTTGAGATCTCTTTCTCCATAAAAAGATAAAGAAATATGAGGGAAAAATATATGTTTTTGACATCCCAATGCGGTTATGTGCTTTCCTTTGTATTCAACAATGGCTTCTCTAAGACTTTCATAGTTGCTCGATTAGCTTCCAGGCTTCAATAATCTTCATTATACAACATACCCTAGATTGAAAAAACTATCAACAAAAACATGAGTTTCCTTTTACTGCTGTAGGTTTTGATACACAAACCCATTTGTTGCACTATTTTCTATGTTTTGTCTTTGATATGGGCTTTTATCAACACCCCATTGTTTGTTTCTGTGACCCCATATCTGGTCGTGGCCCTTAGGATTATGTGAGAAAATAAAAGGCTCAATCCTTTGGTATATTTTCTTGTTGTTTGCATGAAAAACCATAGCTCTTACCTAGAAACATTTCCTTTGAATCTCCTTTGAGGGCTTCTATAACAAAACATATTCTTATCTTTCGTAGGGTCTTGATTAAACTCTTGCTTTGCATGTTTTGTGACACATTCTTGACACCCTGTGTATTTTTTTCATGCAAGCTCTTATAAGTGGATTAGTAGGAAGAAATAAAGAAACATTTGTGGTCTTCCTATTAAATCTGTCAATGACTTGACATCTATTTATTATGTTTCATACCTTGACCATGTTATTACTTGTTCCTATCTTTCAAAGTAGCATAATTCGTTAGAATGCCTTAAATGAAATTGTCACTATGCTTAGTTAAAACTAGTTTGGTTGTTAAAATATATAGTTCCTTGTAACATAATAATGATGTGTTGATCATTATATTGATCTTTGGACTGTCACTTTGTGTTGAGGATTCTTGAACAACAAATAGTCTGATTCCATTTTTCAAACCCAATCGTGTGGGTTCAACCTCTATCATATATTTAGCAACATGATGAAATATTTTTTTTGATTGCATATCTGCTATAGGATGTCTCTTGAAAATCTTTTTTAAAACATTATGTAGCTTTTAAAACTATTAAATAGGAATTTCTATTAAAATCTATCTACAACATTGATTTTTGTGAGGTTCTAGACAAGACCTTTCCTTTATCTTTATCTAAGTCTTAGCTCATTTCTTCTTGGGAGATTTAGGCTCCTTCTCTGCTGCAGTGGCAAATTTCTTCGGTAAAAGCACCTGGTGAATGTTAGGTAAAACACCACCGTGTGCAATCGTCACTCCGCCCAGCAATTTCCCCAATTCCTCGTTGTTCCTAACAGCAAGAAGGATATGCCTGGGGATGATTTTGTTCTTCTTGTTGTCCCTAGTGGCATTTCCATCGAGCTCCAGAACTTCTGCTGCCAAGTACTCCATCACGACAACAATGTGAATGGGGGCACCAGATCCAACCCTTTTAGCATATCTGCCCTTCTTTAGATATTTGGCCACTCTGCCCACGGGAAACTGAAGTTCGGCTTTGAGCGATTTGGATACGCTCTTCTTCTTTGAGCCAACCTTTCTTCTTCCCTTTCCGGCTTGGCTTTGACTCTATTTTTACAAACCTGAAAATACTAAATCGCACTTCTTGTTATCAGATTGAAACATTAGCTTTTGCAACTTGCTTTCAATTTGACTGTTGGGTACCTTTATATAGAGTCTCTTGATGAGCTGAGGATTCTTGATCACCGTCAGATTGTTTTTCTATGAATCGTTCATATGCATTCTTCTTTGATCCATGGGTCATCAGTTCCACCACTTCGGATTGTTCCCAAGCCACCACGCGTTCACCACAACCCTGCTCTCCCGAGGAAGCCCTCAACTGCAATGTCACCGCTTCGAAGCTTGAAAAAGCCGATACGAGAGATTAATCCTAGCTGCTCATTTGGGCCTACCTTGGCCAGTGGATATTGGAAGGAGCACTGGTTTTTTTTTTGGGGGGTCGATCCTCATATGGATTCAATGTGTAAAGTGGGCAGTGTAAAGTGAGCCAATCACACTTTCAAATAATGAATGGTGGCGATCAATCCAATGGTAGTCATTCTGTTTAAATAGATTTACAACTGTTGGATGTGAAAATCAGCTCAAGCCCTTTCAAAATGAAAACGCCTATGGCGTAATTAATAATAATATAACATATAAAATATATTATTATTAATCAACATATATTATATGTATTCTAAATGATCATACGACTGAAGCTACAAACATTAACACTCCCTCTTAGCTAGGGAGGATGATTAAACAAAATGTGTAGTAGTCTCCCGTGTCAACACTTATGACCCTCACCATAGTTACACAAATATCAACACTCCCTCTTAGCTAGGGAGGATAAACACATGATATGATATTACCTCAGTGTAATATCAAGAATGACATGTTTAAGAATATATTTGATCAAAAGATATTTACCATTAGATATCATCTCATTTTATCAGGAGTAATGGTCATAGAATATCAAGTCACATGATATTCTCCAAATACTCAGAGTAATGGCCTACCAACATCAAGTCTCATGATGTCCACCAAGAACTCAAATCACAATAAGTCCATTAATTGAGAAATAGAGAAGATAACATCTCACCATGATATCAGGAGATATGGTATGAGCAAAAATATCAAGTCACATGATATTCACCATAGCTCATAAATATCCATGGTAAGTGCAATATCATCACATCTCATGATGTTTTCCATATGGATACTAAGTTTTCATAGAGACATGTCACTACGTGACATGTCTCATACGGTCCAATCAATATGTAATACTAAGTTCAGAAGGATCCTAATATGATCCATATGGGTACTAAGAATTCACATATCACATAGCTCATGATATGAAGTATCACCTAACTCGTGATAGAGTATCACATATCACATAACTCGTGATATGAAGTATCACCTATCTTGTGATACTAAAGGATATAATATACTAGAGAACATTACAATCTCCTTATATATCCCAGTTATGGTATGTGCACTGACATTAAGTCACATAATGTCTACCATATTGATATTGTATCATGGCATGTCCACGGATATTACGTCACATAATATCCACCATGAAGATCTCTAAATCATCTATGGTTTATTTAATGATATCATCCTTATGATATCTACCATGATGTCTAAGAGATCCTAACCATCATGACATGTCCACGAATATCAAGTCACATGATATCCATCATGATGGAGATGTTGCAAAGTCGTCACCTCACAACATCAATCAAATACAAGTGTTCATTGTCGAAAAGTCGTCACCTTTCTCCAATGTTCACAAGAGGGCCCATGAGTCATGGAGTCACACACATGACATCCACCTTGACTCATCTCAGAGGGTGGATCCACCATGGCTCATCCTAGAGGGTGGAAACAAGGGCTTTCACCTTAGACTTCTCTCTCAAGGACAAGAATGCAATATACCAAGTTTATCTCGAAAGTACACAACCTTCTCTCTAGCAAGAAACTTGGTGAGAATATCAACCATCTATCTTGTAGTGATAATGTACCTTGAATAGCATACTTATGTACTATATCTCTTATATAGTTTGCATCACTCTTGTTGAACCCCAAGTTATCCAGGAATATCATGACGTAGGAGTTAGCATAAAGGCATTTCAACTAGCACACATGGTACTCAATCTCATGATCATAGTCCTCTGACTGTAAAAACCATCTCCACTGTTCACTCCCTCTGAACCAATATGACCAAGATCCTTGGAAATCAAATAAGGCATATCTTCTAGATGTTGTACTGACTCCCTCTGAATCTTTGAGTACTAACATCAACATTTAACCTTTTTGACCAAGGTTTCCTCTGATGGTTCATCATACTTCTTCTGAATGTGATATCAACCTTCTGACCTTCTCGTCCAAGGTTGCTTCTAATGGATTGTCACACTCCCTCTGAATCTCATGTCAACTCTCAACTCAGTTCCATAACTACAGGCATTAAGTTCTTTCTCCCTTGAATGCAATCTCGTATGCTTCTAGATTTGTCCTCAATGCACTTCAAAGAGAGATTATAATTAGTTCATAAAACTAAACTATCCTAAAGGAAAATATCAATTATAGAAGTATAAAAGATTTACTATCCCAATCTTATGACATGAATTACTGACTCAAAATTTATAAACATTATTCAAGGGTATAAATACTTATCTCTTATTGTCAAATATTACTACCCTCGGGAAATTTCTTCCACAAACTTGAATTATTATTGTGATCCTCCCGAAGCTAATTTAAACACTCCCTCTTAGCTAGGGAGGAACCCATCTTGATAACTTTTGGTTTGTCCTCCTGACGCTAAAATCAACATTCTCTCTTAGCTAAGGAGGGTCTTTTCAGATATTTGAGTTATAGAGTAATGTCCACCATGGCTACTCCCAGAGGGTGGCTCCATTATGGCTTCTCCATGAATGGAAATGCAAACAAACACAAGTGTTTATCAAGAAATCAGTCGTGTAATATTGTCATCTTATGATGATGGTCACCATAGATATTCCTAGAGGGTGACTCAACACATGTTTAGTCATGGACTCACTCACATGACCTCCACCATGGCTACTCCCAGGGGGTGGATCCACCATAGCTACTCTCAGAGGGTGGAAAGAAAGGGTCTTTACTCAATCTTCTCTCTCATAGACAAGAAATCATTATAAGGACTGACACCTCAAATTTCTTCGTCTCATAAAAAAATGCTACAAGGGTTTGCTCCTCATATTTCTCTCATAGAGAGATGTACACTACAATAAATCTTCATCATGATGTGACTCCCTCTTTTGAAGAAACATTTCCAGCTACCAACTCGGTCTTATAACAACAATTTTCAAGTTCTTCCTTTTACAAATTTCAAGTATTTCATTCTGTAAGATGAGCCCATATAGAAAATATCATTCAAATTCATAGAAATATGTTGTCTTTCTTGAACATTTCCAAAATTCTTCACATGACCTGTCTCGAATATCCAAAGGTACTATGACAACTTTCAATTTGATCGGATCTCCCTTCGCTCAGGCTTTTAAAGAAGGAACCTTGCTTCTTATTATTTTTATATTTGTTTTGCCTCTCTTCATAAAGTCACTGTTGTAGAGTTTTTTTTAATAGTATCGCTACTATCTCCCAATCACCATATTGTTGTTTGACTTCTTACCATAATAATAATAATGATTAAGTCATCATTCTTTGTCATATTTCCGCTGCTGTTACTTTATTGTGAATATTATATGATCATTGTAGATCATTATCGATCTATTGTCTTTCTCAATAATTTGCACAACCACTCAAACATAGTTCTTTATTAACTGTTATTTGTTCAAAATAATCAGTCCCCGTAATCTTGAACACTGCTCCTTATATATAATGCTTGTTTAATATTCACGCTGCTTATTATTGCCATCTCCTATCGATGCTCAAGATCATGGTCTTTGTAATGTGTTGACCCTTTATTTATTATATTCAGCCTTCGATAACAATTCATATGAATCTCAGGCATATCACTAAATGTATATATTTAAATGTACAAATACATGAGATATTTCATGTGTTGTTTCCAGACTATGATTACTGCTGGCACTAGCTTTTTCTTATCTTTTCCAACTGGCGCGAGCCTTTATCGCTGACTCACCCATGTCATTATTTGTGGTATGCAATTTTGTATCGATGTACACAAAACGGTGAGGAATGACTCCTAATCACCAACACAAATGCTTCTGGGTGACACGATGGTTGCAAGCTCTTCTATAATTAACAAGGATTGTAGATGTTCATGGAGCTTCTAAACCCGACGTCTTATGTTTTCATTATGCTGTTCCATATCAAACAAATATATGAAGAATCCCGACAATTACCATCTTAAGTGCTGGTTGAATCTTTGATACACTCTGACAACAAGGATTCGAAACACAAAGTTTCCTTGCAATTCCTACTTCCATGCACTTCAGAATGAACACTCGAGTGGATGGTGCTGAACGACTTTGCGTTGTACTACCGCTGTTCACCATGAACTCTTAGACAACCATTTTATACTTGTTAGTTGTAGAATGAACAAGTCCTTCTGCTACGGGGATTGTAAGCTTGACCCATTATCGTCATATGTATAATGTTTGCCAATGGATTCAAATATTACCATAGAGATGAATCGAAGACTAAGTGATTATCGATATACGTAATGTTCCCCAATTGATAAGTGTTTAGAGGTTTGGTCCAGTCTGATGATGAAATCATCATATTGATGCCATTTAATTCTATTCTTTACACATTTGCAGTCCGGCTCTGATACCATGTTGAGTTTTCCAAATCGCTACAAATGTAATAGCACTGTCGTGATTTTATATGGTGTGTCTTTCAAATGCAACAATCTCTCCTTCATTTATATTGGGAATGAAGCTAGGAAAGACATGTCCCTTGAAGGGACATGTCTATTCATCATAATTTAATCAATCTTATAATGTTTCATCAATCAATTATTAATTTAGAATAATATAATAGATCAATGTAGAATATTAAATTTCATATGATTAATAATAATATAACATATATAATAATATATTATTAATCAACATATATTATATGTATTCTAAATGATCATACGACTGAAGCTACAAACATTAACACACTCTCTAGTCATAACTCTTCTTCCTTGTTATATTATTAAAGTTCTTTAACTCCTAACTTATCCTTAGCTACTACCTCAATGTAGTGCACTTGACCTTTACCCAGGCATATATGTCCCAATGAATAGGGATCCTTGTAGGAGAATTGTAGTTGCTTTCTTCTCAAATCATTTCTTACTTTGAAGGATAGCCTTTGAGTTGCCAAACATTCTTGCAAATAATTTTCTTTGATGGGAAGGTCTTTTTCTAGAATCTACTCCTTGGCATAATTATCTCTAGGTTTAAGGTCCTCTTGATTGCCTCTTGAACAGAAGGTGATTAGAAGGTTTTGACCAAACCCCAAATAGACTCAGTAAGTCTTTCAATGAAAAGAATCATTAACCTTTTCTCTGAAACATCAAGTACTTTAATCTTATCTACATCCTAAATGCTAATTCGTTTCTATCCAAAAATTATACATATTCACACCTCACAAGCCCATGTACTTTCAATGGTCAAAGGTGGCACATTTTTTTTATAAATGGGGATAAAACACAAAATGAACAGACTTCACACCTTGGAGAGGAGAATGTAAGGGTCGAGGAGAATATATACTAACTATTTTTTAACTCCTCACATGGGAGAAGCCTTACACTAGTAATAACGATTAGCTAATTCCATTGTTGGAACACATATAAGCACAACCTCACACTAGTAGCAACAATTATCTAACTTCCATTGTTGCAACACGCACACACTTGTGACACATAAGATTTCATACTTTAAAATTTCCACATTAGAACTATTAGAGTCCTTCATTTTTGCCCTCCAATTCTGGTGTCAAGAAGATTTTTTGAAGGATTTACAGTCACAAACCTTGTTTGGGAATCCTAAACCCTTAAACCCTAAACACTTAGCATTTGTTCACTATGTTGAGATTTTTTATAATTGCTTTTTGACCATCTCCACCCCATTCCCAGTCATTCAAGTCATCAACTAATCCTATTAGAATGTCGAGGTGAATGGTCCCTTTGGTTAGCCATATCGGCTCACTCGATAACTAGGCACTGCGAGAAAAACCTTTATCTTGAAATGATTGGCCCCTTGAAAGATCAACATATTCTTCCAGCTAGGGAATGCTCCCTCTTTGAGTCTAATTTCCATGCATGCTTGTACACATGGATGGTCTAAATTTCCATTCTTTTGAGCTAGGCCCTCTTTAGTCCATGTGACCCCATAATGATACCACTTAATTCAGGCTAAGCTAATAGGAGTGCACCACGTGTTTCATCTTGAGTGGACCCTAAAGGTACAAGGCAATGCTTTGAACATAATGGGTGATCATCTCTAACAAAATCAACAGTGTAGATTCATGTTCTATTTTGCTACTAAGGAAAAGATGGCCAAAATAGAAATTCCACATCAGTGATGGTCAACAGGCATTAAATCTTGAGCATTCAATGCAAAATATATAGTTGAGATTCACATGCAATTGTACAATTAGCCAAGAATGCTCGTGTAGTGTATGTCTTCCCCAGTGCCTTGCGTGTAGCTGACTGTCAATTTCAAGCTCAGAGGTAATGAAACGACATGTTTTAATTCTATTGGTTGTTGACTATAATGGCCTATTAGATGTTGATTCCTTGAATAGGTATAGTTTGTGCTAGTGAAGTGATTACATGCAAGCATTTATAGCTCCAATTGCACCATTAAAAGCCATATTTGAGCTTGGTTAATCTCACACGAATTCATAAACAATTCCTTTGCTATTGTAAGTTAATTCTTGCACTTGTTGAGTTTGAAATTATCAAAATTAGGGTTTTTGTTTAGGAGAGTATGGTTTTGTTTGTAAGCCCTACTTTCAATTTCTACAATCTATTGCCTTGGTTATCACTTCTTAATCTTCATCAGTGCAATTGAGTCTATTAGAACACCTCTAGGGTATAAGTGAGAGTAGATTCTAAAACCCTAGCATAGTAACTAGTTTCTTGACAAACTCTAACTGTCAAATTTCATTTTGGCTTAGCCTTCTACTTTTCAACTAAGAGAAAATACAATGAGGAGATAATGACTCAACTTCCAGGGTCTTCTAAAACTCAAAAGTGAGCTAAAGCTAGCATTGGACTAGAGGATTTCCTCACAAATTCCAATGTGATTTGCAAAGACCCAATTATTGAACCATGGGGATCCACTTTGTGGAGAGGGTTTTATAACAAAAAAAATGATATCCGAGTTAGGAATACATTGGATATCAATTTAGGGAGACTCATGGTACCCAATCTATTTGCTAATGTTGACCTTAGGAAGACCATATCTAAGAGATAGAAAAGATACCAGGGAGATTTTGGCACATGGTGGAGGAAGACAGTTGAAGATACCATAATGCTTGATAAACACATGAATTGGCCATTTGATGATAGTGAATTGGCCAAGGAATTCAAGAAACATCATTTATATAGAAGCAAAATTTTGGTTTTCAAGCCCAAACATTTGACTAGAGATGCAAAAACCCTAACTCCAAGAGATCAATCTTCGTAAAATATTGATATGTTTGCAAGTTACTTTAAGGACACTTACTATGCCTTGTGTCAAGTGTATGGTGTGGATGTAGAGCCTTTCATTCCAAACTATACATTGATTATATGTATGTATGTCCAAAGAAGAGATCACTCCAGAGCTTTTGATTATGCAAGTGTATTAGTAGAGAAATTGGTTTTAGAATTTGGCTCATTTGAAGGGGATCCATTCAACCCATTTCAAGTAATATTCAATTCTTACGCATATCCTATTCTATATTGGTCTCAATTTTGGCACGAAGTTGATGTTAAACTAATAGTTGAAAGAGAATATATCATTTTCCAAGAGAGGACATATTTGTGGGATATGCATTGCAAAGAGTCTCATTACATCATGTTTGCAAACCATTTTATCAGAAAGATGATGGATTTGCTTCAAGGAAATGTACCATGGGGATTAAGTGGAAAAGAAAGGAAGTTTTTGATTCCCAAATACATTTATCCAAATAATGGTATCATTCATAATTCGGGGCCTAATTTTACTTTAAGGACCACATCACTATTATAGTCTTTGCAGCCTTGAAATCCCAAGGGTTCTTCCAATCATGGTACTAGATAGAATTTCTTTTTGCAAATAAATCACCAATTGTATGAGGATGAAAAAGCAACTGTTAGAGGATCTCACAAGAAGGGGTCTTTTTTCCCATAACAAGTTCATCTTCTAGTAGAATATTTCTTCCTTAGCAAAAAAGAATTTGAGGTCCTTGACATCAAGCTTAGTGTGTAGTCTTCCTTTGGATAAGTATAGGTTTTATAATTCTGAATGGTTTATTTAGGGTATTGTTAAAGGAAAATCTTCTAATCGTGAATGGGATGAAAAGAAATATTTAATTAGAAATGCACAGGATTATCAGGAGGTGTTAAAAATGGAGATACAATATAATATTAGGTATTATGAAAGTTTGAAGAAGAAAAATGATAGGTCCTTGGCCCCTTTTTGGGAAAGCCTCTTGATTCCAGAGGCTAGAATGAGAACCGTTTTTAGTGGATATATAGATATTGATAGGATACCCCTACCACATGAACAATCAAAAGCATAATTACAATTTACAAAGCCCAAGTCCCCTCCAATTGAGATAGGATCAAAACCATCATCCTCTCCATCATCTATTAGCTCTCCAATCAAACAAGTTTCTTCACCACCTAGCCCTATCCATTCACCTCCTCAACTAGGCTACGAGGCACCTTCTTCCCCTACTTATGCGATTCCACAACCTCCCCTTGAAGTAACTCTTCCACCACCTAGATTGTTCATTTTTGTAGCTTCAAAGAAGCAAATGGAAGGCCCCTCATCATGATCACAACATTTAATTATCCCTGAAAGTCCAAGATTTGTTACACCTTTTCATAATTTTTCCCCTGGAAGAGAAATCCCATTTGATTGAGATATGAGGGATTCAATATTCAAGTAGAATAGCCCCTACCACCCCATAGGTTTGATACAAAATTGGGAGTGCAAATTGAGGACCCTTCTCCTGAGAGGACCATAACTCCATAAATAGGAAGGCAGGTTGTGAAAAGAAGTGGTGCCTTACTTCTAGAAGTATGGGATCTTTTATCAGCTATTGCTTTTGATAGTTTATGTAGAAGGCAAGATATCAACTTTGATAACATGGATCCTAAGAAAGCCAAGAGTTTGTACTTTGTCTCTGCATCTAATGAAAATTTAAATGTATTGGCAATCAAGTCTTTGTATCTTGCTACACAAAAAGATTCCATGATTCAAAAACAAGATGAGTTGTTTTTTAAGCCCTTACTTATCAATTGATGAGCTCAAGGGGTTTCTCAACATTTGCTCCTTCTCTTGCCAATTCTACTCGCGAAACATAGCCAATATTCAATAACTTTACATTTTCAAGTCAAACTTCACAGATGCTCAAGCTTTCAGTTCTGCTCAAAATTTGAATGTCAATACTTTGACATTTCATACACAAACAACTTTTGTGCCCACTGCACCTTTGTCCAAGGCTTAGCAAAATTGTGGGATAATCCTTTCCAAAGACAATAAAATTTACAACATCAAAATTGGAAACCAAATGGGAATTCATTTTCACAACAAGGTGTTGCCCCTCAACCTCAACCACAAGTACATCAACAAGCACCTCCTAGTCAAATAGGTCAACACTAACAATTTCAATACTAACAATAGCATGGCCAAAAACAAAATGTACAAAATTAGGGATATAGCCAAATTCAATTGAGATCATACATATACTTGATTTTCTTATGTTGAGAACATATTTGTTGCAACACCCATTCAAAAAGGAACTAGGAATATAAGGGTATTGATATAGGTACACCCACCTAGGTTTCGCAAAGCCTAATGAGCAAGGGATTGTGATTAGCTCCTTATCCCTAATCAAATCTTGTCAAGTTGGCCACTGATCCAAATCCTCATTGATTGAAATTGGCTACTTCATACAAGTTATTTGGGCAATCATTTGGAAAAACCAATAAGCACTATTAAATAAACTTGTCAAACTAATTGGGCAAATCCCAAAATGTGCCATAGCAAATCTTCCCTACATAGCAGGTGACGCGTTTATGTCAAGAGTCATAGAGGAAGTCAAGTAGCTCAAGATGCTAAAACGTGATTTAAATAGGACTAAAATCATACCAGACATCAATGTAGATTTTAAATAGAACCATACTAAAAACAACACCACCACCCCCAACAACTATTTCAAATGACAAAAAAATTTGATTATAAAAAACACAACCTAATTTCAACAACACTTAACTCCTTCTGCCTTCATCTTATTACTTCTTCACCCCTAAAAATAGACATGATATTTTATGCCCTTCTTTTACTTTTCACATTTCATTTGAATATGAATGTCAACCTCCGCTCATTATTCTTAGTATAATAAAAATACCAAAATAAATGCTTAAACATTTATGTATGTATGTTATTTCATACAAATGAGAATAAACTGAAAAGAACAGAAAACTACAAAACGTATTTTTAACACTCGTTTAGTCCCTAAACACACTCGTTTAGTCACTGAATAAACTAAAACTAATGCCATATTTAGCCCCAACAATATGTATAAAATAGCAATAAACCTGTAAACAATATGCACTTACATGCATCGAATTCCTTGGATAAAATTCGCTTTCCGTGAAAAAATAAAGTCAAGATTCATAAACGACAAGCTGCTTTTTCCATTTTAGTAAATTAGATTTTTCTTCAATTAAAGAAAACTAAATAATTGTAAGGTTTCATGGGATATGATTGGGTTTGAGTGACTACTTAGTTCATAGACAGATTTACATTTTATTTATTTTCCTATGGTGCTTAACTCACAAATACAAGAATGCATGGAAAAATTGAAGAGGTGGTTTATACGCTAAACCACACGCCAAACAGCATATTATGGTAAAGGCAATTTTGTCCCAAATAAATTTCATGATAAAACAATAATAACAAGTATTTGAAAATTGCTCAAGCTTCCTTTTCCGTGCTGGTTAAAATATACACTACCTAGTCAATATATATATTTAAAAGAGTTTCGTCTTCCATGGTGCCTTTCATTAATAAGAAATGTATGTAAATTTTGAAGAAAGATTGATTTTTTACACATTTAAACATCTGCACAACAACCTGTTGTATTACCAGAGTCAATTTAGCCCAAGCAAATTTCAATATGATAAACAATCCTAAAAATTTCATTGATTCAAGTTCGAATTTAAACAATTAAAATGAAAACTTATTTTTACAGATTTCAAACATGTTCATTAGTCCTTTTGTGTGAAAATTTGGTTTGTTGATCACTTTCTGTTTTCTATCTTTGCTAAAGCCTTTCCTGCCACAAAGATGATTGCTGCTTTGCAACCACACGAAATGAATATAAAACAAATGGAAAGAGAGTTTGAAGAAGCCCAAAGAAAACAATGGTTCGTATAAAAAAAATATGAATAACTATTTAAACAGGATATGTAACATAAAAAATATCCACAAAATCACCAATGCTTTAGCAATTCGTTTCTAAAATGATCCACTATGTGCAATAGAAAGCACATATAACAAACGTACCTTTTTCCATTTCCTCATTCATCATAGAGAAATAAACTATCATCTGGATGGTTTAAGGAATCATCAAAAGTTACAAACATTAAAATGAAGAATGTCAAACAGTGCTACTAGAGAGGTAGATGCGGTGGATATTTTTCATTGTGAGTCTTTTCCGGCAGGTTGGACATTTCTTCTGAACTTGGATAGCGTTTGTGATGCACTTTTTACAGAATATGTGACCACAAATAGTTGAGGTCTCTTCATCCATTGTAGACATGCAAATTGCACAGGTGAGCTTGAGTTCCTTTGGTTCATCAGATCCAACATCCACCTTCTGCAAATATAAATTCAAGTCAATTTTACACAAAATCACGTGAAGGAGTTTAGTTGATGAATCAAAGCCTATTTGTCATACCACATTACGAAACCCCAAAGGGTCTATATTTTACTGGCTTTAAAATCCACCATTCCCAGGCAACCCTATCAATAATATTGATTATAAAATTTGATATAGATGATTCCTATGTTACATACTATCTGGTCCCATGTCTTCCTAGTTTATACTTTAAAGATGTAAAATATCCAGTTGAGCTTGAATCCCATGTTCTACCTTTTTAATACCATGTTGAGAACCCCTCCCCCTCCGTTCGTTTTATATTCAATATCAACCAAGTGAATCTTATATAAAATGAGCATGTTTGCAGGTAGCAACGCTGGTGTTTTCTGGTCCACTCAATTTTTTTAACCAAAATCACCAGGTTATTTGAATACTGTTATATGGAGATGACCTATACAATAATAGTTTCTAC
Source organism: Chamaecyparis obtusa (assembly GCA_027943335.1). Classification (NCBI taxonomy): domain Eukaryota; kingdom Viridiplantae; phylum Streptophyta; class Pinopsida; order Cupressales; family Cupressaceae; genus Chamaecyparis; species Chamaecyparis obtusa. The sequence goes on along the minus strand of BSBK01010984.1, from coordinate 68,986 downwards.
CATCTCCCAAGATTCACAATCAAACCTACCAGATTATATCAACCTTGGTACATGAAGAACAATGCAATCGTTAATGTGTCCGTTCCTGATGCATTCTTCATAACTTAAGACTATCCACTTGAGATGATAAACTGAAGCAGCATGTTTCCCCGGAATACTTTGCAGTGTAAATATTAAACCAAAAAATGTGCATCTAGTGGATCATTAAAGTGAACTGGATACAATATTCCACTATTCAGAATAAGCACTCAATCAGGAGATCAATGGCCTCCTTTAAGTGATTGAACATTAGGCCAAAAGCATTTAAGCTCTTGACATTCACATGGAGGATCTTTAAGCTGTAACTCTTGTAAAACCAGTCTTATAAATATCTTCATGTCAATCTGGTATTGTTAAATTGCCAGTTAATTTTAGAAAATACTTTCACTCCAGGCAAGAAAAAAAATATTCTTAATCATTGTTTTAACTATTTGAAAGTCAATAGCAACCAATAAACATCAGACTCAGTCCGCGTTGACAAAAATGGCTATTACATGTTAGGATTAAGGTGCTATCTACCTTGTAAATCCTATGACATGGTCCCAGCACCCTTGGAAAGTGTCCTAAGGAACTTAGGGTGTCTTGGGAAAATAATATATAATATTTAATTCTCACTATTGTTACGCTGAGAGGTGTATCCTATAGCTGCAGCACGGAGTTACTAAGCCTGTGTACATAAAAAGAATTGCTGTAATTACAAATGCAAAGTAGAGAATAGCAAATTAAGTGCACAGCAGTTACACACGTGTCGTTTACAATTGCTTGTCATTCAGAATTTAAAACACGTGGAAATGAAGAATGGAGAGGAAATTGTAGTCACGTTGGCGAAAAGTTAGTTTGGCACTTATAAAACAGAAATATCACCACGACATTTGTTTATTTTGTTCCTATTCTGCTAAAACCTATTCCGACCTGGCTGTACATCTAGATATTAAATACTTAAAACATTGCTGAAGCTATTCTGCTGATCTTCAAAGTTCAAACTTGCTGGATTTGATATTCTCACTACTGAGGTGCTCATATTTCATTCAATGTTCTATCTCATTCTGGTTATTTCTTTTACAGACAGTCCTTTAGCCTGCCGGTTATTTCTGCCTCCTTTTTCTTGTAGCTGTCTGGGCTGTTCTTATTTTTTCTCCCACAAAGATGATTGTTGCTGTTTTTTGTTATGGAGTTTATTCCCCTTCACCACCTCTCCTGTAGTAACTGCTAATGCATTTGTAGTCTGCATCTTCAATATAAAATTTGTTTGCTTGATATAAAAATGATATTGCACTTTAATAAGTATAAAATAATATTATAATTTAATATTATACACTACTAAAAAAAAATATACAGTCAAGGTTAGGTTAGAGTCAGGAATATAATATCAGAAAAAAAATATAATTATATTATATTATACTAATGATCTATAACCATAATTTTACTCTAACCATATATAATATTAGATTATTATTATAATATAATTATATTAAATTAATAGTTAATAATATAATGCTATATAGTATATATTAATTTATTTAATGTCATAGCATATATTATACACCTAGAGATATCCTTCTTGAGACGTCTATTTTCATCAATTTGTAAAGTGCAATAGACGCCTTGAGAAGGATATCTCTGGGCATTTATCATATATATTATTAAATATAAAAATGAAAGTTTGTAATACATTTATAATGGTGATGGGTTCCACTAGCAGTGGTAAAGGTGGTGTTGAAATCATTTGCCGTTGCACCAAAAGCTCGAACTGTCAATGCCCGATACAAATGTCAGATTTAACCCGATCCACGGGAGGCAGTTAAGCCATGTCACGAATCTCCAAGGAGGTGCTGACCACCAAGTCAACAATCTCCCCCTCAGCACCGACTGAGCCTTCAGCACCCACTGAAGGGAGACTTGAACCCGTGACCCAAGGCTCTGATACCAATTGTTGGAATCATTTGCCGTTGCACCAAAAGCTCGAACTGTCAATGCCCGATACAAATGTCAGATTTAACCTGATCCACGGGAGGCGGTTAAGCCATGTCACGAATCTCCAAGGAGGTGCTGACCACCAAGTCAACAAGTGGGTTGTAAACACAATTATTTAATACTTTTTTCCCCACATATGGATGCCTAGAATAAGATAATTAATGACTTAGGAAGTGGATGAATGAGTGACCTTTGGGCTTCTCTGAATGGCTTAGAAGAGGCAACATGTGTCTCTTGAAATTGTCATTTATTACATTTAATACAATGTTTATCTTGCAAGATTGGGTGACCAAGTTGGAGGGAACATATTGGAGGTAAAATAGGTGTCCTTTCAACTTCCGTGGAGGTAATCCAAGGGTTGTGGTTGTTTGGAGTGAATAACCTTCTTTGGATATCTTTATTGGTGGTTTTAGAGCTCTTGTCATTCTATAAATTCAGCCTTTTTGTAATGTCCCTTGTCGGGACCTTACTTACATTTCTCCATTGAGCTATTGCAGACTAATTTCATGTATTCTCCGTATCTCTTTTTTTATCAAAAGATGATACTTTTATATCACTATTCCAAACTGGTGTGTCATTCGGAGGAAAAAGGGGTTATGACTTTTGGTTTATTAATTATTTATATTCCTGATTTATAAAATATTTATATTTTATTAATAATAGGTTATTTATTTAATTATTATTTATCTTCAATATTTTATATGGTATTAAACAACCAATTAATATATGAATAATATTGGTTCTGTAATGTCCCTTCTTATTCTACTTTCATAATTTCCTGCAAAACCGACGTTAGCACAAAATAATACACAATATTTACTTGTCTCATATGTTACTCTAAGTCAGTAAAGGGGGGGATTTGATTCTTAAGGCTACCTCTAGGTCGGGCTTCACAGATTTCCCAATTCTCGGCTTGAAGGATATAAGATCCATTCTAAGCAACCGGGCTATCGACACATCATCCCATAGAGCACTACCCATAAGAATCTCTTGGAAGCAATAAATGCTATCCAAGCCTACACATATGCATATGACTGGCATCAGAATATATACTACCTATGAGATTATAAGAATCTCAACTTCGGCAAGGGGACTACCAATCTCGAATTGTCATCAATTATAGATTGGCAACGGGGTTATATCAACCTCGAATCGTCATCCATCTCAAATGGGCAACGGGGTTATATCAACCTCGAATTGCCATTAACCACAAATGAGCAACGGGATTATATCAACCTCGAATTGCCATTAAGTTCCATAGAAATGAGAATCGCCCATGAATCGCTGGAATCGCCGGTTTGGCGATTCGATTTAAGGTGGACAATTTTTTATGAGTCGGTGAATCGGCTCGGCCGATTTTTTGGCATGAATCGCCAAACCGGCGATTCATACCAAAAATCGCATGAATTGCCTCGAAAAATCAAACATGAATCGGCGGATTGCTAAAAAGTCAAGTCAAATTTTAAAAAAAACACAAATATTTTCAATGTTTTTTTTTGCCTTTCCTATTTGTTATAAGTTTATACAAATATAACATTTAAGTATAAGTTTGATTTATTTAATTTCTTATACTATAAGTTATATTTGTATAAATACTTCCAGGATGTTTGAGATAGGTTCCAACTTCATAGGAGTTAAGGTGCAGATTCTAGATTTTGGGGGTTTTCGAAAAATTCCAGACTTAGCCAAATTTCAGGATTCAACAAGCCTTTAGCAGGGTTACCTCCCACAATCCATCATGGCTTTCTAAGGTCAAACTGAAGCTGGCAAAAGGATTCTCAAAGGGTTTTAACTCGTTTTATCACAAATCACTTGGTTTTGACCCCATCTCTATGACAAACTTAGCTTAGCTCTTGCCCAAATCCTAGACAGACATGACTTCCCAACAAGCCAAAATCATTTAAACCTCATTTGCCGGACCTAGGGACTTGAAAACAGCCACCAACAAAGACTACCTAAGATCTAGTTATGAAGACTTTGACATTTGGCATTGATCAATGATCAAGCATCATAGATTCATACTATGAAATGATTTAGTTTTATGGACTTACAGATACTGATAGACATACGTTTCATGGATCTTCATCTTACATACATTTATGATTTGATGTCTTATGGATCTTCATCTTACATACATTCTATGATTTGACTCATTATGATCCTATGATTTCTATTTACTTTAGCTACAATTTACATTTTACGTGTAACATATGTGATGGATTTATCATTTATGTTCCTTGTTTATGTATGTTAGCTTCTATTTGATGATGTTATAGTGTGTTTAAGTTATATTCAATAAAGGGTGCATGAAATAAGTTTTAAATTGTTAAAATCTCTAAATTTCAAGGGTTTTTTTAATTTGCCGATTCGATTCCGATTCCGATTCATGGCTGATTCACGATTCGATTCGACCTTGCCGATTCCGAATCTCGTTACTTTGCCACTAACCACAAATGAGCAATGGGGTTATATCAACCTTGAATTGCTATCCATCTCAAATGGGCAACGAGGTTATGTCAACCTCGAATTGCCATTAACCACAAATGAGCAACGGGGTTATATCAACCTCGAATTGCCATTACTTTGTTCTCTATGTAGCTCGAGACGAATATAAGATTCATATGTCCGACTACTAGAGGGAAAATGAATATAAAATTAATTATCAACAATTGTATAACATCAATTTCATTATCTACATAAGGAATGTCAAAATAGTATATTCATTAATATAAATCATAAATGTTGTCAATATATATATATATATATATATAATTAAAATATAGATATATTTATATATTTTAATTAATTCTTAAATATATCTATAATTTAATTAAAATTAATTCCTATATATATATAAATAATCTATATCTAAATACCATATAACTTGAAAAAATGTTCGTATATAGATATATAATATTTAAAATAAATAATTAATTTTGTATTTAAATGACATACCACAATATTGAATTTTCGTTGAAAGTCTTTTATCTTTTACTCTCCTTTATATATTGTTTTTTCCTCCCTTGAGTTCCTCTATTTTTCTCCTATCTTTTCTCCTTATATCTATAATTTAATTAAAATTAATTCCTATATATATATATATATATATATATATATATACCATATAACTTGAAAAAATATTTGTATATAGATATATAATATTCAAAATAAATAATTAATTTTGTATTTAAATGACATACCACAATATTGAATTTTCGTTGAAAGTCTTTTATCTTTTACCCTCCTTTATATATTCTTTTTTCCTCCCTTGAGTTCCTCCTTTATTTTTCTCCTATCTTTTCTCCTTCGTTTTCTCCTTCATTATTTTCTCCCAAGCTTTCCATATTATTTCTTCGTGTTTTCTCCTTTTTTTCCCGTAATTGTTTTCTTATACCTTTTTTTTCCAAAAGTCATATCTTTTAGATTATATTATGTTATTTTGTTTATTTATATTTACTATGTGAATAATATATTATAAATAATAATAGTATAATTTTAGTGTGACTACTTATTTATTATTTATTATATTTAATCATTTATTAATATTATTATATTATATTTATATATCATATTTTTACTATTATTATTTTAATAATATTTTATATTAATAATATATTAGTATGCTTATATATTATTTTAATAATAGATTGTATTGAATCATTTTATTTATTGAACTTTCTTTTATTATTTTATAGAATATTAATTTCTATTTCAAAATGGGAACATCACACTTTTGGATGTAGAATTATGAGAAAGAGTTGAATATAAATTTTCTATGTAGGAACAAAGAAAGGTGGGAGACATAAGGAGGTTGTTTGTAGGTACATAGGCGCTGCTATGTTGTAGGCATAAGGAGCTTGTTTGTAGGTACATAGGTGCAGCTATGTTGGAGGCAAAGAGGAGAATGAAAGTGATTGTATTGCACGCACATTTATTGTTGATAATGCATTTTTTAACTCTCTTCTTGGTGGAGTTTTTTTCCCGTAAGGGTTTGTCCGCGTGAATCCTATGTTATGTGGTGTTCTTATGTTGTTGATTTGCGCCTCATTGCTACCATCTTATGGTGATGTTATTCTTTATTTATTGTTGTTATAAGCTCACATAAAATAGGTTTATTAAGCATGCTATGTAGGCTGATTTTTGGCATCATTAAGAAGAAAAATATAAGCATGGTTTTCTACATTAAGGCAGCTTAATTTTCCAATTCACATATAAGTTTCAAATTTTCATGTTGTAGCTATCCAGGACTTATATCTTATCCTTTGATTGGTTTATTGGTTAGAGATTGATCTTCACAATCTTTGGTATTGAAACTGATTATTTCCCAACATTAAACCCCCATAGAAACATGCCCCCCAGTGAAACACGCTTGAACAAATTGAGATTTATATCCATCAACTCTTGGAGCTGGATCTTCAACTCAACTGACACAATATTAGATACATTAAATAATAATCAAGGAAATAAAGTTTACCATGTTTGCTGAAACAGGGTAGATTGGATCTTCTATTCGAAAGCATATAATATTTTGGTTGTGCACGTATTTTCATGCCTTTCTGAATAAAAGCTTATACGGTATTAGAGCCATTATCTGTCATGCTGGTCTGAATTGAAGAAGCAAGCTGGTTGGAGTCATTTGCCAATATATTAAGTCTTTGTATATTTTATTTTCTGCAGATATTCATTACGGCCAATAAAAGTCTCATGTGCTTTTCCTATATTGGATATATCTTTTTAAGTTTTTACTGATAATATCATTTGTAGTTGAAATTGTTGGGCTGGAAAGTTGAAGAAAAATCTTCAAAATGATGTGATAGTTGATACAGTTCTGGGTAGAGAGGAACATAAAGGGGTTGAAAACAGATTGAAATCAAGCAGCGTGAATATTTCAAACATAAGTCAGATGTGGATTCAAAAAGAAAATTGTTACTACTTAGAAGTTCCAATGAAAATTTCAAATTTATAAGAAGTTTAAGTTTTAACTTTTAAAACATCAAAATATTTCTCTCTTTTGACTTGCGAGCGAAGTTGTATCAAATACTTTTGATTAGACGAGGGACTCCAGCGGAAATATCCCAGGTCATCTGTTGTAGAGTATCAGAGTGGTTGACGGGTGTCTTTTGTCCCTTGCATTTTTTATTTGCAGGAGTCTATAATTTTTGCAGTCTAGTTTGTCAAGTTTTTTGGTCAAACATGACTAGCATACAGCATTTGATTTTGCACAAGTCTCAAAAATTAAACAAAGGAATATTATAGCTCGTGGAGTCAAATATCAACTAATACTGAGCATAAAGACAGAGATCTCAACCAGATAACAGAAACAAAGAAACAAGAGTGATTGCTGACCTTGGGGAGTTTTACAAAACACATAAAGAAGTTTTAATGCTTCTAAAGTTGTCAGTTGCAATATCTTGATACCAGAGGTCCAAAATGTCAGATGGGCACTACCATTTTGGGAAAATCTTAAGAACAAATATTAGACATCTGAAGCTCCGCAGGCCTTGTATCTAAAGTGCCTCTTGTTTTCATCTAAGTTGCAGGGAGAACAATATTTGAATGCTTTTTGTGACTGAAGAATCTTAGTGATCAACTGTTTATGATCAAGAGGCCAGTGGATGATGAAGATGTGATAGCTTTGGTCTTATGAAATTTACCATCAGCCTCTGACTAATCTGTTGAATCCTTACACTGGATCGTGAAAACCCAAGCACTCAACTTTGTGAAATTATACACACTTTTCTTGCAAAAGGAGTGGAGACAAGATCAGTTGGATGCATAAACTTCAGATATTGCAATGAATGCATTTAGTGGATGGATCATTGGAAAATGTGGGCATAAGAGTAGCGTTCTATTTAGTGACTCACCTTCAAAGGCAATAATACATCCAAGAGATCAAAACAGAATGCTTTTACTAGAAAGAACCGAGACATTTTAAAGGAAATTTTTAAGAGAAATTGATAGAAGAAGAGTGATATGATACATCAATGGAAAGCTGAGTAAGCTAATCTTTTTTATGATCTGTAGATTTCACATTATCTGGATATACTGATTCCAATTGGGCTGAATCAGTTGATATTCAAAAGCCTACAAAAGTCTCTGTTTTTACCCATTAGTTTAGGAATAATCTCTTCACAGAGCAAGCTACAACATACACTCACTTATCCTCCAGTTAAGCAAAATAGGTCATCGTTAGCATAGGTCGTTACATGTAGTTGCAAAGAATGTTGATTAATTGTCAACATGACAAACCATTCTTTTCTGCGACGATTAGAGCATCTGAAGATGGTGAAGAATGCTGCTTATCATGCTAGAACAAAGGATATTTAAGTTTATCATCATTATAATGAACAGTTAGATGATAATGAATATTTTTGTCTAGTTTTTATTTTTTTATTGTCCTGCAGAGGAGCAGATCGCTGATATAATGACTAAATCCTTGGGTTTGTATGGTGGAGGAAATAGGAGCATGTATGGAGCATTTATTTTAAGTATCAAGGAGGATGGCTCATTTGATTGGGATGATGAAAAAATTGAAGACATGTCCAAGTTCACCTGAGTCTCTATTAGAATAATATTATATTGTTTACCTCATAATAGTCATTTAAGTCACTTTACCTAGTCACTTTATGTATCTTAAGATTTATATGGTCACTCAATGTTGTTAATTTTTTTGGTTTGCTTGATTATCCACAGGCAATCTCATTGCCCTCCCAGCCATAGACAATTCTCAATTGTCTCCCCCAAGCACTATCGGCATATATTATTAAAAAAAACGATTGCTCTTAGAATGAGATAACATGACTCATAATATATATGCAAGTGGTGCCCTTTCACCAAGGGACACCACCCTTTAAACAGTTAATATAACATAATATTAATATATTATTATATAATTATATTATCACAATAATAATATAATTATAATATCTCACGATAACAATAATATAATAAGTATATTATCAATATAATTATTATATTATCTATCACAATAATTTTATCCATATATAAACACCACCTTGTGTTATTAATGTAGGCATGTGGATTCCAACCACAGCTTCAACAAAATCAACACTCCCTCTTAGCTAGGGAGGAATCCTTCTTAACATTTACAAGTTACGTTATCTTATTGTGATGATTGACCACAATGGCTACATCCAAGTGTGGAAAGGAAGAATATCACCTCTCTGTGATATCAACCATCGTTGCTTATCCATAGATATCACCTCACATAATATCCACCATTATGGCTTATACATAGATATCTCCTCACGAGACATCAACCATTATTATGAGATTGTCACCTTGCAATGATTGTAAATTGCACAAGTGTTCATCATTGTGAGATCGTCACCTCACAATGATATTCACCATGACTTGTCTAGAGGGTAAACACACAAGTACAAGAAAATCACCACAGACTCTATCATGTGGTGATGTCATGAAGTCACACACATGACTTCCACCATGGCTACTCCCAAAGGGTGGATCCATCATGGATACTCCAATGAATGGAAATATAAATGAGCACAAGTACCCATCACGAAATTACTCAACATGATGTCATCTTATGATGTTCACCATAGCTACTCCTAGAGGGTGAATTAACACAAGTGTTTAGTCATGAATTATCTCACATGACATCCACCATGGCTACTCCTAGAGGGTGGAACAAGGGCTGATACCTCAAACTTCTCTCACAGAGAAGAATGTTACGAGGGTTGATACCTTAGACTTCTCTCACAGAGAAGAATGCTATGAGGGTTGATACCTCAGACTTCTCTCATAGAGAAGAATGCTACGAGGGTTGATACGTCAAACTTCTCTCACAGAGAAGAATGCTATGAGGGTTGATACCTCAGACTTCTCTCACAAAGAAGAGTGCTTTAAACAGATCATGAAGACATGGCTCCCTTTGAAATAGATGTCAACCTTCCGACATCCTCGTCTAAGGTTGCTTCAGATGAAATGTTAGACTCCCTCTGAATCTGATATGAACCTTTTGACGTCCTCGTCCAAGGTTGGTTCAGATGAAATGTCAGACTCCCTCTGAATCTGATATCAACTTTCTCTTCAAAGAAATATTCTCAGCCATCAACTCAGTCCCATTACTGCAAGCATCAAGTTCTTTCTCACTTGAATGCAATCTCTTATGCTTCTTCATCCTATCCTCTATATACATATGATACTCCTGGGCAATTCACAACAAACTCACGACAGCCTGTTGAGCACACCATTTAATGCTGCTGTTACAACTTGTTTCCCATATGCTTTGTTTCTAAGAAACATCTATGCAAAATGCTTCACATTAGCCAAAGCTTGGAACCGTATGATATATAGTCATTGGCGACCAAGAGATTCTTTCCACTCACGGCAATTAAGGGACTAAAGAAGCCAAACCCACTATGTTGGTAATGGAGTATTGATACATTGTCTCTTCAAGTTTCCACATACTCCTCCAAACATTAGCTCTCTCAATAAGGAATCTTAGCAATTGATCCATCTGATGAGTCATCGACAGATAGTCATTTTGCTTAGTGTCTCAATCTTCTGTTGACTCCACAATTGCATTATGCGATGGTGTTCACAGTGTCACCATTCCTTGTATATCCAATAAGATATCTTATGCGTCTTTGCACTATGTTAATCCATGATGTGATTATGTCTTCAACAGAATGTGAGTCGGCAATTTAGCAACTTGAAGACCCATCTCTAAGGCATATTATTGTATTCAATCATAGACGTGCCCAAGTTTAACTCTTGTTGTCGTATATAATTGTTCTTAAACCATCATGGCTTATCAAATAATACACACTTCAAACAATTTGAATAACATATTTCACGTGGCAAAAATGGATTACAACTATCATTTGCAAGAAGGTAAAATATTACGATGGAAACCAGGTTCTTTCAAATGAATAATCATTTACATAACTTTAAAATACAAATACGTCTACATAAAGCTTCGAACCAAATGGTATGTTTGCCATCTTCAAATTTACAGTCATTCTTGCTTCTGTTTCTTGTGTCATTATGGCACTCTAACGAATTCCTCACACTATGAATATTTAATGCCTCAGAGTCTTTCCTTGGTAGAGGAGATCAGGTCCATCATAGGTTTCAAATACAACTAGCCCCAAGAATATTCTGCTTTCATTTGATTGTTAGCGGTTGTAGTTTTCTATGGAAGGCATCAATACACAAGTATAATGAAGTCCGCTCTGTCGTTAGCCAGATGAGATATTAATTTGTTCACCAATGAATTCCACAGTATCCACTGCTAACAACTTGAAGAATCTCCCCACAATATGAAATAAGCTCTAGGAGGGGACTCACACTGCTAGTTTCACTGGCGAATCCTATGTCATTATTGAGGTCACACTCAAAATTGAAAATCAATCGACATCATTACTAGTGTGACATCCACTACAACGAACATCTTTTGCAGGCATGAGGCACCATCAAATCATCACATACAGCCTATAACACACTCTGCACATCATAGATCAGAGTATATAGTCATCACTGTTTATAAATAGATCGTACTTCCAGTTTGATATATACAGAGGTCACATTCGCAGATCGAAGGCATTCAGAGGTCATAAATAATTCTGAGATAAGATCATCCTAAAACATATCAATATGGTGCGTTCATTCAAGTTTGCAATTTGTTACTTTGTTCGAGCATGAACTTGAACTATCCTTCAATATTGGAAGTTACATATAGACATCCCCTATTCAAATCCCTACATATTAGACATATTCTACAAACATTCAAACGGGATATCCGATCCATATTGGTATCACCACAATGGTTGATGATATGATTGTGATCATACACGAGGTAGAAAGAACATTCAAATGACATCAACATTTTCCTAACCGATTACTGAGAGGGGGGGTGAATTAGTAAATTCAATTTCTATTCTTTTTCTCTTAATTAAATATCCTTGTTAAAACATAAATCAAAAGAATAATATGACAACCATAAACAAAAATTAAATGCGCAACTCAACACAGAATTTATACGTGGAAACCCTCGGTTAGAAGGAAAAAATCACGGTGGGACAGAACCCACGAAACTCCACTATTGCAGTAATAAAGTTGCCCTGTTAGAGGCTTACAAAGCACTGGTGAGACTGCTACCCGGTTAAGGGATTTAATAGAAGACCTGCTAGGATCTTGACCCTGTTAGGAGTCGCCTTATCAGAGGACTTAAAACACCAACAAAGATGTTACCCGGTAAAGGGATTTATACAATAGAACCTGTTAGGGTTCACCCTGATTGAGCGATTTAAATATGCTTCACAACTAAAGCAATGATCTTATGATGACACTATATCTGTCGATTCAGATCATACCTATTCACTCTTTCCTCTGCTTGGCTATTGAATCTTTCTCTCCCTTTCACCTTCTGTGATTGTGATTCCTCTAAGAAGATTAGGCTCTTCTGCTCTCTTTCACTCTATGCTCTTGATTTTCAACAACAACGCGTCTCATGTCTTATGACTTGTATTTATAAGAAATTATCTTATTAAAAAATACATCTAACAGTTCCGCCAAGCTGTAAACTCTCCAAAAATCACGCATGCAAAACTCTTGATAAAAAAGCTTGCAAACTGATCTTTAGTTTACCTCGTAATGCTCGCAGAAAAAACAAAGCTAACTCCAATTCCACTGAAAAAGCTAACTCCAGTTTAACTGAAAAAATGCTCCGCATAATCCAGTTCGGATTATCATGCACTTAACCGGTGTGTGATTTGTATCCGGTTAGTCATTTGTACCCTGTGTGTTTGCCAAGACCGGTTAAGGCACACTGCTTTCTTGCTCATTCTACCCGGTTCACAATTATTACACTATCATGAGTACCTGTGTGATGTACCGGTGTTCCGGTGGGATTGATGTTTGCCAATGACAACTAAGTTCATGTCAACACAACACAATAGCAGCTTCCAAACATCTGATCACTTTAATCACACAGTGCCCAGGGCGATATACTCTACAAACCATTTGGATCTTGGTTTGGTTATTCCAATCTTCATCAGATTTAATTCATCTGATTGCACATTCTATATATCTTGCTCGTTCGGATCACAGTCCTATCATTTCATATACCATACACCAATTATTGGATATCGGGCATCTGAAGTTCTATATTGTTTTGTATCCATGTCTTCCAAGTGTTGTTTTTAGCAATCTGCCCCAGAACATGAACCCGCTCTAATACCATATTAATTTTTTTGGTTTGCTCAATTATCCACAAGCAATCGCATTGCCTTCCCAGCCATAGACAATTCTCAATTGTCTCCCACGAGCACTATTGGCATATATTATTAGAAAAAATGAATGCTCTTAGAATGAGATAACAGGACTCATAATATATATGCATGTGGTGCCCTTTCACCAAGGGACACCACTCTTTAAGATATATCAATATAATTATGATCATATTAATAATATTAAACAGTTAATATAACATAATATTAATATATTATTATATAATTATATTATCCCAATTATAATATAATTATAATATCTCACAATAACAATAATATAATAATTATATTATCAATATAATTATTAAATTATCTATCACAATAATTTTATCAATATATAAACACAACCTTGTGTTATTAATGTAGGCATGTGGATTCCAACCACAACTACAACAAATGTATCTAGTTAGTTAGATAGTTTAGTATATTTCTATTTCAATTCTTGTTTAACGATTATTTCTTTTAGAAACATCAGTTTTGTATTTCCTTATTTAAGGAGCCTTCGTCTCCTTTGTAATTAATTCATTGAATATCAATCGATTATCATTTCATGGTATCAAAGCTCATAGGTTATTTTTTTGTAGTTTCCTACCTGGAATTAAATTCTAGAATTTTTTAACAAAAAAATTGTGTAGAATCCTATTAATTTTTATATGTGTTTTTTTGGTTTTTTAATTAAAATTGAAGGTTTCAAAAAGGAGGGTTTTTGAAATTGCAAATCTCTAAAGATTTCAAAGGTTTTCTTTGCAGATTTTGAAGGTTTTTCTACCGAGTGCGAGAGTCTTCTATCTTAGAAATGCATTTTTTGGAAGTTTTGTTTTTCGTGTTCGAGGGTTTCCATGTTTGCTCATGGAGGGAGGATTTTCTGATTTTTTCCGCAAAAAATAATGGTGAAGGGTTTGCTGATTTTTTTCCCACCAAAAATCATGATGGGTTTTTTCAATTTTTGTCCAAAAAAATAATGTAGACTTTTTCATTCTTTTTTGGGCTTTGCTTGATTTTTTTCCACAAATATTGTGATGTTTTGTAAAAGGGTTTTTGCTCAATTTTTCCAAAAAAAAGTGTGGTTTTCTTTGTTGTAGGGCTGCTTGTTTGTTGATGTGATTTGTTTCATGGGTTTTTACCCTTTTTTCCTCGAAACAAAGGTTTTTGTCAGTTTTTTCACAAAATCATGGTTTCTAGTCTTTGACAAAATGTTTTGATGATCTTTTATAAAATCGTGGTTTCTTGGAGAGTTTTGGATTGTACCTCAAGGTTTTAAGGGCAAATGTTATTCCTACAAATGTATTAGAGTTTGTTGGTGTTCGTGGGTGTTGTTGCTTTTGACAATTTTTGGCAAAAATCATTGTTTTGCAGAGTTAATAAGTATTTTGAAGTTGTTCTCAGTATCTCTAGATAAAGTGAGGGATAGCTTTGTTACTCAACATCATGTTGGAAGGATTATGGTAAACTTGTTGCAACACCAAGGAGGGTCTCAACAGCAAGCTCATGATGCAAAATGTTTTGAAAAGAAGAGGGCAGCCTTCTATGTATTCATGGCAAAATGACCAACAGATTCAGTCTTATGTAGAGTAGATAGTTAATATATTGACCTTTAAGAGAGGATATTAGAATAATATTGTATTATTTAACTCATGATGTTCATTTAAGTCTTAGATGTATTTGGTCACTTTATCTATCTTCAGATGTATATGGGCACTTAATGTATCTAGTCAGTTAGATAGTTTAGTAAATTTCTACTTCAAATCTCAGTTAATGATTGTTTCTTTTAGAAACATCATCTTTGTATTTCCTTATTTAAGGAGCCTTCATCTCCTTTGTAATTAATTCATTGAATATCAATCGATTATCATTTCAGTCTCATTACTAAGATGTGTTAGAGGTTTGCGTTAGAGGTTCTTGGCATCACCATTAATTGTTGAGAACAATGTGTTGTTTGCAAACTGAAAATTATCAAACCTCGTCACTCTTGATATAGCAGAATGATTGTGTCTAATGTCTATGGATATACATCAATGCACAAGTGCAGAGGTACTCGAGGTGTGGGTATGCAACATGCAGTCTAAACTCCCTAAAGTTAGGTATATGGGTGCAAGAGTGCAGTAGTACACAAGGGAAAAGTATGTGAGGTATGTAGGGTGCATCAGGTAAAATATAAAATTTAAACTAAACATATCAAACACAAAACTTCAAACAAAACATCTTTATGAAACCTAGTCAACTAAAATCTAGAATTATTTTTCACTTCTTATTCTTGAAAGATACAGATTTTTCATAAGATAATGTCTTTTGGTTGGGTGCACATGAAATCTAGGCAATGCTTTGGGTACGTTGGGGTGCACATGGAACCAAGGCAATGCATTGAGTATGCTGGGGTGCATTAGGTTGTATGAAGTATGGCTCACCTGTGAACTTGGATGTGTTTTGCATCCATATATGGACTGCAAATGTGCCTTTAGTGTGCTCCAGTTTCAATTAGGTAGGCTCAACTTGACAACCTTGATTACAACAATTGCCTATAACAAAGCTCCTATTGAACCCTTCACACAAAATGATAAACATACTGAGTGAAAGGTCGTCTCTCTAGCATAGGCTCCATGGATTAAATCCACCATCCTAGTCAGAGTGGTGCTACTACCAACAATCCATTGAACAATACTATAGGCAAATCCAAAGGCCTGAATGTTTAAATAAGAAGTGTTAGTTGCACTAGTCAAAAGCATTACACACATCAAGTTTTGAAAGCATACCCAAGCAGAACTAGTAATGTAAGGAATGGATAATTTCGTGAGCTGCACAATGATATTGTAACTTCAGACTTTTGTCATCCTTAACTTTATTGATCCATGAATATTATATTCTCCAAGAAAGGTTGGAGTCCCTTGGCAATAACCTTAGATATTATCTTACACATCATGGTGCATGATGACATGGGAAAAAAACTTTTCAAGAGCATTGCTACTTCTCTTTTGGGGATATTTACTTAAGCAATATCCCATGGTATCAGTTTGGGTACAAGTTCATGGTTTGATTACATAGATTTGCCAATTAAATTTTTTAACTGGGTATATATGTTTGATATATACATACATACATATTAATGTATGTACATATGTATGTATATGTGTGTGTGTATGCATATATGTATATGTATAAGTATATAAATGTGTGTATATATATATATATATAGTAAACATAGCCATCATTTGCTAGAAAAGTATAAAAATTAAATTTAGAACACAACTGATAACTGATAATTCAATGGAAATGTTAAAGATAAATCAAGACAGCTTCTATGTGAAATACAACAATACTCAGTGGTCAAACATGCAACTACACATGGAAACTCAATAAATATTGTCATATCGCTTTGGATCAAGAGAATCGTCATCATCAATTGATTAAATAGATTCAGAAGTAGTCCTAGTGCCACTCCCACTAGCTCCACTAAGCATGTCATTCCTAGCAGACTCTTGTCAATCATCAATTAAAACCCTTGTCAACAATATGACACTTATGTGCACTGAAGAGGACAGCCAACTTTGGACAATTACGCATAATCTAACTCACTGAGAGAAAATTGAGCTCTATGCCAGGAACAAAACTTGCCTTTGCTGACAACTATATACTCTTCACCACCACCGAAGATTACTAAATCAGAGCAAGCCTTATACTCCATGAACCAATCTCTCCTACTTGTAGAGTGTTGAGTTGCACTAGAATCAATATAACATGCAGAAGACTTTGCATGATCTGCTGGTCATTTGGCCATGAATGCATAAAGGCTGACTTTTCTGAATGTTCTGCGACATAAGCCGTCTGTTGAGACCCTCCCTAGTTGGATTTTTTATCAGCCAGCTACTTTTTGTAGAACTTCTTCATATGACCAAGTTTACCACAATAATGACATGTGATAGATTTTGGATTCTTCAAAGAATGTTCAAGTTTGCTTTGTCCTTTCTGTTGAGAAGACTTGCCTTTGTCTTTAGCAATAAAGCATGTTCCACACTGATTATATCACTGCTGCTATCAAATTGCTTCTTCCACCTATCTTGTTGTAAGAGCTTTTAGCACAAATCATCAAAGTTCAGATCAACATTGGTAGAGGTGACGTTGAGAGTTTTGATGAAGTGCTCATAAGATCATGGTAAGCTTTTCAATGTGATAGCAACAAATCCTCTTCTTCCATCTTGCAACCAATGGCCTCAATTTGATTGTGAACATCTTTGATCTTCATTAAACAATCCTGCAAAGACATCATAATCAAGAACAACATATTTTTATGGAAGAAAGCTTTGTCTTTTTATCTATCGTCTCGCGCACATTCTTCAAGTGACTCTGATTTCTGCAACAGCCTTGCCAAATGGCAGTTCTGGAGGCATCCTTGGTGACAGATAACTTGAGGAGCATAACCATTTCATGATTACATTCATCAAACTTGTCCTAGTCTTTAACTACCATTGTAGGACGAGCAGATTTACCAAGGACAAGCTGATCAAGGCATTGGTACTCAAAAATGGTGAGCATGTGCTATTTATAAGCATTGTAATTCTTGTCGTTGAAACTCTGGTTGCCTTCCAACATGATGTTGGGTAGCAAAGCCATCCCTCCCACTACCTAGAGACATGAGATAAAGTTCTGCTTCTTCTAGCAGATTTGATTGCAAACCCTGGGCAATCTTTAAGGCACGCATTTTTATATAAATGTCAAAAATAACAGCTGCATAAAAATAGACAACCCAAGACTAAGACTGATTAGAAGCCCTAGCGCAATGCAAAAACTCATTGGCTGAGCAAAAAGAAAACCCAAACCTCCATAGAAAACCTTCACACAACAGAAAACAACCCTTTGGCGTGCAGAAACTCACGATTTGTTGAAAATCATGTAAGCAAATGCAAAAGCCCCTCTTTTGTGTTGCTCAATCGCAACATTTAGAGGTCGTACAAAACAGAAAACCTTAGTTGCAAGCTACCAGAAACCCTCACGTGCAAGAAAAACTGCCATGATTCAGCAAAACAAACCCTTGATGCAAGTCGTGTGAGCAGAGAATTGAAAAAAACATAGTTCCAATCAAGATTTTGAGAAAAAAAAAGTAGTTCCATCAAGATTTTAAGAAAAAAATATCACATAAAAATGCTCCTGGTTAGGTTGCACAATGCGTAAAATAACTCTAAAATGTTGAAACCCTTGCTGCATGGACAAACAGACAAATTGTGGCAAAAAAGCCCTAGACCCATGTAATGTCCCCTTTTCTTTTATGGCTCGGGAATTCGGAATGATTATCGTAACTTCCCGATTCTTCTATGTATTATGATATTTGATGCCACTTTTGTAACTTATAAGATATAGATAAAGATAATAAATATGTTTATTTGATCACTTAGAGGATACTTGTTCTTATCAATATCATTACTATATCTGTATAACTTGGATAAGACGATTTGATCACTTTCTATGATATGATAATGGGAGATATGTTGTGATATGATTTGATAATCACTTATATTGAATTTTCTTTCTCTAATTCAGTCTTTGAAATATCCTTTAAGACTTGTTCAAATTCTGTTTCAAATTGATATGAGTATTTGTTGATATATTTCAGATTGTCACAAGGAATATGTTCAATCTATAGAGGTCTAACAAATACTAAGCACAGCATGATCAAAATTGAAGAGTAATGGATAATACCCGGAAATGGTGCCTTTGTTGCTCAATGATTTGCTGAGGATCCCTGATCCACGAAGCAAATCCTTTCATCGCTAATCTTCAACTTTCCTAAGGTCTGATTGAAATGCATGAGGGGCAGGTCAGATTCACACTTAAAAGGTTTGATCGAAACCCTTGAACAGCACCGACGATTCTGCTATATAAACTGTGCTTTGAATGTGGATTGCTGCCACCAAATGCTCACTTCTAAGTGACTATAAGAAGTCACTTCTGCGCCCAGCAATGAATGGAAAGAGCACATATTAATTACCATTTTGGAATTCGCCCAGCTCTAAGATGTTGCACCAATCTGTATATTGCAGATCCAAACTATAAATCTCTGCCATGAATATATATGCAGATCGCATACAATTTCCAGTCCTTTGATCCAAAGATCTTGCCCTTGTTATTCGCTTTCTATTGCTGCTCTTGAATATGCAGGAAGGACTGATTCTTGAGGGCAGGAAGGCATGTTATGTTTTTGATGTCTCCTCTTCAAGAATCACACCAATATATATATGTGACAATAACAATTTACACCCTCTTCTAAGACAGCCGACCTGGCCTACCTTGGGCCCTCAATTTAATTGTCAATATATATATTTGTATTTATAATAATATCCTTATTATTATAAAATTGTACAAGGGTATAATTAATTTATTTGTTCAGTTTGATCTTGGCCGAAAGGCTATAATTATTAACAGTATTTACTCTCTTCCTGTTATTGTTTTACTTCTCACTGCATTTTGTACTCTGTTTCCACCATATGAATATTACTGATTGTAAATTGGATGTTGATTGTATTTATCTCTTCATTACTTGAATATTCAAATGCTACTTTAGATATTTAATTGCAGACTGTAATTTTAAATCATATTATGGCTGACTGTGTCTGTTATATCCTGACCGCATTTCTAATATATGCTAACTGCAATATAAAAATGTTTAATATATTCTTCTATTCCTTATTGATTCGTATTCGCTGGAAACCAGATTTGTTTGCTGATGATAATCTGATCTGTAAGTCTTATTTGTTGATGTGTTTATCTTTGTATATTCCTTGCTGACTGTATTTGTTGTCTTTGCTAATTATAATAATTGACTGGGCTGACTGAATTGACAGTGTTGACTGTCTAATTACTGATTATTATTTTCGATTCCCCCTTTCAAGACTCTCTTCTCTTCCCCTTTATTACGTGAGATGGGAAAAATTGCGACCCATTCCTTTGGGTTGCTACTATTATTAATAGTCATTTATTATTTTTATTAATTCTTAAGTTTATATTGTGATGTTATATATTATATTTAATATATATTTTGTGAGTTCAGGGAAATTGATTATATTTTCATATATAATCTATATATTTCAGATAATATAATTATATATTAAATATATATGACATATATACTAATTATATTTATTATTGGATATATATTGTATTATACATTTTAGAGTTACATAATAATGTTTTATATATTACTATTTTAATATATATATTATATTGATATTATATTATATTAATATATTGATTTATAATATTATATTACATTATAGTAATGATGATATTTGATATATTATTAATATATTATATATTCTAGCTATCATTATTTATTATTTATTTATTACTGATTAGTAAAATCTTATCAATTAAAGATTATTTATTATTAAATTCTATTTTGAAATGGGGACATTACATCCCACGAAACAAAATTGAGATCCATACCAAAAAAAAACCTTCACAGCCACCTGATTCAGAGGAAAACATTAAGAAAAAGTAAACCCTCACCGCAATCACTCAAAAAGGTTGCAATTTTAAGCAGAAAGAAAAATGCAATTTTGATCAGAAGAAAACCCTTTACGCCAAAAAGAACGCCACAATTTTCAGCAATAAATCCCACAATTTCAATCAAAAAATAATTCAAAAAACTTCTAAAAATTTCCTCAAAATTTATAGGTAAATAAACAAGAATTTTATTTAATTTTTTTGCTGAAATATACCTCTGCTCTAACACCGTGAAATGATCATCGATATAAAACAAAGGGGAGGAATAATCCTTGAATAAGAGATTACAAAGATCTTTGCATAATGGAAACCATTGAGAACTAAAAATCTAAAAAAAAAAATCATTACTAAAAAACTAACTAAATGACTTACATGAGCAATGTGGGGACTTGGGGGAACAACCCCCGTCACACCACCATTGTTGTCGGGATACTGCCGAGACATTATGGATGACAAGACGTCCCAAGGACTCCTAGGAATCCCTTGACTACATAGAAACTTCAACTAAAAACAAAAAAGGTGAAAATGACATTCGTAATGAAGGTTTGTCAGGTTTTGGAAGCCTTCCTTGTGCTTGATATTGGGGGCATGACCCTCAACTCTGCCCTGTATCATGACAACAAGGGCACCAAGTATGCTACCTCTCAACTCTATTTGGGGCTCTACCGTCAAACCCCATCAGAGGCTCTACCACAAAACCCTTGCAAAGGACTCTACCCCCTAGCCCCATTAGGAGCTCTATCCCAAATCCCCACAAGGGGCACTACCCCATGAACCCATATCTCCACCCACCATTATTGTTTTTAGTGCAAACTTTGTCATGTTTATTAGTTTAAACTTCACTTACAATGCGAAAGTTTCATTTGCAATTCTTTTAGTCATTCTTGATTTTCTCCCAAAGTTCAAAAACTTTACCTACCATTGTTAATGTTCAAATTTCAATGCAATCACTGTCATATATTTAATGTTTGTTAGTTTAAACTTTACATAATATGCCAAAGTTTCAATGACAATTCTTATGCCTATTCCTTGTACATCTTTTTATAGCTAATTTTCATGTTTTGTATGTATGTGCTACCCTCCTCCCCTTCCCCCCCACCTCACCATCCCCAAACTTAGGCCCTTGGTCCCCTCGTCCTTGAAACCCATTCCCTTGTTCCCTTGCTAGGAGACTCCATGGAACTATGATTAAAACCAAGGAAAGTTGTGCAACATAAGCATCGGAATCTAGATAACCAAAACCTTCATCCCAATGCCCCATCTTATAGAGCTTTATAGAGTAACAATTGAAATGAGTAAAAGATTAACTGATTTGAATCAAGGTGAAAGAGAACTTAAATAGGCATCTTGATGAAATATTCACACATGTACAACAATTACAACACTTACAAGTACAACTACAATTTGCATCAGGAACAAACAGAGAGCACTTGTGTTTAGATTCTTTAGAACACAAGGTGATTTACAATTCTCCTTGTGAAAACCAGGGTTAAATTTCTATAAGATTTCATCTTCCTTCCTTGATCTAAGTGTTCATTGTAGGTAGGTACCACACTCCTTCCACCTTGGAACCCTCAATCTCATTGAAACTTGCTTTGTCATCCTAAATGGTACCATCCAAGTTGATGACATCTAGCTTGAGCTTCTTATCAGCCTCCAATTTTTTTTGTAATTTACAAAATTCCCAATACTCTACAATCAATTGCATTGCATCTTTATCAATTGATTTTACACGATTGACCCTTTATTTATGGGTCATTGTCAACCCATTGCAGTTATCAATATGAGCATCTAAGTCTCAGAATTAATTTTCTGAAGCACTACAATCAATAAACAATGCTCTCACATAGTTTACCATGTGTACATTTAAATCACTATAGTCTGGGACCTGGCTCTTGTGGGTGTGCTCCCGAGTCCCTGACATTCTTCCAACACTACATTCTTTAGGTACCTACCTCCAAATCCTTCATCCAACATGGACAAATATGTTTTAATGCTAGACTGATTGCCTAAAGGTGTTAACTAAGTGGGTCCCTCTTCAAGTTGAAATCTATGTACCATTACAGGATATTGGGTGGGCCCACCTGGACTTAGCTACCAAGAGTGTCTTGTTTTCTGCATAGAAGATTCCACCCAATGCTCCAATATTTTATTGTTTAATTCCAAACAAAAATTATTGTGATCAAATTTAAGTACAAGGATACTGTATCTGATGTTCCACTATTGGAATAGCTATAATTTGATAGTTTATTCACTGACACACATCTTATCTTATGTGAAATCAAATTATCTGATTAGGTTTGTTATTCTATTAGTATTTCCGTCAGAAACAATTATTCTTAGAAATGAGTTTGTTAAGTGCTACAAACAAGAGCTCATACCCAAGGTGGGAAACTCTACAACTGCAAGGACTATGGCTTCTCTTGCAACTTTACCTGCTTATTTGTCTTCGTGTTCCCCTACAGCTTCTCATGCTTTTCAACTTGTTCTTTACACTATCTTGTATTGTTCTTACAGCTGACAACTACCATAACAGTCAAACAAGAAGTGCATAACCCACAATTGTGCACATAAACAAAATCGATAAATGGACTGACCAAAATGTCCAAGTGGCATAGGCTTTCAAAGAGAATTAGGTTCCAAACAATTCAACTTTCTTGGAACCCATGGATTTGGTACTTAATCATATTGTATATGGCATCAAATCAATATGAATCCATTACATGTCTTGTTTTGTGCAGGATGAATTCAAAACTAGACAAATCTGCATGACAAGTTAAGATGCGGTCAAACTGTCAAACCATTTAGAAATTCTATTTCCACAACTACCTCTCAGTCCATATGTCATGCCTTTGGGTTTTCTGCAAACTCTAAATTTCTATTGAATTGGTTTACAAGGAATAGTGGAAGTCTTTCAAGTTGCCTACTTGGTTTGACTAATGAATAGACTTCGGAGGCTTAGCTATAGCTGAACTTACTTTCATTATTCACAATATGTATCACGCCTTCCCCATTAGAAGGTTGTTGATTCCCAACCAATTATGGACACTAGAACAAGGAAAAAGTTCTCCATTTTCTCCTCAAAAACACTTGTCTTTGCTTGGCAATCAGCCTTTCAACCCCTAAGTTTCCTACTCTTTGCTCATTTATGTTCTCACCTTCTTCAAATCATCATCGTCCAACTCTTCTTGAGTGTTAAGGTGAAAGGACTTCAATGGAAGGAAACAAAAGTCCTCATTCATTTAGAATAGAAGACCCAAAGAGAGTGTTCCATGGTGACGCGTCCCCAAAATAAACTTGTGTCACTTGTAGGGGGATGTTTTTGAGACTTGGAGACTTGGGACAGATGTACCCCCACAAAACCAGCACCTCTGCCGAGGATGCTACAAAGTCGCTTGCTATATAGCACATGCCATTACATACTAATTGCCACCTTTAACTTCAGAAAATTAGTTTGCCTTTCATGGGGCACTCACGAAGATGTTATATGCTGATTTTGCCTTGAATATGGATACGACAAGATATGGCATATACAAAAAAAAACCCATATATATAACACAAATTTTCTAGTATTCTCTCTATATATATATTGGAAGTTAATTTTTGTATAAGATAATTATAAATATAAGATTTTTTTGAAGCTATCAATTAACTTTTATCATAAATTGATGAAGTTATTATAATATTCTCTTATAATATAATAATATGACTTTTGATATATCTTCCCTCATAACCATATAATTTATTTGATAAAAGACAAGATACTAACATTTAATAATATAGTCATTTTATAAAAGAAATTGAAAACATTTATAAATAAAACTATAGAATTACATATTTACTACACTACCTTGTTTATTTACAAAAATGTAAAATTAGCTTTCTTTTCGGTTTATTATATGCCTTTCAACATGGCATCCTAAAATTGCCATCCGATTCCTATATACATTTATCAGACAAATCTTACAATACCACGCAAACTAAATATGCATATGTGCAGGGTTAAAAAATGCCCAGGAAATGCAGGGAAAGGAGCCAGGCTAAACACGCACTAAAACTGACAAGGAAACTGGTGCATAAAAAATGCTGAAAAGACTCCCACGGAACAACTTCTGTACAGATTCACTGAGCTTAGGTTTATTTGTGATGAAAAACTAGTTTCTTTTCCCACAAATTTAGGATTTCATAGCAGATTTCTGGAGATTAGGAGCGGCTTTTTTAAGAAATAAAATTTTAAATATCTACGAATCTAGCACAGCCAAAAAAGGGTTTTTTGAAGACATTAGGGTACAATATCCACGCTGTATAGGTGTTGTACCATATCCATAACTGTACTTGGTATGGCAGAATGCGTACCGAGCGAGGGGGGTTAGCACATCCTGCAACCTTGTTACGAATACATATAGTTATTTTACGAATACCTATAGTTGTTTATACTCAAAGCAATGATTTACTACGTGTTACAAAGTGCAAAGGTATTGCTATTGGGGAGGAATGACTGATGAAAATTTTAAAATGTCAAATATGGGAAAGCTTGGTCCTTTTATGACGGCGTCAATTTTAATTAGATCAATTCTCAACTCTCCATATCCAACCACATGCCCCAAATAGACTAGTATTCTTGTGTAAACTCACATTTATTATCTAGACTCTAATATCCCCTTCCTAAGCCAGTCTAGCATGGAGAGATTGTTAGCCTATTCATGAGATTCCCATAGGCTAACAAGTGGGCTTAGGGAATCCTGCAGGTATTAGCAGAAGCAATTTCGAAAGAAAAAAAAACAGCTAAAAAGCTATAAAAGGAGGATTGGGGCTCTCACTTTGGGATGTTGAATATTGTTATTGTTGATGTTTTTGTTCTTGAAGGAGGTTGCTTCTTCTTGCCGGTTTGTGAGGATGGAAACCCTCACAGGAAACATGCTCCACATTTTTGAGAGATACAATCTGAAGGATCTAGAGTGGCTTCATTGCAAGAGTCACATTGGAGTTCATTGATAATGATAGACTTCAGTTTTCAGCAGTTTGCATTGCACACTGGGAATGATTTGGAGAAGATTAAGGACAGCCGGTTCATTCTTGTTGCTGGCTGTTTCTTTAATAGCTGAGTGGTCTGTCATTTTGGTAGCCATCCCATTTTTCTAGGCAGCCATAGTGATCAGAAGGGCATTTGGTATTTTGGAGGTTGTTTCAGCTCTTTATTTGGGCAACCAGAGGTTGGAAGCAACTTGTTAAGTTTTGATCAGATTTACATGTTATAGGAATTTTATATATCATGAATATTGCTGGTGTATTCTTTTACAAATATCGTTTGATATAAGTTCTCCAAGTATTGCTGATGTATACTTCAAGTATATAATGCTTCTCATGAATCACTGATGTACAAGTATCGATCTATGAGTGCTGAGCAATATTGCTGTATGTATATATTGATGAGCAACTATCAATACTCAAAATCGATATGGATTATCAATCTACTGCTGTGTATATAATTGTTTCTTCACCGCATCTCATTGAATGAGATGTCACTGAATATATATGAGCCAAGGGGTGTCTCACAGAGAGACATGGCTCTACGTGAGACCAACATGGTCTCACATACATAATGATTTAGCATATACATCAATAATAATAGTAATATTATATTATGATTATAATTTAATCATAATCATAATATAATATTATTATTCACAATTAGATAGGAATAGGATAGAGATCAAATGTTCATGGCCGAAAGGCCACTTATACATTTGATAATATCGGTAAGAGTGATCCGACCGAAGCTACATCCTTTAACACAACTAAATGATCGATAAACAAAATAAGGCAATCGTTTAAGGAACAATTCATTTTTTCCATCTGTCATCAACTCATGAATTATTATAGATAGGAAAGAAACATTAACCTGTTTATTAGTATACACTAGTAAAACTTTAAAAACTACAGCATGGCGGATAAACAATAAGATCAAAAATTAAAACAATAACTCAAGCAAAAAAAAGAAATTTACCTTTGAACACCTTTGATCAGCTTCTCCTGATTCATCACAAAGATCAATCGTGTTTATTACAGGAACTCTACTGCGTTTACGACGTGGATTGCAATCTGCTGATGTTTTTATTGTCCCGGTAGTTACTGCACTCCATATAATAACACCAAAAGAGGAATCAAAAGACATGCATGGATTGAAGAGTTTATAAATCATGCACTTATGATTAATGAAGACATAGATAAAAAATGACTAGACGGGTTGATTATTTTTCTTTAATAGAGACATACAGCATACATACAGAAAAACAGACAAAATCTAATATAGTTGGTCTGAAAAGAAAATCAATAATAAGAGTGCATTATATTTCAAGTAGCAAAAAATGATTCCAAACCTTCAGTCGGATAAACTATAAAGTATTCCCATATGCAAATATTAATTTACAACAGAGAATAAAGAGAACAGTTTCATCCCTCGTTAACTCTTAATTTAAACTCAAGAGTTGTCTTAAACTCAGAGACAGATATGATTGTATAAATGGGTATACCAAACATTGTTTTGTTTTTATTAGAGGGTAACGGGGTTTTCTGAAAGGGTTACCCTAGTACAAAGAAACAGCAATGAAGCCCAACAAGCTACAAAGATACATAAAACAGGGACTATCAAAAACATTGCTGTTTGGAGGACAAGATGGTTATACATCATTGCGTTTAGGAATCAAGATTATGATTTATAATTCTTTATCATCATTATTCTTTGCAGCTGTATGCCATAGTTTACCATGGTATCAGAGCCATTGAACTATGCCTCGCTTGTCTCTGAACTGAAATTGTTATGGACATGTTTCCAGATAAGTTCAAGGATAAAAGGAGGCTTTGCTTTGCTACCTCACTGTTTTAGTGTTATTCTCTGTTATGTGTGCAATTAAAGATGAAGAGTCAAGCATGACAAACATTGAGGATACTGAAAGAACACAAAGATGGGCTGGGTTCATGGCATTTGTGTGACCCAGTTTTATACATGTTTTTGATTGTCAGCAGATCATGGACATTAAGCCATGCGCGTCACTAAATCTGCAAAGAGGGGATGTCTCGTTCTATAATGAAAATGGTAATCTAAGGTCTAAAGTCCATCTCAGTTTTTCATAGAGGCGGAGCTGGTGATCCCTCTAAAGCTCTAGGTCAATATTATAGCTTAAGTCATAGTTTCAAGTTATTGCCCAAAGCAGTACGGAGCAGGTTCTACTTTATGCTTTGAAGTCCTCGTATGGGCCAAATCAATACATTTGAAAGGTCGTGTGACTTGTAATATTTTTATGTCAATTAAATTTTGTCAAAGCAATGGATATCTGGACTCTTGCTTCATTTGGGTTTGAGGTCATCAGTAAGTTAAGGTTAGTAGTTGTGGAACAAAGATTAAAAAAACCACACCCCACAGAGGTTGGCAATAGATTATTGGAGGTATCCTCTAGTAAACTCTATCAGTGACATCAAAGGAAAGGATCATAAATTTTCCATTCATATGTTATCATTCTTACATCTGGAAAACTCTCTTTTCAACCTATGCACCTGAAACATCATTGTATGAACTAATATGTGACCCAAGAAGAGGTTCGCCAAGGTTCCTCTATTTCATATCGATCTCGTAATTTCCCTGATAAAAGATCTCAATGGAGACTCAATGCATTGTAATTAATAACATTACACAGAGATATCTAAATACATGATCTTATATCTGACAGTGAAAATCTAAAATCTTTAACTCTATCTTGTCTTCCATATAAAAAAATTTATTCAGAATGTAGATATATTTAAATTCAAGCAAAACGAAGTTCCCAAGTAGGTGTCTATTGTGTGTACCTTGCTTTGAAATGTAATAAAAAAAGTTGACAATTACATCATGATGAATGAAAATCCGCTCATCACATATTCAAAAGTTTAGTCAATGCTGGCTTGGGATACAAGATGGAAAAAATATGGCTTAGTTGAAAAGGGCGAGATATATTTTCAATGTGGAATTAACAGCTACATCTTGAAGTAAAATGCAGAACTTTACATAGTTATCACCAATAGAAGTATTCTTGCAAGTGTAAGAATATGAAGAGGCAAATAGTAGTTTTGAAGCAAAGAGTTACAACTTACCTATGATTGTATAAATGAGCACAATAATTGATGGAGACTGGAGAGCATAATGTGTACACTTTGTGGCCTCAAAAACTAAATTTAATAGTTCACGCTGCGCATTTAATTGTCTTGGTATATGCTTTGATGAGAACATGCTTGCCCACATCCATCTATGGTCAAAAATTAAATGGAAGTATGATCCATCCCAGACATTTTTCCAGAACAATTACAATTGTCAGGTATTTGCAAAACATTGTGATACTAATGTTCCTTATGTGTGAGGTTAGCTGAAGATTTTGGAATGTCCGCAATTAAGCTATATATCATTTTTAAGGTTTTTTAGAAACATGAAAATTATTGTATTAACAGAAGCAGCTACATGCATCGTTATAAGCATGATAGCATTATGATTTGTCTGGGGGCAAAAGCTCCAGTGCCAGTGCACAAAACTATGTTCTTTCTTCATTCAAAGGAGGAGGATTTCTTTCATTAATAATTTAGAATTATAAAACAAGTCAAAACAAAAATATACAATATATTACTATTTACAAATTGGTTGAATATTTACAAATATGCATTATAAATCTGTTTCCTTTTGCAAAAAGAATAAACCAAAAGAAATAAATTTTATTCATTCATAAACTAATTGACAGAGCTTTATAGAGAATGACAATTGGAATGAGTAAAAGATTAACTGCATTTAAATCAAAGTGAAAGAGAACTTAAATATGCATCTTGATGAAATATTCACACATGTACAACAATTACAACTGTTACAAGTACAACTACATTTTACATCAGGAACAAACAGAGAACTTGAAATGAGGTGCACTTGTGTCTAGAACACAAGGTGACTTACATTTCTCCTTGTGAAAACCAGGATTAAATTTCTAAAAAAATTCATCTTCCTTCCTTGAGCTAAGTGTTCATTGTAAGTAGGTACCATACTCCTTCTACCATAGAACCCTCGATCCCATTTAAACTTGCTTTGTCATCCTAATTGATACCATCCAAGTTGATGACATCTAGCTTAAGCTTCTTATCAACCTCCATTTTTTTCTGTTATTTATAAAATTCACAATGCTCTACAACCAATTGCATTGCATCCTTTTCAATTGATTTTACATAATTGACCCCTTATTCATGGGTCAGCACTAACTTATTGCAGTTATCAATTTGAGCATCTAAGTCTCAGAATTAATTTTTCTAAAGCACTGAAATCAGTGGACTATGCTCTCACATGGTTTACCATATATACATTTAAATCACTATTGTCTGGATGCTGGCTCTTGTGGGTATTCTCCTTGAGCCTCTTCCAACACTATATTCTCTAGGTACCTGCCTCCAAATCCTTCATCCAAAATGACAGATATATTATGACGCTTTGTCTAATATTTGCAATTCTCAACTCAATTGCTGGATTGACTGCCTGAAGGTGCTAACTAAGCGGGTCCCTCTTCAAGTGGAAATTTATGTACCATCGCATGATATTGGGAGGGCACACCTGAACATAGCTACCAAGAGTGTTTGCATAGAACATTCCACCCAATGCTCCAATATTTGACTCTATTTCCAACAAAAAAAAAAATTGCAATCAAATTCAAGTACAAGGATATTGTATCCGGTGATCCAGTATTGGAACAGCTATAATTTGATAGTTTATTCACTGACACACATTCATCTTATGTGAAATCAATTTATCCAATTAGGTTTGTTATTCTCTTAGTATTTCCCTCAAAAATAGTTATGCTTAGAAATGAGTTTCTTAAGTGCTACAAACAAGAGCTCATACACAAGGTAACCTTGGAGAAACCCAAGGTGGAAAATTCTATAACTGCAAGGACTATGGCTTCTCTTGCAACTTTACCAGCTTATTTGTCTTTGTGTTCCCTTGCAGCTTCTCATGCTTTTCAACTTGCTCTACACACTCTCTTGTATTGTTCTTATATGTGACAACTCCCATAACAGTCAAACAAGAAGTGCATAATTCACAATTGGTGCACATAAACAAACTCGGTAAATGGACTGCCCAAAAAGTCCAAGTGGCATAGGCCTTCAAAGAGAATTGGATTCCAAACAATTCAACTTTCTTAGAACCCATGGATTTGGTACTTCATCATTTTGTATGCGGCATCAAATTTATATGAATCCATTATGATGTCTTGTTTTGTGCAGGATGAATTCAACAGCAGACAAATCTGCATGACAAGTAAAGATGCAGTCAAACTGTCCAGCCATTTAGAAATTCTATTTCCACAACTACCTCTCAGTCCATATTGTTAGTATATTTCAGATTCTACCAAGGAATATGATCAATGTATAGAGATCAAACAAAACTAAGCACAGGATGATGAAAAGTAAACTTCAATTAAGGATAGATCATACCCGGTTATGAAGTTCAGATCTGCTCTTGATGTTGTCTTTGAAACCCTTCTAGATGCAATCTGATTTAGCCCACCTAGGGCTTGACTTCTAGCTGTTTGAATGCCTTGAATTCAATCTGAATTAGCCTTTGAGCTACACCTTGAATTAGCCCTTCAATGCACGCAGTTTTCTGTAGTTGATTTGCACTCCAAGTGCTGGAGCGAAATCGCCGATTTGGAACAGAAATAGCCACACATTCCAAAATGTATTCTGTCTTAAATGCAGAGGTATTTCGCCAATGTAGGGCAGATTTAGAGCAAGAACACTTTTGGCCTGAATTTGCACAAACAAGAGCAGACCTCACACCAAGGCTTGAGCTGCTATAGGAACAATTTCGCTGCCTATGAGAAGCAGATCGCAAACCAATTGGGGAGGACAAATTCGCTGATTAGAGAATGCAAGTCGAATCCAAGGAGAGAGAACACATGTTATGTTTTTGATGATTCTCTTCTTAGTTTCAATCCACATATATATGTGACTGAATTAATTCAAGGAGGCCGACAGGTCTTACTAAATACCATAAAGCATTTATATCAAGAGGCCGACCTTGGGCCCTCAATTATTTAATTCAATCAACACTCATATATATATATATATATATATATATATATATATATATATATATATATATATATCGATTTAAATTAATAAACAATAAATAATAAATATAAACAATATTTATTATTATTATTTATCCTCATCGATTTATTGCCCAAGCAAGAGGATGTTTGTCGTGAAGGCCACAATATTAACACTCCCTCTTGGACTTGAGGCAAAGATCAACCCAATGATCTTCCTCTATCACCCTTGATAGAGATGCCAAAAACATAACCAACATGAATTCCTTATCCAATGATGCCATAGATCTCTATCTACAAGATATAATGAGAACACAACTGTTCTTCATAAACCATACATCTCATATTCATATGAGAAACATCATATCATATGATGCTTACCATCCAAATGTGGATCTCCTAGATCCTTTGGTCTCCATGACCCAAGAATATCAAGTCCATGATATTCATGATAACATCAAGTCCATGATGTTTATCAACCAAAAGTGATATCAAGTCCATGATATCAGATATTTCCAAACTATTTGTGAATTTCCTGGATCCACTAGTCACCTTGACTATTTTGAATATCAAATCCATGATATTCAAGGTAGCATAAAGTCCATGATACTTTTCGAACACAAGTTGTCATCAAATTCATGATGTTTTTATCCAATTTGTGGATAACTAGATCCACGAGTCCTCTTGACTCAGCCAATACAATATCAAGTCCATGATATTCATGGTATCATCAAGTCCATGATGTATACCATCCAATTTGTGGATAACTAAATCCACCAAGACTCAAGAAATGTCAAGTCCATGACATCAAAACAACATCAAGTCCATGATGTTAAGAGCATTGGTCTAACGAATATCAAGTCCATGATATTCACCAAGTGCTCGAAGTAATGGCCTATCGACATCAAGTCCATGATGTCCACCAATTACTCAAATGTGGATCCCTGATCCACGAGATATCAAATCCATGATATCCTCGAGCATTAGTCTAACAAATATCAAGTCCATGATATTCACCAAGTGCTCGAAGCAATGGCCTCCAGACATCAAGTCCATGATGTCCACCATATGCTAAAAAAATGGATCCCTGATCCACGAGATATCAAATCCATGATATCCTCGAGCATTGGCCTAACGAATATCAAGTCCATGATATTCACCAAATGCTCGGAGTAATGGTCTCCCGACATCAAGTTCATGATGTCACCATATGCTCAACAATGGATCGCTGATCCATGAGACGAAATTAAAATCCATGATATTCTCCAAGTATCCAATTCATAAGAAACAACTTAGCCATATGCATAAGTGTAACCAAATGAATGACCAAATGTATCTCATAATCAAAATCTTACCTCATGAATCCACATAAGTGTAGGAGTAACCAATATGATCATAAGATTCAAGTTAAATGTAAAGTTCACACATAGAACCATATGTAATATAGTCTCAGCTATAATCAGTAAATATAGACTCAGCTATGAAAGAAAGTGTGATCCATTCATACACAATAATCCACTAAAGTATGCTTCACAAGCTAAAGCATACAAATGATGTATGCTCCATACAACCATATTAAGTAATCAATATCCAAATGCAGTTCTCTCATAGAACCAGCATCTATAGACAAGTCTTAGCCACAAGCATAAGAGTAATCACATAATTCTTCACCACCTAAAGGTAACCAACATATAACTAGGTGCAATGTGATCACAGCAAGATGCAATGTAGTTCTCTCTAAAAAGAAGTGTATCCATACATATATATGATCAATAGCAAGACATATATAAAGGATAACATATGTCCACAAAATATTCTCCCATGCATACAACAACATTATCTCTAAGTTTCATAATGTATGTTCCCAAGAAATATGCCAATTGTCAAATGTAACATATACAACATATGCCAATTCATTAACCAATAATGTATGCACCCACGCATCAAACAGTTAACCAGTTATACTAACAATCAACTATGAATGTTCCTAGAACAGCGTTAGATATAACATATGTCAAGGTAAACTATGTACCCACATAACAAAAATATATGTCAATGTAAATGTAAGGTATACTCCTCATACATGACATAAGCATAACAGATGCCAATGTAGTGTATGCTCCATATGCCAACCTGAAGTATGCATCCATTCATGCATAATGTACATAATGAAATGTCAGTTATGCCAATCAGCTAAACAGATAATCAGTTATGCTAATAAGACATTCCTAACCAGCTGATCCAATCAGCTATGCATGTTCCACACATACAATCATATATCAAAACAAACCAGTTATGATGATCAAGCCAATGAGGTATAATTCTACCCATACATATGATCAACAAGACATACGGAAGGAGTTCATAACACAAAATTAGGTGTAAGTGAGCCCATAATTGAACTCCCTCTTAAACCACATACCCACAATTAAGTTACCCCGGGGTATATATTACTCAAGGAGATCTACTTCCTTTGGATGATCCTATCTTCACCCTCTAACAAGATCTTGTGAACCTGAATCCATATATACATAGCCAATGTATGCTTCCCGTAATGTATGCCAAGTATGTTGCCATTCATACATGAATTAGATAATCAGTTGTAAATAAGTCCAAGACAGAAATATGTCAGCGCATATAACAGAAAAACTCCCTTCAATATGCAATAGACTCAGCTTACAAAGGAAAGTAAGTTCCTTCATACATACCGGATTATATTATTGTTTAATGCCAATGTAATGGCCAACACAAACCAATGTTGTCAATGTACCAAAGTACTTCCTTTACATTAATAAACAGTCAATGACAATTAGTTATGTATGTCTCCACATATATAGAATACATGAAACAGTTATCTAGCTATACCAAAAACAATATAGTCTCAACTATATGTCACAAATATAGACTTAGCCATAACAATGAAGAAGGGTATGCTAACACAAGCCAAGTGT
This sequence comes from Chamaecyparis obtusa, assembly GCA_027943335.1. Taxonomy (NCBI): domain Eukaryota; kingdom Viridiplantae; phylum Streptophyta; class Pinopsida; order Cupressales; family Cupressaceae; genus Chamaecyparis; species Chamaecyparis obtusa. The sequence goes on along the minus strand of BSBK01010984.1, from coordinate 34,147 downwards.
TATGCAAAAGAGATGTGCTCACACATAAATGACATATAGAAATATGACAAATGCCAATACTTGTGAACCAGCCAATGAGCAAGTACTAATACCAATGAACTGGCCAAGTGCATGAACCAAATCATGAGCCAATCAAGTGCATGAATCAAATCATGAGCCAGTCAATTAAATCAATGTAAATATTAATGACCCAGCTGATAATAATATGCCAATGCTAATAAGTTAATGAACCAGCCAATAATATGTTATTAAGCTAAGCCATGCCAATAAGGGATGATCTTACTCCTCTTAAGCTTAGACTCCCTCTTAGGGTGGTTTGAACTAACTAAGCCAATTTGCAAATTCAACCTCAATGCAAAATTTAGACCTACTTTTATGCTCTTCATATATGAAACCAAATTTATTATGTTTAGGTCAAACCCCCGGTTACCATAGTATTTCTTCCTTAGTTTTGAAAGAGTTAGACTAAATTTCTAAATCTGAAATGGATCTTATACTCAACCTGACTCTGATACCATGTTAGTATATTTCAGATTCTACCAAGGAATGTGATCAATCTATAGAGATCAAACAAAACTAAGTACAGGATGATGAAAAGTAAACTTCAATTAAGGATAGATCATACCCGGTTATGAAGTTCAGATCTGCTCTTGATGTTGTCTTTGAAACCCTTCTAGATGCAATCTGATTTAGCCCACCTAGGGCTTGACTTCTAGCTGTTCGAATCCCTTGAATTCAATCTGAATTAGCCTTTGAGCTACACCTTGAATTAGCCCTTCAATGCACACAGTTTTCTATAGTTGATTCGCACTCAAGTGCTGGAGCGAAATCACCGATTTGGAACAAAAATAGCCACACAGTCCAAAATGTATTCGCTGTCTTAAATGCAGAGGTATTTCGCCAATGTAGGGCAGATTTAGAGCAAGAACACTTTTGGCCTGAATTTGCACAAACAAGAGCAGACCTCACGCCAAGGCTTGAGTTGCTATAGGAACAATTTCGCTGCCTATGAGAAGCAGATCGCAAACCAATTGGGGAGGACAAATTCGCTGATTAGAGAATGCAAGTTGAATCCAAGGAGAAAGAACACATGTTATGTTTTTGATGATTCTCTTCTTAGTTTCGATCCACATATATATGTGACTGAATTAATTCAAGGAGGCCGACAGGTCTTACTAAATACCATAAAGCATTTATATCAAGAGGCCGACGTTGGGCCCTCAATTATTTAATTATTTAATATTGAGATTTAGAGGGAGTCTTCAAAACCCTCAGAACCATCAAATCATAATGATCAAATTGAGCCCATGGATCCCATCGATAGGCCAAGAGACATTACAGTGAGCAAGAAAAGACCTCTTTGGGTAAGAAACACCATTCAGGAAGCTTAAAAGTTTGTAGCCCCCAAAGGGACCTTCAGAGAAAGTAGGAGACCTCAGAAGTTCTCCAACTATGTTGCGATGATGTGCAACCTCATTGAGACTAAACCTTCTAGCACTAAAGAGGCTATGAACCAGCAAACATGGAAAAACGCTATGGATGAAGAATATGAGTCCATCATCAAGAATGATGTGTGGGAAATTGTGCCTACACCGAAAGGTATGTTTGTTGTATCCTCTAAATAGTTGTTCAAAATTAAACATACTACTAATGGAAGTATTGAGAAATATAAAGCTAGATTTGTAGCTCGTGGATTCTCTCAAAAGGAAGGAATAGATTATGAGGAAACATTGGCTCCTGTTGCTAGATATACTTCCATCAAAACTATAATATCTATTGTTGCAGCTAAAGGCTGGAAGTTACATCAGATGGATGTAAAGGTTGCATTCCTAAATGGTGTCATTGAGGAAGAAGTCTATATTGAACAACCGGAAGGTTATGAGATTCATGAGAGGGAATCTCACGCTTATAGATTAAAAAAAAACTATATGGCCTTAAGTAGGCCCCTTGTGCTTGGTATGAAAGAATTGACAAATATTTGATGAGCTTAGGATTTTGTAAGAATGATGTTGATCCTAACCTTTATTTCCAAGTGTTTAATGATGAAATGCTAATTCTAGTTTTATATGTGGATGCTTTATTTCTAACTGGTGAAGATAGTGTCATCATTAGATGCAAGAAAGAATTAGCTTCAAAATTTCAAATAAAAGATTTAGGCCTAATGCATTACTTTCTAGGGCTAGAAGTATGGCAAAGACCTATTGAAATCATCCCAAGTCAAGGAAAATATACTATTGATATCTTGAAAAGATTTGGAATGATGGATTGCAAACCTATGGAAACTAACTTGAAAAAGTTAAGTGTATCTGTTGCTAATTCTGATTTTGCAGATCCAACTGAGTACAAGCAATTGATCGGATCCTTGATGTATCTAGTTAACACTAGACCAAACACCTGTTATGCAGTTAGTGCCCTCAGCTAATTCATGAACAAACCAAAGCATGTTCATCTCATTGTTGCCAAGCATATCTTGAGATATTTGTATGGCACAGTTGGCTATGGCTTAATGTACTCCCTTAATACTGTCATCACCATGGAAGGTTATTCTGACTCCAATTGGGCAGGGGATGTCACTGAGAAAAAGAGCACCTCAGGAGTATGTTTCAATTTGGGATCTGCCATGATTTCATGGGGCAGCAATAAACAGTCTGAAGTTGCATTAAGTACTGCTGAAGCAAAATATATTGCATCAAGTGTGGCCTCAAGGGAAGCACTGTGGCTTCGCAAGCTTCTTGTTGGGTTGTTTGGACAACCTTGGGAACCCATAGTCATTCATTGTGATAATCAAAGTTGTATAAAGATGTCTTTCAATCCTATGTTTCATGATAGATCAAAACATGTGGGGACTCGTTATCATTTTGTTCGAGACGTGGTACACAGAGGTGTCATTCAGCTGAAATACATAAGCACAGAAGAGTAGATAGCAAATGTTCTCACCGAGCATCTTACTCGAGTGAAGTTTGAATACTTCCGAGATAAGTTTGGAGTTGTGGAGAACATAGCTCTAGCTAAGAGGGAGTCTCAGCTTCCTTGATACAATAAGTTGTATCTTCCACCCTCTGCGGGCAATGCAAGGTGGTGTTGAATTCTTCTCTAGGAGAAGATTTGAGGTGAAAGACCTCTTCCACCCGCTGCGGGTAATGCAAGGTGGATCCATCCTCTACGGGTATGCAAGATGGATATCATGGAAAGAGTCCATGAAGTTCTTGATCACCCTCTGAGAGTGTCATAGTGATGATCACAATATAACTCTTAGAATCCTCCCTAGCTAAGAGGGAGTGTTGAATTTAGCTAGATCGGATTCTAGCATATTAAATTTTAATGTTGCCTTTGGCAATTAAAAATTAAAACTAAAATTATATTGTGATAATTCGATCACCTCTTGTAATTGGGTTGGGCCCCAAATAATGTAACTTATATTATACCATGTAATTGGGTTGGACCCTAATTGAGCTTGTTGGGCACTCAAGGCAATTGTAACTTGTAATTAATAAATTTATATTTGTATTTTGGCGGCAAAATACAAAAGGGCTGACCTAGGATCTCAAGGCTTGTAATTGGTATATAAACAAGGCATTGTGTTGCCTTTCATAATTAACTCAATCAAGCGAATTCCTCTGCTAAGTTCGGCAATCTAATCTGCTCCTGAATAATCAGGGAATCAATCATTGAAGGTCTGCAATCATCAGTTGAGTCTTGCTGGGCGAAGCTACATCAGTATAATCTGCTCTTATGGTGATCGAAGGTTCAGATCAGTAATTGCAATCAGATAAGTCAGTCCTTTTCTTATGCCCTAGGTGGGCGAATTTGTAATTGTAGTACTGCTGATATTAATAATATATGATCTGAACTTTGTTGCTGGGTTTTTCCTCCACGAGGGAGGTTTTCCCAGGGTACTTTTGTGTTCGTGTGTGTACATCTTGCTTATATTCTAAATCTTGTTAATTCTGATCACTAAAATTAACATTATGGACTGCATTCTTAGAAAATAAATGAGATGACAGTTCTGTCTGCATTAGCTAGTATCATCGTACAGCTCTTTCTCAACATAAAAGGAAGACTTATGCTAAAAAGTAAGAATTAAGAAACATAAAAGGAGTATCAAATTATTCTGCACGCTTACTTATATGATTATTCTCTCTTGAACATTCACTTCAGGCACACTTAACTTCCAAGAAAGCCTGCAAATCCCTCACAATCCTTTCAGGACTTCATTGAAACAAATTAATGAATCTAAATCTGCTACCATACCTGCAAAACCAAGTAGGAGCTCCACATCTTCTTCATTTATAACAGGATCACGACCACTTTGTTGAGAATATGCACTTCTTGCCTGCCCATAGTAAGTCAAGAGTAGTTAACAGATCAAAACTATCACAAATCAGAAAAAGGTAAAATATTCTAGTTCATCACAAATAATAGTAATATATGTAACTTCAACATGAAAGGATAAAAAACTTCAAGCAGCTGTATGTATTGAGGAATGTCCAGGATTTCCAAATATCAGGTTACATTCCAGTAAAAACAAGATGATTTCTACTAGCTAAAACTACTATTGCTAATCACTTACATAGCCAGAAAATTATTTACAAATGTCACTTTCATTCATCGCCTTTAAACTACATAAAGTTCACAGGAGAGCTCAAACAAAAAAAAATTATGTGAGCAGAATACAAAAAAACGTTAGAGCTTAAGTCAATCTTACTTTAACAATAAAAACATGAAAGTTCGTAGTTTAAAATAAATCTTAAAGAAAGCGACTTACCGGAGCTGATGTCCTGGAAGATGAAACAACAACCTCATCATCATTCTCATCATCATCATCTAGAACAACTATAGCAATATTGGTGCCCATACTCCAATTAGACACCAATGTGGCTTCCTTTGCTGATTCTGACTGCACTGATCTCACTTCTGATATCTGATCACGTTTTGACCGCAGCCCGTTCATGACAGTGTTCTCACGCAATCCTCACAACTGGGTTAAAAAAAATAAAAGCAGTTTCAAACTCGCTTCCCATCAATTCAGAGAATAATAAATACCACAAAAATCATAACGAACTATAACAAGTTTGTGATTTAAAATACAAAAAACATATTTCAAAATGGCACTCAAGTAAAGTCAGAAACCTTAACAAGAAAAGCAATAGGTAAAACAATATATAGAAAAGAGCTTCCAATCTCAGTATCACAAATAAAGAATCTGAATGGATTAGGTTCTTTTCTTATGGACCAAATGATAAAATTCAGCTATTGTACCCACTATTTCCTATGCTTGCCATAACATAACAAAAGCATATGGTTCAAGGATCACAATGTAATGGTGATGGGGGATAACAATAAAAGTGTAAGTAAAGCTTTTGGAGGATCTAATGCCTTCTAAATCACCATTATATTGAAATTCCAACCACTATGGAATCAACCCAAATACAATTGGTTAAGTAATGAAGACATGTAAATTATTTTTTTATGACTTGCATGAGCAATGTCAAAGATATTTTATTTCTTTATGTATGTTTCATGTTTGTAATAATTACAAAGGGGGAAGGGGGGGGGGGCATTTATGGGGTCAGACAAGTTAATCCATTTGAAGGATTGAGAAAGGATGTAAAATGGAAGCCTCCCGACGAGGGCCGAGTAAAGATAAACTTTGATAGGACGGCCAAAGGTAATCCAAGCTTGGTGGGTGCAGGATGTGTTATCAGGGACAACGAAAGGAAAATTTTGAGTCTACTTGACAAGAAGTTAGGTAGAGAAAATAATAACAAATCAAAATTTCGAGTGGCTTTAATAGTAGTAAAGGCTAGAAGAAGAGTGGGTTTCAAGAAGATCCACCAAAAGGGGGACTCGCAAATAGTTATCAACACAATTCAAAAGGCAAGAACCCGAAACTGGAAATTAGACGATTGGCTAAGACAGAGTTTAGCAGTTCTCGCTTCCTTTGGTAATTTCATTGTTTCCCATATATCTTGAGAAGTCAATGATGTGGTTGATGAGGTGGAAAAAACCTCGATCAATATGTCAGTGACAAAGACAAAGGTCAATTCAATCATTGATTGGCATAAAGTTTGTGGTCAAGTCAGATAAAGTGTATTGACTCACATGCTTGTAATCGAGTGACAAGATGGATGGCACCACAGTGGAGGCATTCATTTAATGAATGCAAGCGTAAGCATACAGGGTGATCATTTCCCTCAATCTTTTAAAAGAGAGCAAATGCAAAGCACCGTGATGTAACAAGTGGCCCCAATCATGGATTCCACCATTTGTCTCAGGGTTAGGAAATGACAAATGGCATTTTTTGGAGGCATGCTTGAACGTAGTTTGATGGAGGTGTTTAAGAAAACAATTGGAGGTTGTTTTGCATGCAATAAGAATGTTGCTCGAGGATGGCTACTTGAGCAGAAATAGGGGGTGTAGAATGAATTCTGACCTCACCTCAATGTTCCTAGCAATGTTGCTATACTCTGAGGAGTTCAAGTGCATGGTGGAGAATCTCGTGAACAAACTCGTTTGGTCGAAATAGTATAGTGGAATGAAGGATTATCTAGAGAGAGCAATTCCTGGTTATGGCCTAATCATGGATGGTAGGAGGTGACCGAAGATGAGAACCCACTGCAAATTTTGGTTGTATGAGGTGTGGGAATAAAAGCGACAAAAAGAAGGACCCAAGTGTATGTAAGAATAAATTTTCTCTAAGGCTGCATAGAAGGGGTGGCGGCAAGAGACAATAATTGGGTCTCTGGGTTGGTGGAGGAAAAGGACGTGGCGCCTGAAGGGGGAGATAATGTGGAAGATGGGTTAGTGGAGTGGTTGTTGCAAGATGTGTTGGTGCCTTTCCATGGCGTCGATTTTTTGATATGGATTTTGTCATTGGCTTCTAGTAAAGTCCTAGTGCTAAGTTCATAGTATATGGCATAAAATGTAATGTAATGTTGGTGTAGGCCAATTTTGTAGTATGGCCACCTTATGTGTTGCTAGTTGTTGGTCTCTATTTAGGTGTAGGATTGGGGGTAGTTTAGGTGTGTCAATTTTGTAGTTTGGTCACCATAGAAGTATCTGAAATCTTTGCCTAGAAAGGAACTTTGGTTGTCATTCTCCTTTTTGAATTTTAATATATAGGTGTGGCCCCGAAAGTGCTGCAATTGCCAATCAAAAAAAGAAAAATTACAAAGTATGTGGACTCAACTCACAAGCACCTCTAAGTATTTGTTGTTATGAGGTAAGACCAATGATGTTCAATACTGTGTGATCTTTACCCACCAGCCTCTTCCACCATTTATAAAGATTTTGACATATAAAGTTGTAAGACACCCTCATCTTATGACTCTACCCTAAGTTGCCAGTCCTAGAAGGTGATGTGTAAGGGTTTGAGGTTTGGGTAATGCTACTCTTACATTTATTCTTGGGAACAGCAGCATGACATTTTCTTCCCCGAGTACAAGTATGGGTTTGTATATATCTATATAAACAATGATACTCATAATTGCCAAAACAAAACATTTATATACCTCATTGATGCAAAGAGACTCTCCTTCATGCTTCTCAAATTGCAAACATCATTTTATTGGATTCACAAACACATTCAAATCTGCAGGTCAAAAATTACATGGGCCTTCTCATTGGCCTTTTCTCTCTACGAAGTATAGATTACAAATTTTAATCTGCATTTGTCCTCCCATTAATTCCAACTGTCATCTCCCAACTTTGTATCTCTGCCTTGCCACTCATTCTTTATTTCCTCCCTACCTTGAACCTAAACAACCAGAGTGATTTATGCTCCCTCACATGACAAATGAAAAACTTCCCTACTCTATGTGTGGGCCCCTCTTAACTCTCATACAGCACTCCCTTATTACTTTTCGCAGATGTGTATCTCCCTTCACGCTGCTTATCATTCTCCTCCCCCTTGTCGCACCTCCCTAACTTCTTGCCATGCAGCCACCATTTCTTTCCCAATGCTAGATGTTGCTTGAAAACACTTTTAGCGCAGATTTTGATTGAATTCGCTAAAGAATAACGCCTTTGCCATTTCAAGTTTCCTTTCTTGGTTGTTTCTCACTGTTGAGTAACCCTTGTGATGCTAACAATACACCTATGACCTACCAATGGAATTACTTAGAACTTTTTGCAACCTTTTCATATTGCATTACATGAATGAGATCACCTTGAGGCGTTCCTTTAAGTAATAACATGCTATATTTATAATTCCATATTTTGTAGTTGTTCCGATAAAGAAGATAATGCCAAAGTTGCAGGATCATGCCTTTGTATTCTTTACCTAAAGTGAAATTCCTTTTCACCAAGTCCATATGTGTGATTTCTGTAATGTCAAATAGTAATGTGAGTTGTCCAAACTTCCACGTTCGCATGCATGGCTACCAGGGCAGTTACATTTGCAACATCTGACAAGAATCTTCAATTATATACTTAATGGATATTCATTTGGGTTCGAAAACCCCCATATAGCACAAGCAAGAAGAATGACAGCAATGGTTGGAGACTTTGGCTTTACGCCTACCAAATACATTTGTTTGAAGGCGTCTGAAGCCTCTTCAACAAATCCAAATTGTACATATCTTGCTATCATTGCAAACCACGAGACATTTCTAAAGCATTATGTCAAGCAATCTACATATCCTATCTATGCTTCCACATTCAGCAAACATGTTTTCCATGGTAATGGCGACTACAATTGACAAAATTTTGAATTTTTCATACTTTGAAGGACGTTCATGTTCTGAAGCAAAGCTCATACTTCATGGTTGGCCATCATAAAGTTGAGGCTTAAAATTAACTAGCTAACCAAACAAAGAGATGCTAAAGTAAGATGAAATAAACCAAAACTTCACGGCAAACCAATGGGAAATATTTTTGATTGATGTTGATTGCCAATTCGTTCGGGATGCTCCTACATCACTCATAATTTGTAAAAAAGAAAATACTCGTAAATTTGTAATCTAGGAATTGGTCAAATGTTAGTACACAATGAAAATTGAATGAATATTCAACAATCTATGTTTTGCTCTTCATCGAGAATATCAAAGTCAACATTTTGTTCAATTTAATTTGAACCGCAAAAAGTTGAGATGCCCTTCCACTAGCCATGTCATATGTAGAAGTTGCCTCATCTAAAGAGATTTTAGCAACCCATGCAACAATAATATCTAAGTTAGCACACTCAAGAGTTATATCTCGATTCCTCATCACCCACTCATTGTAATCAAGTTTCTTATGTGACAAGAGGTGCAAGTTGGGATACACAAAGACGAAATCCTCAACCTTTTTTGAACCCAATTGACTACATTTAACTAAGTAGATAAAGGAGTATGTACTCCAATTCCTCTTAGTTCAAGAACTCGCAACATGGAAATGTTCAACTTTCGGCAAAATAAACTATAATCCCCAAACTCGTAGGACGAAGGGATAGGGGGATGTGGTGACAAATCTTGAGGATGGAAGAATCAAGAGCCAAGATTTAGGGATGGTAACTAGTGGGGGTCTAGAAGTGGAGACCCCAAAGGGGTTGAGATATAGTTTCCCCCGTGGAGATCTAGGGACAACACCCCTCGCGTACTCCACACAAACTTTCATGGCATGTGTCACTTTCACAAATTTATCACTTCAGGGCAAAATTAAGTATTTGGAACTTTTTTGTTTATAATTTTGTATTAAAAAAACAACCCTTTTGAAAAATTCAATACGTTTCATAACTTTGCCTTTGAAGGAGTCACTTCCGTTTTTTCTTCTTATTCCTTTTTGTCTTCCATTAATTCTTTCTTGAATCACATTCCATTAATTGTTTCTTGAATCACATTTTCCCTTTTCCCTTCCTTCCTCTCTCCCCTTTCAAATGAAGTTCTCTTCTTTTGTATATCTCATGCTCGAGGGAGTCACAACATTTCATTTCATGCCTTTTGACCCTTCATTAACTTAACTGAATTTTAATTATGTTATATTTTAATTTTATTCTTTAATTTTTATTTTTATTCTCTTATATTTTAATTTTATTATTAGTGTTTATTATTAAATCCTATTTCAAAAAGGGACATTTCAGCCCACCCTTCCTAAAATTGTTTGTTCTCAAGCAATGCCAATTTTATGCAAATCTTTCAATGTGAATAGCTTTTGCTGCACAACTTTGATATTAACTCAACTTGGAAATTTAAACCAAAATATGCTTTTGTCTTTACTCCTAGGTGGGATGTACCAATAATTCTCAACAAAGTGAACAAGAGTTTATATTAAAATGAGTTTTCGAAGCATGACACAAAATAAATTCATATCCTGTCATTGTCATTTAGTCATTGTCATATATTTGGACTGAGTTAATAGATCCTTCCCCATTAACTAGAATGCACCATTGATTTATCTTTTACCTTGCAGGTTGGCAGGATCAATGCTCCAATACCACTTGTAATGTCCTAAAATAGTAGTTTACATGTTTTACTTTTTACACATAAACAAAAATTCCAACAATAATGCACTAAAGTGAGTTTCATTAGCCATTAACAATTTTGAGAAATAATGAACAAAAACATTAATTAGTTTATAAGGAGATTAAGATAGGCATTGTGACTAGCTGACTATCTCATAACCAATCATAAATTAGTCTTGGTAGGAAAATTGAAAGAGTGCTAGTAAATTGCCCTACCCAACTAAGCCCGAGAGCAAGCAACATTCACATCATGGCAACTTGCCCCTTATCCCACAAGTGGCAAGAACGTCCAACTATGACAAGTTCCATTCATTAGGGTAATCGATTCACCTCTCAGCCCACAAGAGGTAGGAATGTCCAACAATGACCAATGCCATCCCTTGGGGTGGCGTACTTAGTTTGGGGAAGACGGTAAACCACATTTTCCTAACCTACTTCCTCCAACTTTACATTTGATTGATTATGGGATAAATACATTTTTTTACACACACACACATGTGCAAAAATATAGCATAAGTAACAATCTTATTGTAAACAATATTTATATAAACAAATTGTATTACTATTAAGTACATAGAAATCAATATCTATAAATGATCATAGGCAGATTGATTGCATAAAGTATTAATCATTCATAACAAATTACAGATATAATATTCAGATTCTATTGGTCTACATAAGATTGCTGAAAGTCAGATCTGATTGGTTTGATTGTTGTCGAATGATTTGATATTCATATGAATGATTGATTGATATCCGTATGAATGATTGATTGATTCAATGAATTCCTTTGATTTGATGATTTGAGGTATTGGTGAGTTATGATTATGTAATTTTCAATTAGATGATTGAAAAGTGACCACATAATGAACACTAGTTTGATATATTGGTGGATGTTGATTGAATTAATGTTGATTCGATAGAGAGGTGCTTAATTGCTGAATTGTATGTTTTCTTGATCCCAAGATGAACTGATGATTGATGTGGATTTGATGATTGTTTACTTGATCTTGCTGATTAGTTATTTGATTGATTTCTTGAGCGATTAATGATTGATAGAAGAAGGATGATGATTGATAAACCCTCCTTCAATGCTTCGAGCAAAATCTCCTTTATACTTTATCGGTGAAAGGGACCCACATTTCATAAGAATTGAGTCACCACTTTTTGTCGTTTCCTTTAAGAATAATATATTATTACACACATTGATCTCCCTTGAATGTCCTTGTCAAACAAAACCTTCTCCCCTTTATATCTTCCAATGTGAGGGAGAGTCCCACCTCTTCATCATGTTTGCCTTTTGCAATGGTCACAACCCATAACCATTTCTAGCCTTTATGAGAGTCACAACCTTTCATAATTACCACCTTTTGAGAGAGCCACAACCCTTCATCACAACCTTCCATAATTACAACCTTTTTGGAAGTGTTACAAACCTTCATAATTTTGCCTTTGAAGGAGTGACTTCCTTGTCTTCTTATTATTCCTTTGTCTCTTCCATTGATTCTTTCTGTAATCACACCTTCCTTTTTCTCTTCCTTATTATTATTATTATTTATTAAATCATATTTCAAAAAGAGGACATTTCATGCTCCAGCATGAACAGCAATAGCAAAAGAGAAGTGAGTACCTTTTGAGCATGTGAGGACAAAAAGAATGTTTTATTAGAATTCAGCTGGTTCATAGCTGTACTTAGAAGTTTAAACTTTAGACAACTGTATGTGCAATTCCACAAGCAAGGTGCAGATTGTATTCATAGCATCTCATCGTACTTGATAATATTTTAATACTACTAGGGTTTGAAGAGCATTTGCCACTACCAAAGCTGGGTTTTCTCTCACTGAAGGTTTCCAAGATAAAATTCCTAATTTCTTTATGTTGAATTCTTTTAGTTTACAACATATTCTTTTCCTGATCCGCAACAACATTTATCTCTCTTAAAAGCTGTCATTTATAAATCAAGTAGAACGGTAATTAATAAATTCCCGATTCGTTATTCTACTCTAATTTAAGAATTTAGGGAACAACCTTACCGCTCTTAGACCGCTCACATATCCTATTCGCCTCCAGACTCAATTACAGATTTCAACTACCTAGTCCATATTGGTGAATACCATCTATTTAAATGTTACCCTAAGAACGCAATTACCGAAAATAGTGAAACGGTTGATGAATTCACAATAATAAGCTGCAAACCAAATTTAACTAAAAAAGTGTTTTCCTCGATAGCAACACACCAAGTTTACCTGAAAACATATGCAAAGACAAGCCCTGGCAATATCACTAGTACAAACCCTCGAGTGGTGAAAAATTTAGCATGGCTTTACACCGTTCGTGGGACTTGGTCAAACCAGTCCGTAAGGCAAAACTAGGGCACAAAATAAATGCCCTAGTAGCTCCATTAAATGTACTCGTTAAAATTGTCATACGACAGTGAATTATAACTTAAATTAACAAGCCATCGGTACTTATACATGAAAAATGAGATGAAGTGAAAGAAAATTTCTTAAATATTGAGGAAAATTGTACGAAAAAACTCTAGAATTTGCAGCGATGGAAGGTTGAAAAGTCGAACCTGTAATAAAATCGAAGATTCAGAGACAACAGAGTAATGGCCACCCGTAACACCCTCTCCGCGCGTTTTAAACTTCGATTTTTTTTAATTATTTAATTTAATATGAAAGTCAAATTTTGTATGCTACTTTTGTCCCGTGTCCGAATAACTCGACCTTCTTTGACTGCAAATGCATGGCTTTTAAAGAAAAACAATTGAAAATTTTCACTTAACTTCCAATTATTTTTAAAATCTTTTTTCCTTAATTTCCGGAGAGATTTTCTAAACTTTCTACAGGTTATAACGAAAGAAATCTTAAATGTTCTCCACATGGGATATGTTTCAAAAGGATATTTAATAAACTTGAAATAATTTTTTTATAAGTGTAGATTAATTAAATGGTAGTGATGGATAACTTTGATTTATAAATAGAAATGAAAAATTAAATTATATATAGATAATTATGCTTTTTGGAAAGATGAAGATTGAGGAGGGTTATTTAGTTCTATATGTGATTTGATGATTTTGGGTCATAAGTTGATACTTTATGATGTAGAATAATAATTTTAAATTTGGCTTTATGATGTTTAGTGGATAATAAACTAATTTGTATACAATGTGTGGTAGAATCATGATACAAAATCTAAATCAAATGTCTGAAGTGGAATCTATTAAGATTTAGGTGCATCACTTAGAGTTAATATTCTTGGGACCATTTTATGTGTTACATGTAACCGTGGGAAATATATTTAATGTGGGTCTGTATTGAGAAAATATATGTGAATTTAATATTAGAAAAATATTAGTAAACTAGAAACTTAGTACTCAATATCAAATGCGGGGCCAATGGTTTTGTAACTCATGGTATTAATCACATGGTTTTATTATTATTAAGTCGATAGGCTTTGTGTGGGAGCTTTGCTCCTAGAAATGATTTTTTTCTGTCGGATAAGTGTCAGCCCTTTTCTCAGTTTTTGGCTACAATTTTTTTCTATTTTTTTGTTGAAAATTAGCAAATGATTCTAAAACTAGAAATAGAAACTTACCTTTATTTTTCCCTTCTTTTTCTTGAGCTTATCGAAAATCAATGTCATACACAAGAATAAAATTTGTGCTACAAACTTCTCAAAAATCAACAATTATATATGGAAAAATATATATTCAATAATACAAAGGATATATTCTCAGATAGTCTGTTGAAATCATTTTTATTAAGAATGGGAGAAGACCACTTCCATGTTCACAGATGGGCAGCTAGAGATAAGTCTGGCATTCTTTCTCCTTTTAATTTCACTCACAAGAAGACTGGTTGTAGTGACATATTTTCTGTAGTGTATGTCATTCAGATCTACACTAGTTGTGCAACGAATGACTCAACTCCCGAAATCCATTGGTCCCATGGCATGAAATCGTGGGGATCATAACTAAAGTGAGATCGCAAGTAGATAATTTTGCAATTGGGGAACATGTTGGAGTGGGATGTATGGTGAACAATTATTATTATTTTCTCATAGTTAAAATTATAATTTATTTCATTTTTGGTGTTTCATATTCGAATTATAGAATTATGCACAATACACAAGCCTCAAATTGAAAAAAAAATAGAAAATTCATATTGAAAAGTATCGAGTCTATTAAGTCATTTAAATTAGTCTTAAAAAATTTCAATTATTATAAATTATTTTTATATTTAATATTTACAATTAGATTAATGATTTGGGTTTAATTCTTAATACATGTAATTTTTTTATTAATAATATATAGTATTTGATGTTTGATTGTTAAATATAAACATAATTAATTAATGTTATATATCTACTTATTTATTAAATACAAACTTTCTTTAGTGATGAAGTTAAATATTTATTAAAATATCAATTACTAAAAATTTTGGAGGTTTTTCAAGCACTGCATGGGATTTTTGGACTAAACTAATAGCCTTTCTTTTAGTTAAAAAGAAAAAATAGACATGAAGATCATCGCTGTTTTACATAGGAAAACTTGTTAATAAACAAATTTATAGGTGTGCGTTTAGAAGGATTTTCTTTGGATTAGTTTGTAATATATTCATGTGGTTGTATTTCATAATGTAATATAACACAAACATAAAGGTACTTACCTTAATATCTATCATTTATTATTCATGTTGATATGTATGATGATAGTGTATATATTTCTTTTCATATGATATGAATTTTTTTCATGACATCATGTATGCTCATTGTGTATTTGCCTCCAGATCTATTGATTATTTCACAAGTGGAGTATTATAATGATCTCTAAAATAGATCAGAGGTTGGAGGTTTGTGGAAAAACTATGATGCATTAATTTGTTGGCTTTGAGTTTCTAAATAAAGAAACGGTTTGTGATTTCCTCTAATGTTTACTATTGTAGATTATTTCATTTCATTTCAAACTGGATTTAACAAACTTAGGTTCAATGCAAATAGGGGAATATTGGATTTATGTTGATCCATTATGTTGAAACGCAAAGTGGAGTTACATGCAATAAAGAATAGTAAATTATAAATAAAGAGGGTAGAATCATTACGATCCACTGAAGATCCCTATCTCCCTTATATGTTTATACCTCAAAATGAGGATTACTCAAATTTGTGTTCATTGCATTCATCATTATAAATTCTCGAATTCACAAATTCACAAATTCTCAAATGGTAGAGTAATGATAATTTGAGCAAGATGAGAATACAGATTGTGTGTCCAATATGGTGTTCATTGCATTCATCATAACCATTCAAATTTTCTTGTAAATGATTTTCCTTGTTTGATTTGATTTTTACATGTGTTATCTTTATGATCTCCATAAACGCTAGATTACCTGAGGGAAGAAAATAGGTTGTGTGAGAAAATATAGTGTTGTTTAAACTAAGCAGGTTAGGCCATTTTCCTAAATGTTTAGGGTTTAGGGTAGGATATTGTGATAATCAAACTATAGAATTATCATAAATCAATGTAGAAATATTTTTATTATGTGTTAATTAAAAGATCCAGACATGTGTCAATTGAATTGATGGTTTGTATATATTATTTTAAAATAGAAAGAATTAAAAATAAATGAATATTGAGTGATTCTCTTTTAAGGGATCACTTTAAAAAATGGCACAAGAAAAATAAAAAATGATATTAGGTTTTGATACCAAGTTCTAAAGAACTTGTGTGGAGATATGTGACAATTAATTAAAAAATTATCCATTTTTTTTCATTTCATTATAAAAGATTAATAATCTTTAAAAAAAATAGTCCACTTACAAAAATATTCTCAATTTTTATCTCACTTTTTTAAAAAAATATTCTATTAGAAATAGTTTCTTAACATACAAGAATTTCTAAGAAAATTTGTTGTCCATAATACTATTAATATTAAAATTATATTGAAGAGGATTAAATAGTATTCTAAACTATTAAAAAAATGTAATATATATTAGAAAAAAATTCTTATTTTATCATAAACAATATTGGGAGATGTTTCCTTGGTATAGAAGAGGATGTACCTAGATAATAATATTAAAAATCTAGTCGAGACGATTAGATATTATTCAAAACTATTGAAAATCTATAATATATTAAGAAAGATTTCTTATTTTATTTTATTCGAAACAATATTAAGAGATAATGAAATAATTTTCATATTATCTAAAGTAAATTTGTTTAATTTTATAAAATAGTTAGTTTATTTTGTAAAATAGTTAGAAGTGGCAATAAAATAATTTAAAAAGTATATATGTTTAATAGAACATGGAATGAAAAAATTTCTTATTTTAGTGTTTTAATAGAATAAAGTTTCATAATTTTCATAGTAGAAAGTTTATTTTTATTAAATAGTTACAAGCCATAATAAAATAAATTAGAAAGTATAATTGTTTAATAGAATATGGAAGAATAATTTTCATATTTTATTGGTTACAATAATGAGAGATGATAATAAAATAGTTTTCATATTAGAAAAAAATAAGTTAAAAATTTTATTTTGGTCTCAATTTTTTACTTGTCATTTTTATGTTCTCTTTATCTCTTTTATATATTAATGATGGATGACAAAGAGTGATTATTTCATTGATGCAAAATATTTTATATATAATTGAAAAACTCCATAGCTCGATACTACAAGTGTCATATACCTAATTTCTAAACTCTAATCCTAAGTTTAGACCCAATCATAAATTCTAAACCAATCTTAAACTAAACCATAATCCTAAATGCTCAACCATAATCCTAAAAACTAATATAATTTGTTGATCTAAAATATAATGTTGCTGCTCCTTCAAAATAAAAAATTTCAATAGATAAAAAAAGCAATTTTAATATTGGACTAATTACGTATGAGTAGAAGAATTGTTGTCAATTGTTAAGATAAATATATTTTTTGATCTTTTATATTTTGAAATGTTGGAGAGAATCGTGTATGTCGATTGCAAACATTTTTAAAAATCTAATTTCCTATCGGCGCACCGTTGCATACACAAAAGCATGCGACTACTAGTGTAGTATCATTTGGTACTTTTGTCAGAGTTTTTTTTTATAAAAGAAACGCGTGTTTATTTGTTTAAGGTTGACAAGATTGGTTATTCCAACTAAAGGGTTGAGAGAACCTTTTATGGCACTTGTGAGGGATTTAAGCATGGCATGGGATGTATGGTTACATGTTTGTTCACATGGAGTGCTTGTAGAGAGCTTGTGTTTCAAAGTTATTCATGGGGAACTCTGAAGATGCATTGTAATATTACATTGTTGAATAATATATAAAATATGGATGCTTTTGAAGATTGAATTTTTGTCTCTTGAGGATTTTCCTAGGTATATCTTGTGCCATTTTTTATGGGTGCATATGGATCTTGAATACTTGTTTGTGTAGATTTCTCTTTTGAGTTATGTAAAAATTGGCATTAGATGGGTGCATGTTTCCTTTCATTTGGTATTGGAGCCATGGTTGTGGTTGTCTAACCCTTGGTTGAGAAAATATATTGATAAGTTTATTTTATGTGTTGTATGTAATACAAGGAAATATATTTCTTGTGGATCTCACATTGGGAAAATACATTTAATTTAATATTGGAAAAATATTAATAAAATAAAAACTTTGTATCCAATATTAAATGTGGGGTCAATGATTTGTAGCTCATGGTATTAGTCACATGGATTTATGTAATACCACTTGATCATTTTGTGGGGACTTGTTTCTATATAAGAAACCACAATGGTAGTTGTCTAAGGTTGGCTAGTTGGGGTTTTGAGTCTTCTAATGAATAATGCATATGTGAAGCATGATATGAGATGTGTGGTTACATGTTAAGACACATGAAGGATACATTGGAAAGGCTTGATATTTTGGAGGTGTTCATGGTGGCTCTGAAAATGTATTTTAATGTCATGTTGTTGAATAATACATGAGTTATGAATACTTTTGGAGGTTGTGGTGTTCCCTTTTGTGGGTTTTCCCAAGGCATATCTTGTGTCATCTTTGATGGGCATTGTGTCCATTATTTTGTATATGGATTCATAATACATGTATATATTAAGAAACAATGCATCATACCCAGTTGCAAATACCTAAATGTGTCCACACACAACCACACATGACCTTATCACACTCTAACCAATTAAATAAATATTAATTATTTATTTAAGTAATCATTTACCTTTGCCTCTCACCCTTAATTAAATAAATCTACGTTTATTTAATTAAATTTAATCTTCACCTTTATCCATCACCTTTAATTAAATAAACATAATTATTTTATTATTCCTAAACCTTAGCCTAATATCCTTATTTCTTCTAACTACTAACTAGTAATTAATTCTTGATTAATTATCTAATTACCTTGATTCCTAACTTCTAATTTTAGATTCACCCTCTCTCACATATGACCTTTATTCTAATTTTTTATTTTCCTTCTTATAAACATGTGACATATGATATGCACATGTCACTTTCCCCCACTTCCAACTCCACATGTGACCAATGTGAGCATGAAAATTCACATTACCTCTTACACATGTCATACACATGTCAATCTCACAAATCCTCTACCTTTTATACATGTGAGTCACAAGTCAACTTACCCCTTTCTCCTATCATAGACATGTCTTTTTCATGAGCTTCCATCTGTGTTCTCACACGTGTGAGCACACTTAGCCCTTACACATCCCTTCTCCTCATGACACTTATCATAAGGATAAGCTTTCAATATATGGTATCCCCTTAATTCAATCCTAATCATCCATTTGACATTCAATCTTGGACATTGATTTTACTTGTAGAAAATCTAAAAAGTGATGTGTCTTCTCCCATTTTGCATCATCTTCATAGGCTATCCCTATGTTGTCTATTTCATCACTCAATCATCCTCATCTCACCATCATGTTGTAAGATTAATGAGCAACCACACCTCCTCTATCAACATATAAACACTCTTATTGTTGTGAGTTTTACATGTATTTGTTGAATATACTTACTTTAAGTGTAAATTTTATTTAAAATACTTATATTCATTCATTAGTTATATTTTGTAATGCCCCCGCTAGGGAACCCAAGAGATATTAACATAAAACATAATACTAAGTTTGCAGAATAATTTTTTTCTTAAATGTTTACAAATAATGATGAATAAACAAGAAGTAAAACATAAAGTCCATAAGAACATAAAAATAACTATAATCTCAAAGTAGATTACACATTTCAAGGGTCCCTTGACTTAGAAACTATGAAATACAACTACAACCATAATTACATATTACATCATAATTACAATTGAATGATAAAAATACACATACTCATCAACATCCACTACACATGTCGTGGGGTATGTAACATAATCAACACAAAGTACAATATGATATCTCCAAACTAACTGATATAATGATACAAGAATATAATATAAGAAAGATAAGAATACCCATCCAATAATGGTGAACAAGAAGGTACAACTACTACAAGGATCATCCATCACTGGTACATGAATGTCAGAATCTCAAATGGTAAAAGAATCACTACCACCTGACCTTGTGGAACCTAAATGGTCCACTCCCACCATGTTGAGGAGATAACAACAAATCTCACTCAGATAACAAACACCAAAATCAATCACAATACAAACTAACAAAGGGATCATGAAAGCTTTCTAACTCAAAAGGTACAATAGGACAACAAAGGTAAAAACATACTCAACCAGAGGCAACCAACACATGTAAGAAACCTAAGATGCATATGGGGAAGTGTCATCACATGAGCCAACTCTAGAGTTATCCTAGCGGTCTCTCAAGACCCTAGTGCCCTATGACCCTATGCGGTATTGGTAACCTCTCATACAGACAAGGCACAAACAATGTTATATCCAAGTCCATGCAAGTGGAAAGCATCATCTCACAAACCATCCTAGCCTATACTAGCGCTCGAGGCATGGGTGAGGAACACATACATCTTATTAATGTTTCTATCCTAGTAGATTTTATTACGTTATCACTTTATTAATTCACTTGCAATAAGTTATCCTAGCAGCCAATTGCAGGCCTCAGTGCCTATTGCAAGCCACTCCCCACCTATACACTTAGTTAACCTACCTAGGCTCATAAGTCATAAATAGATCTCGTAAATCATATAAAGCATGATAATCAATTTTATTTCCATAAAATATAGTTGGAACTCACACAGGTCCTCAAATCATAATCCTACAATTACACATTGGTCCTCAAACTATAATATCATAAAAATATACTGTCTCAAAGAGTTCACGAACTAATAAGATTAAAATGAACAAAGGCTGGGTAAAAAGATCGAAACCATTATCATATTATAAATATTGTAAATCTCTATGCCACAGTAAAAAAAGTAAAACCCCAAGCCTCTAGTAATAATTCCTAAAAGCCAACTTAATGCTATCTATATCGATAATCAAACATGGAAACCAAAAACTCCAATAATAAACACATCAATATGAAATTCTCAACAAATAGTATTTAATTATATAGCATTATTATTCTTATTTTTGTTTTTCTAAAATAATTCTCATGTATGGATTTTATTTATTTATTTATATATTTCTAAAAATAGAATACCACTACATGTAAATAAATTTATATCTTTCTCAAATAACATGTAAGTGAATATATCTTTCTTAAATAACATGCAACTGGATATATCTTCCTTAAATAATATGCATATGAAAATTTTTTTTCTAAATAACATGCAACTAAATATATATTTCTTAAATAACATGCAACTAAATATAACATTCATGACTAACATGCAACTGAATATATCTTTCTTAAATAACATGCTACTGAATATATCATTTATAACTAACATGCAACTGAATATATCTTTCTTAAATAGCATGCAACTGAATATACCATTCCTGACTAACATACAACTGAATATGTCTTCCTTAAATAACATGCAACTAAATATATCTTCCTTAAAAATAACATGCAACTGAATATATCTTCACTAAATAACATGCAACTAAATATATCATTTCTAACTAACATGCAACTAAATATATCATTTCTAACTAACATGCAACTGAATATATATATTCCTTAAATAACATGCAACTGAATATATCTTCATTAAATAACATGCAACTAAATATATCATTTCTAACTAACATGCAACTGAATATATCTTCCTTAAATAACATGCAATTGAATATATATCTTCATTAAATAACATGCAACTAAATATATCTTCATTAAATAACATGCAACTGAATATATCATTCCTAACTAACATGCAACTGAATATATCTTCCTTAAATAACATGCAACTGAATATACTATTTATAACTAACATGCAACTGAATATATCTTCCTAAATAACATGCAACTGAATATACTATTTATAACTAACATGCAATTGAATATACTATTTATAACTAACATGCAACTGAATATATCTATCTTAAATAACATGCAACTGAATATATCATTCCTAACTAACATGCAACTGAATATATCTTTCTTAAATAACATACAACTAAATATATCATTCCTAACTAACATGCAACTAAATATCTCTTCTTTAAATAA
The DNA here is from genome assembly GCA_027943335.1 of Chamaecyparis obtusa. NCBI lineage: Eukaryota > Viridiplantae > Streptophyta > Pinopsida > Cupressales > Cupressaceae > Chamaecyparis > Chamaecyparis obtusa. The sequence continues at coordinate 12,110 of BSBK01010984.1, read as the reverse complement.
CATGCAATTGAACATATCTTCCTTAAATAACATGCAACTAAATATATCTTCATTAAATAACATGCATCTGAATATATCAATCCTAACTAGCATGCATTTTCTCTAAAAACAAACTCTTTCAAAACCCTCAAAACCATAGAAGGCCATAATTGAAAACAAATCAAAGAAAAACTTTTAAAGAAAACTCTAATCAAATTTTCCTTCCAAACGATTCCCTAATATTCCTGATTATCAAATAAACACATTTTTTTAACAAATATTCATTATTTACACACAAGATATAATCAAACATGAAGAAGACAATGATTTCAATTGATAATTTTTAAAGATTTCAAAACCTTACCTTAATACACAAATCTGAATCAAAAATCAATTCCAAATCTTGAAAATCCAAAGCTTTCGAAAACATCAAAACTTTAATCCTCCAAAATATTGCCAAGAGAGAATTCTTCAAAACCTTATTGAATTGATCTCAAATGGTCTCCTAGTTCTCCTATATAGAAATCTCACATACCAGAGTTGAAAGAATGCAACTCCAAAATAACAAAATATAACTCAACTGTTAAAAACAATAAAGTAGTTAACTTCAAATCACAAAAATAAGAACTCAACTTCAACATTGTTTTTATCAACTTTAATTTATTAAAAGAGTTATTTATTTAATTTTCTCAACTTTAAGTCACTTTAACTCAACTTTATTTTAAAAGGTTAATTTCTAAATTTATAACAAAGTACTTTTAATTTGCATTATTTAATTTTAATTAATTTAAAATATGCAACTCAACTAATAACCACTTAACTCAAACTGCACATTTAAATTTATTTTTTTATTTAATAATTGTTAAACTTTTCAATTAATTAATTTTGACTTTGTAATTAAGTTATTTAAATTAAATATAGATAATTAATTAATTCTCATTTATTTATTAATCTTTATATTTAATATTTTAATGTATCATAAGGTGTAACTATTTAATCTCATTTAATTAATCCTAATTAATTCCTTAATCCATTTTAACACTAAAATCACATCAAATCACATGACATGCAACCATGAAACAAAATTGACTAAACCAAAATACAACAATCAAGCTTAAAGGAAGGGCTCACAAATTTACATCATTTTGATGAATCCAGATAGGTAGAAAATCATATACTTGTCCCCTATTTCAGAACAATTAATGGCTTAGGTTGGGATTGGACCTGTATGTTATTTCCCCTCTCTTACCATTGAGCTATTGTGATAGGGCATGCTCATCCTGACAATTCAGGGAAGTCGATGCCCGATATTTGAAATCCTACATAAAAGATGAGCATGTACATACATGTATAAATATAAACAAGCAATGGCGGGGATCGACCGATCGTGTGGCTCTCGCAAGCAAGTGACTACGACTTTGTCTCTCAACCACATTAGGAATGTCAAACAGAAATATAAAATATACAAGCTAACCATACACATGCAAGTATGGGGTCAGTAAACCATAAGCATCAACGATATCTTAACATATAATTCATCATCCTAAAATAACCATAACATATAGAAAATCAAACAATGGGAGGGGTATTACACATTTAATCCACTTCATACATGGCCCATGAGAGACAAGCGTATATACAAGCTTGCAAAATTATAATTATACAAAAATTAAATAGACAAACTACAAGATCAAACATAGGATATACCCTAAGAAAACCATCACAAGAGAAAACCCCAACCTTCAAAAATATCCATACCCTTTCATATTATTGAGCCATAAAATAATGCAAATCACTTAAAGATCACAATAAATAGTGTAGGATTTGTGCTCTGATACCATGTAGGATTTGAGCAATTTAAATCCAAAAAATCCGAAGATCACCTGCATACAAAAACTTGTTACAAGGAAGTAGAGACAAGAAGAGGGCAAGGGTTTGGCTCAAAAATATGAAGAAGAAAATATCCTCAAATAATGAATGAATTAAATGTACAATGGATCATCCTTATAAAGGAGATCAAAAGCCTTGAAAGGCAAAGCCTAGTGCATGTAATAATTAGTTTAACTATTACATGACTAATGCATGCAAATTTATATTTAAAACAACTAGTGCATGAGTTTAAAACAACTCGTGCATATGTGTTTAAATATAAACAACTAAAGCAAAAGAGTTGACATCTTAAGAAGGGAGTAAATATTAATTAACATAATTAATACTTTACTCTTACAAATTAACATAATTAATACTTTACTCTTACAAATAGTTTTGAAACATTTTCTCTCATGCCACCTTCATGTGTCCAAGCATGAATCTCCACATCCCACACCACACTTCACATATTTAGTCCTTAGAAAGACTCCATAATGATAGTGCACTCAACTAACAAGCCCAATCCACTAACATTTATTTGTTTTTTATTAAAACAAACTCACACAAAATACAACTAGTGATAAAGTAAAACCATGTGAAAATAATACCATTGACCCTAATTTAATATCAGGTGCTAACATGTCACTTTATTAAATATATTTCCCCAATATTAAGTAAATACAATATTATACCACAATGTAACACTGACATTAGATATAATCCCAATGTTACAAAATATCTCATAAAGTAGCCCCAAGAACGTTATCTCTAAGTGATGCATGTCCATCTAGGCTCCCTTAGTGCAATACACATGTGATAAGAAGGCAATATATTATAAATATTATGCAATGTGTACAACACTTATCCCAATAATTTGCATAGATTTCTCTTTTGGTTTATGCGGAAATTATTAGCAGATGGCTACAAGTTTCCTTTCATTTGATATCAAAGTTGTAGTTGTGGATGTATAGCCCCTAATTGAGGAATTTTATTGTTAAGTTTTAATTTATGGCTTGCATGGAGAAAATGAAGAGATGGAAAGATATGAGGGTTTTATGCAGTTTGTTTTTTGTATATTAGGGGTTCAGAGGTTGCATATTTATGGGGTATTATTTTGCACATTTAGGTTTATGAACCTTTATTTGTAAAGGATTTTAATGCATGTTCATTGTGAGGTTTTTGGGGGAATTTTTCATAAATGACCCCCTAAGAAAAATTGAACCTCACCATTGTATCCAGGAGGCCCAAGAGATAAAGATTTGCATAAACTTTTACTTATTTGGGAAAAGTTGAAAAAATGCCAAAAAAAATTGCCTCCTACCCCTAGTACAGTTGTACAAACACATGAGGTGTATTCAGAGAAAAATAATAAAAAATTTACATGCACAAAGATTTCCTAGTTGATCTTTTTTATTAAAGTCTAAAAAATTATAAAATTTATATTAATTATGCCCTAGTGGGAGGAGGGAGGGGGTGTAAGGGGTACCACAAGGTATTGTTGGTAGGGGGTGCCCTATTGGTCCAATGATGAGTACACTTATGTGTTGTTTTTAAAAAAACACACAGCTTAATTTTTTATTTAATTTTTTTTGCCTAACATTAAAAAATTACAGCCTACCTAACATTGCATATGTTTGGATTCAAATGGGGTTAGGTTTAGGCCAACCACCCATTATATTTATTTTTAAAAATATAAATATAAATTTGAACTAGTTTGGATAATCTTTCGGAGTTTGATCACCTAGGACTTGCTCATATAGCTTAATAGGCTTATTTTTTTCAAAAGAGATTAACTTGTTACATTTTGACTTCTTATAGTGATTGGGGGTTTCAACACTACACATTGGTGTAGTTTATTTTTCCAAATTTTGTTGTTTTGACAATGAAATGCTTATTGGAAGTCAAATATACCTTTTTTACTTTGAGAGATCATGACTTGTGCAAACAAAGTTAGATTTTGGACTTCAAGTAGTCAATAGAAAGCTTGTTTAGAGTATTATACAATAGAAAAGATTTGACATTGTTTTGGTATGATTTATATTTGATGTTATTCTTATATGAGTTTATAATGGGTTTTTGTGAATATGGTTGTTTTATGTTTATGATAATTTATATCTTATTGGTTTGGTGCTTGTGTCATTGTATAATTATTAATTCATCTTAGATTACTCTCATTTTGATATTGTGATCACTATCTGGTTCATATTTTTTTGTTTCATTGTCAGGTCTATAAGTTATGTAATGTTATAGTGTTAGATAACTAAGAGGGGGGGTGAATCGGTTAGTTCCAGTTATCCTATAGTCCCAAACTCCCAGATGTATATAATCAAATCTTTTCAATCAAATAATCAACTCGGTAAGCTATCAATAATAACTTTCTATTCATTTACCGATTGACAATAATTCCAAATATTGTGTTTACCGATTAACCCAAATATGAAATATGTAAAGTAAGATAGTAATCCAATCACATTAAATAAAACATAACACATGGATTTTAACGTGGAAACCCTACTAAGGGAAAAACCACCTGGGACCGGTAACCCAAAATATTTCACTCTTCTAAAGTGAGCTTGGTTAGGAGCCAACCCTGTTAAAGGTTACAAAACACACTGTGAGGTGTGACCTTGTTAGAGGATTTATCACTAACAGTTCTTCCTTGACAAGAATTCACTATGGGTTCAACAAGAAAACAATCAACATTCCTTGAATGTCATATTGAAATACAAATAAGACTGTTAATTCCACTCGGTTAATAGATTTAGCTGTAAGAATGGTTAAACTAATACAGTAATGATCTAATTCAAACACAACTATGAATTGCATATTTTCATATCTATTCTAAGCTCATAATGCCTCTTCTGATCAATAGTCAATTCAATCCTTCATATTCTTCAACTCATTTAGCTTGGTGTATGCTTCTCTGATGCTCGGTAATGCCTGCGGTTCAGCTCGGTTCTGTCTGTAACCTTTTTGATCAATAGTGCATGAAAAAATTCCTTTCACGTGAATTCTCCTACAATGTCAATAAGCTCTAGACTCAATAATGAATCTCATGTCTCTTTAAATAGATGTCATAAACCATTTTCATCTCATCCATTAGATTGTGCCTCTTAATCTCCATCATTTGTTTTGTCGCTTCAAACTTCCTCGGTACTTGTATCAATAACACATTTCAATCTTCTCCATTCGATCAACTCTAAATTTTGTTAGTCATTTGATCTTCATAACAAACTCTATCTCTTACCTCGAAATCATAAGCATCTGCCAGCTCATTAATTTCAGTTGGTTGTTATAAACTTTATTATTTCTTTCACTCGGTCAATACAAAATGTGCCGATGAATACTAACTTGGTTATTAATGTTACTTGGTATACACTACACTTGCTCAGTATATACATAAATCTTCATTTACTAACCACATTAACTTGTTCAATTATGATCTCTAATTCATAGCAAATTCATGCAACGTAATCAAGTCAACAAAATAATGCCATAGACTCATTAATAAGTTACCTAATGTAAACCTTAGCCATATCTCCATATCCATCTCATCTTCATGTAGATATCTCACTCCTTCACCATTTTATTCTTAAGATGTTTGTAACCATCAAGATAAGTATAGTCAAAACTAGTTGACATCAATGACAACATATTGACTGATTTAATCATCTTACATGTCAATTTAGTATCTCAGTGACCTCCTAAATCTTCATCAAGATATTCAATCAGTTGTAGGTTAACAATCTCTCCCTTTGGCATTGATGGCAACACAATATGAAATATGCCATAGAATACAAAACATTTGTTCTACAACTCTATAGATAAATGATGTAGCTCGATAAGCTCTCCCTAGCTTGAAAATTAATATATTTAATCACTACATAGCATTTCATGCAGACTCTCCCTATGGATTTGATCTTCGTCAGTTCACTAATTGTTTCTTTCCCTTTGAATAGGTAAATAGACTTTATGCCCCTTTCTTTGTGTTCTCTCTAACAGATATTTCATTGATGCTTTTCTCTTTTTCTTTAAATGATGTTTCATATGAAATCCTTCTCTCCATTTGACAACAATGCCAAAAGGAAATAAATAGCTCTGAGTTAGCCAAAATATCATCTATTTTGTTCGATCTAGATCAAGTACCTTCATGTACTGATATACAATTTTCTCTATTCTATTTTTCACAACCTTAGGATTCCTAGAGTGTGAGCAATTTGCATCAACATCATTTGATTTTCTAATAAAGTGTAGGTTGATACAACCTCCTGATCACCTTAGTGATCGATGGATAGGGGATGGACCCCTAATCAGTCCTCAAATGTATCCTTCAGTAAGGGTTTAGTATATATATCTACAAGTTATTCTTTAGACTTCACAAATTCCAGTTTCACTTACTTTTATTGTACTTATTCCCTCAAGTAGTGATACTTAATAGATATGTGCTTTGTCTTAGCATGCATCACTGGATTCTTTGAAAATTTTATAGCACTTGTGTTATCACAATATATAATCATTGGATTAGTGATCTCCTCATTCATTCCTTTCAACAACTATTTTATCCATGCAATATTTGAACAGTTAGTAGCAGTAGAAACATACTCTGCTTCAGCAGTTGACTGAGAAATACATGCTTGTTTCTTGATTATCCAAGTTACCAGTCTTTCTCCCAAAAAGAATGCTCCATCGGTAGTACTCTTCTAGTCATCTATGTTTCCAGCCTAATCTACATCAATGTAAACTTGTAGTTCAAAATTGCCTTCTTTCTTATACCATAAACCATAATTCTCTGTGTTCTTCAAGTATCTCAGAATTCTCTTAACGATAGTCATATGTGATTCCTTAGGATTAGTAGAAAATATAGCTACAATCCCAACAACATGTGCAATATCAGGTCTACTATGCACAACATACATCAGCTTTCCAATCATTGATCTATACAATGTCTAATTTACCTCAATTGATTGATCATCCATTGTCAATTTGCATCTGGTAACCATAGGTTTTCCAACTGGTTTTGAATCTTCCATACCAAATGTCTCCAACACTTCCTTGATGTATTTTGATTGTGTAATGACTATACCTTCACTCTCTTGTAGAATTTGCAAACCAAGAAAGATTCTCATCTCAACAGAAAAAGATTTGCAAATATTATCATGTCCTCTGAAATATAATATCATCAACAAAGATTTCAGCAATAAGTGTATTATCATTAGTTCCACCTTTCAAATATAAATTGCTATTTTCATTTGTTCTCACAAATCTTATACTAATAAGATATGCATGCAATCTTTCATACCTTGCTCTCAATGCTTGTTTCAGTCCATATTAGTGCTTTGTGCAATTTACATACCATGTTTCTTATTTGGATCAACAAAACCTTCAGGTTGTTCAATATAAACCTCTTTCTCAAGTATCCCATTCAAAAATGTAGATTTAACATCCATTTGATATAATTTAAAATCCTTTGTGTGCAACATATGCAAGTAGTATTCTAACTCCTTCAAGTCTAGCTACTGGTGCAAAAGTTTCACCACACTCAATACCTTCTTCTTGTGCATATCCTTTACAAACAAGTCTTCCTTTGTTCCTAGTGACTTCACCATTCTCATTCAACTTATTTCTGAATATCTGTTTGGTTCCAATAACATTTTTATCACTCAGCCTCGATACCAATGTCCATGTTTTATTTTTCTCTATCTACTCAATTTCTTCATTCATGGCTTTAATCCATTCCTCATTCTCAAGTGCATCTCCAACATTTTAAGGTTCAAATTCACAACCTAAACATGTGTTATGTCTTAACTTACTTCATGTCATCATGCCAACTTGCTTGTCTCCAATAATTTAATTTTGTGGATGGTGTCTTCTCACAAATCTAGCTAATACTTGTTCTTTTCTCTATTCTTTAGTCGATGCAAGATCAATTTCTTCCTTGATAGCATCTTCCTGAATCTTGGTCTCTCTAGACTGATGCTCAATGTCTTTATTCTATCCCTTGGGTAGAGGTTCATATATCTCAATGAATGTATATCTATTGTACTCTTATGGTTATTTCTTGCTTTCTTCATCATTTTTCTCAGCAAACTCATCAACTCTCACATTAGCACTTTCAATCATTTTGTTAGAAACCTTATTCAAACATTTGTATGTTTTTATCTTAGTAGAATATCCAAAGAACATTCCTTCATCACCTTTAGAATCAAATTTTCCATTTCTATCATCTTTCAAAATGTAACATCTACTTCCAAAAATTTTGAAATAACTTACATTAGGTGTGTACCCAAACTATAGCTCATAAGGTGTCTTGTTTGAATCTTTCTTCAGTTTGTACTCAGTTCAATGTGTATACAACAGTGCTAAGAGCTTCTCTCCAGTACATTTGTGCAACATCTTTCTCAATCATCAGTGTTCCAGCACAGTCAACTATAGATATATTCCTCCTTTCATAAATACCATTCTACTGTGGTGTCCTCGGTGCAGAAACTTGTCTTTTAATTTCATGCTCATTACAAAAGTTAGTGAATTCATCAAAAATAAAATCACCTCCTCTATCAGATCTTAATCATTTTAACTCTTTTCCACTTTTGCTTTTATACCACTTGAACATTTGGAAAGCTTCAGATTTATCATTTAAAACATAATTGTCATCATCCTAGAGTAGTCATCAACAATTAAAATGAAATACTTGCCACCATAATAACTTTGAGTTCTCATAGGACCACACAAGTCAGTATGTACCAACTCCAAAATACCTGTAGATGAATAGGTCTTGTTCTTAAAATTAGATTTTGTCATTTTTCCTTTTTGACATTGATTACACATTACATGCTCAGGTTTAGTTAAGCTCGATAACCCTCTAAATTTTCTCTTTTTTTACTGATTTTAACCATGTTATCCAAATTCACATGACATAGTCTTTTTTGCCACAACCACACATCTTCATTTCTAGCCAACAAACAAGAAGTTTCAACATTGTCAAGATAAAATAGATTACCTTTGGATTGTTCACTAGTACCGACCAACTTTATGGTTTCATCATAGATCTTCACCTTCCTACTTTCAAATGCAACTCAATGACCTAAGTTATTCAATTGTGCTACACTTAACAAGTTAAAATTTATTCCTTTCACACAATATGCATTCTCACATCTGATCTTAATATTCAACAATATAGATCATTTTCCTTTTACTTGACAAGGTGTATCATTTCCCATTTTAACAGATCCTCCATTATAATGTTCAAGGTATTCAAATTTGTCCTCATCACCACTCATATGATGTGTTCAACCACTATCAATAATCCATGTATCATTCTTGCTAACTTTAGAAATAAGTGATGTTTCAACATACCTTTCTTCTTCTTTTGAATCTTCTTTCAAATCAATGAATACACCTCAATATCTTCATCAATGTCGGTATTGATATCATCATCATCATCTCTAACTAGGTAACAAGCCTTCTTACCTTTGTCTTTGTAGTCTTGGTTGTTTCTTCTGTCATAATTTTAGTTTCCTCTATGTTCTTGGTTATCTCTTCTATCAAAATTTCTTTTACCAGATCAGTCATTGTCTCTATCATCTACTTTCCTATTTGGACACCTAGCTACAATATGGCCAATTTATTTATAGTTAAAACTTGTTGAAGGAAATTTTCCTTTATACCTTCCTTTACCTTTCTGAAGTCTTCTAGCCATAAGTGCTTCAAGTTCATCTTCACTATCACTACCACTCTCATTTCTTATGTTATGTTTACTGCTTGACTTTCCAATATTCAAAGATGACATAAGTGCAAACTCAACACTCGGTACAATACTATTATCAAAGTTATTCAGCTCAAAAGTAGTCAATTTACCGATTAGGTTATCAAGTGTAAGAACATTACCTGGTGCAGATCTCATTTCATGAGTAGCAGATATTATAATAGCATAGACATGCAACAAGGTTCTAAGAATTTTACTCACAAAAATGTCTTCATCAATAATACCTCACGCTCCTCTGATAGGCATTGACAAGCTCCTTGATTCTGTTACTATACTGTGAAATATTTTCACCTTCTTTCATCTTCATGTCATAAAATCTACCTCTAAGACTTTCAGCTCTTGCCCTCAACACATTTACATCTCCTCCATGAACTAGTGCAAGTTTTTTCCCACATTTCTTTAGCATTTGTGCATGCCTTCACATCTTCGAATTTAGCATCTGATAAGGCAGCATCAATCTCTATCATTGTCATGTTATTTCATGTCTATCTCTCGGCTGATCAACTGTTAAAGGTCCAATAGATGGTTGAATGTAAGCATTATCTAGGTAAAATACTACAGATTCTCCAATTCCATATATGTCCAACCTCATTCTTCTTTTCCATGTAGAGAAATTATCTTTGTTAAGCTTTGGCACCTCTCTCTTATACATCTTATGATCTTTAGCTCAAGTCCTCAAAAATTTCCTTCCAAGCACAACTGCTTTGATACCAATTGTTAGATAACTGAGAGAGGGGGTGAATAAGTTAGTTCCAGTTATCCTACAGTCCCAAACTCCCAAATGTATATTGAGATGAGACAATTTATTGTCTCTATTTTGTTATAATCTTTATACTTTGTTGACACTCTTATGCTATAATAAGACATTTCCAAAACATTTATGAACCTATACCTATGTAAAATTGTGATAAGTACAACTAAGACCGCAAAGATTATGGGTATTTAGAATGACATGTTTTGTTGAATATTATATATTATATATATATTACAATACTTCATATATCTACTTTAATATGTGTTCTAATATTTGGGTAGGAGTAGAAAATGTTGACTTCTATATATATACCGAATGCTACTAACCTTCCAGGAAAAGGAGCAGTTTGAGAGTGGTGCAACCACATTAAAGAAGGAGCGTTAGGAATCCAACCATGACAGAAGGAGCCAGTACGATTCTTAGGATCATGCTGCTACTGAGAAGGAGCTTTTATTCCAGAGAATATAGGAAATAGTTCTGCTATATTTCCTCAGTGTTGTTATTCTATTATCCGCACTTATTGTAAAATGTTGTGGTTGTTATACTTCCTCTTTCTATGGCGAGATTCAGTTAGACTTTACTTTCATGCTTTCAATAAGTGTCAACCCTCTATATAAATGGATTTGATTGGTTTAGTTAGTAATGAGAAAATATATTCAGATATTGTGTTCATCGTAACAGAGTTACTCTTTTATGCTCTTCATGTATTGTTCCATTATCATGTAACCAATTTATGAGAATATAATGAAAGAGTGATTTTGAAGTATCTTATGTGTTAATAGTTAGCAGAATCCAACCAAGGGGGCCCACTTGGGAGGTGGAGTAGATTAGGATAGAGTAGATTTGCTCCTGCATTTTATGTGCTTTCAAGTAGAAGTTACTGTTTTACTTCTGCAACATTAATGCTATGAATGTTTCCTACAACACTTGCAGAGATAGGCATAGTGGACACTTTGAGTTGTTAAACAGGTTTAGGATAAGTTTACAAGATTTCTGTAGTAATTTCATTAAGTAGTATAAGTAAGTTTACTTTCCTGTAGCAATAGCATAAGTTTCTTTCATGCACTTTATCTTCCCGCAGCATAGGCAGTATGACTCCTTGAGGAACTTAGTGCACAAATTATGTTGTCCCATTTCACATCTACGTCCCTGGGTTGACAATCTAAATGCATTTCATGATGGGAAAAGTAATCCTTAGTATGAATACATTATTCTTAAGGGAGACAATGACATGATTATCACTACCTATTGTGAGACTGTTCATATATAATCAAATAATCAACTTGGTAAGCTATCAATAATAATTTTATGTTCATTTACCGATTGACATTAATTTGAAATATTATTTTTACCAATTAACCCAAATATGAAATATGTAAAGTAAGATAATAATCCAATCATATCAAATAACACATAAAACAAGGATTTTAAACGTGGAAATCCTGCTAAGGGAAAAACCACCTGGGACTGATAACCAAAATATTTCACTCAAGTCTAAAGTGAGCTTGGTTAGGAGCCAACCCTATTAAAGGTTACAAAACACACTATGAGGAGTGACCTTGTTAGATTATTTATCACTAACAGTTCTCCCTTGACTAGCATTTCACTATGGGGTCAATAAGAAAACAATCAACATTCCTTGAATGTCATATTGAAATACAAATAAGACTGTTAAGTCCACTCGGTTAAGAGATTTAGCTGTAATAATGGTTAAACTGATACAATTTGGATTCAAATACAACTATG
>BSBK01010983.1:340000-386192 GCA_027943335.1 Chamaecyparis obtusa | reverse complement strand
AAACTTAAAAAGAAAAGAGGTAGGAAGTCAGCGGTTGAGCTGAGAACTTTGGATGGTAATGCAGGTAACCAAATTAAAATAGCAGATATCCTAAATACAAGGAAGGGGAAGATCCTTCCCAAAGATCAATGAAAGTCACTACTTGGAATGTTAGGGGTCTAAATGCCCCTAACAAACAACGCTTAATTAAAAGATACCTAAGAAATTTTGATTCAAAAATAATCTTGTTACAGGAAACAAAGCTTAATAAAGAGGAAAGTACTAAGTTTAGCAGAAAACTAGGTATTTGGAAATCAGAATATGTTGGATCATTAGGTCTCTCAAGTGGATTGGCGAGTACTATGGGACCCCCGCAAAATAATAGCTCTACTCACACACACTAACAATAACTAGATGACATTAACAATTAAAAGCCTAAAATCCAATTTAAAATTTAACTTGATCAATGTATATGTACCTATCTCTAATGAGGAAAAGAGAAGAGTCTAGTCAGAAATACAAAGTCTTCTAGCTGATAATCTAGAACAGCCTTTCATTATTGGAGGGGATTTCAATGCTATCATAAATCTTGAAGAAAAATTGGGAGGCTCGCAATATATATCGCAAGCTCACAAGGATTTTAGCAAGTGGGCTACGGATAATCATCTAATAAGCTTAAATACAAGTAATGGAGTTTACACATGGAATAATAGAAGAGATGGTTTCAGCTACATAGCTGAAAAACTAGATAGATTTTTTACTAGAACGAACCCTAAAAACTTTAATTATACAGTCAATACTGAAATATTACCAGAACCAGGATCAGATCATTTCCCGGTCAGACTTACCATAACAAAAAATTCTAAACCAACAAGGAGCCCATTTAAGTTTGAATTTATGTGGTTCCAGAATCTAGAATTCATAAACCTATTAGAAGAGTGGTGGGGACAAATTACGATCAAAGGGTTGAAAATGTTCTTCTTAACAATGAAATTAAAAGTTATCAAACATAAAGCATTAGAATGGAATAAAAATCACTTTAATAACATATTTAAAGAAAAAGCTCAGGTAGAACAAGAAATAGTTGATCTTAATAATATGGTAATAGAACAAGGAATGAATCTCCTTAGCTACCACAAGGAAAAGGAGTTGATGGCCAAGTACAATGACATCCTCCTCAAAGAGGAGATCTTTTGGAAGCAAAAGTCCAGGGAGTCATGGCTTAAAGAAGGGGATAGCAATACTAAATTCTTCCATAATACAACCAATTATACAAGGAGCATTAACAGAATAACCAGAATTAAGATGGGTGAGGGATTGACTACGGAGGACCCCGGGAAGATTTCAGAGGTTCTTACAAATTTTTATTATTCCCTCCTCAATTCTCTAGAAGCTTCAGACCTTAGTGCCCAAAAGGAAATGCTTAAAGCCATTCCGAAATTGATTACAGAAGCGGACAATAAAATACTGAATAACAAGTTATTGTTAGAAGAGGTCAGAGTAGCAGTATTTCAACTTCATCCAGATAAAGCCCCAGGTCTAGATGTCTTTCAAGCAGGCTTTTTCCAAAAGTGTTGGCATTTTGTTGGAGAAGAGTTATGGCAAGCAGTGGAAGCCACTAGAAACTCAGGATCTCTTTTAAGTGAAATCAACAACACCTTCTTCACCTTAATTCTGAAGAAAAATGAAAGTATGGAACCAGGGGACTTTAGACCTATCTCCCTATGTAATACCATTTATAAGATCCTTTCAAAGTGTTTAGCAAATAGACTCAAAGCCCTCCTCCCAATGATTATCTCGAAAGAACAGACGGGTTTTGTAAATAACAGATCGATTCTGGAAGGTATCATTATAGCACAAGAAATAGTTCATACTACTCAGATTACAAAAGAACCAAGTATGCTAATGAAAATAGATATCCAAAAAGCATATGATCAAGTAGACTAGAGATTCCTATGCAAATGTATGGAAGTGTTCGGTTTCTCTAAACAATGGATCAACCTTATATTTAATTGCATCTCTACTCCCAGAATTTCCATTCTTATCAATGGCTCACTAGAAGGTTTTTTTAGCATATCTAGGGGAATTAGGCAAGGAGATCCATTGTCCCCTTTTCTCTATGTCATTATGGCGGAAGCATTAGGAAGAGCAATTACGAAGCAACAAGTAGAAGGAAAAATCATGGGACTAAAGGCCTCAGAGAACGTCCCAAATATTACACATCAGCAGTTTGCGGATGATATGATTCTACCTGGCTCCGCCAACAGACAGGAAGTGAGAGACTTCAAAAGCACTTTGAACACTTACACCAAAGCCTCTGGTCAACATGTTAATCCAACAAAATCAGAAATCTTCTTTATTAATACCTGCCCGAATATCGAAAAGGATATTTGTAGTATAATGGGATACAAAATTGGCAAGTTTCCATGTAAATACTTAGGAATTGACCTAGACACTGGCCTCTTATCTTCCAAACTATGGCAACAAGTCATATCTAAAGTACAAAATAAGAAAAGCTCATGGAAAGGGAAGTGGTTAACTAAAGTAGGTAGGGAAACCATGATCAAATTTGTACTATCAGCCATACCCACATATCACTTGTTAGTCCTCCCCCTTTCAATCTGCGTAAAAAAGGAATTAGATAAAATATTTTGAGAATTCTATTGGCAAGGTCCCTCCGAAGACAAAAAGATTGCCCTTATCAAATGGGATAATCTATGCAAATTGATATCAAAAGGAGGTCTAGGCATCAAAAACCTACTTTGGCAAAACCAAGCTCTCAGGGCCAAACTCATTTGGAGAATGTATAAAGAATCAAGCAGTAAGTGGGCATCTATATTATTACATAAATACATCCCCGAAGGGGACCCCATTAATATCTTCAGGACACAAACACATGTTAAAGGATCATGGATATGGAATTATATCAAGGACTGTAGAGGGATAATTGGCAAATACCTATCTTCGAATGTAGGAATGGGAGATCAAGCTTTATTCTGGGATGATTCATGGGAAGGCCTTACTCCCCTAAAAAAACTAGCCTTTACTAAGGAATTTATGGAAGAATGCAAAAGAGTCTTAGGTGTATATATTAAGGACTACTTACAAAAGGAGAAAGATGATAATTGGAGTGCCCTCAATAGAATTGATGAAGTATGGTAGGAGATGCAAAATCTCCTAGCTGTGTTAAATAAGAGAGCAATAACACTTAAAAATAGATCAGATATTCTAATGTGGATGGGATCAAATAATGGTAAATACTCAGTCAAGGAGGGTTACAATCCTATTATTAGGGACCAAAACATGGATAACATAGACATACACTAAACCTTTGTTGGAATAAAGCATGCCTCCCTAAAGCTGGTATGTTTCTATGGACAACTCTACAAAATAAGATTCTTATAGTAGAGAGGTTTAATAAATTAGGATACGAGGGACCATCTAGATGCCCCTTATGCAAAAACCATTCTGAGGATGTTAACCACATTCTCCTAAATTGTCCTTTTTCCCAAGAATGCTGGAATTGGCTTCACCAGAGTTTAGGATGGAAATCTGCTTCCCATTGTGATCTAATTAGCAATCTCAAAGTGTGACCATCCCTTTATAAAGAAAATCTTTTCAAGGACATATGGACAGTTGCACCTTCAATAGTAGCATGGGAATTATGGAAAGAAAGAAATAGAAGGATTTTCATGGATCAGAAATTAACTTGGATCTCAATCACAAATAAGATAGAAGCTTCTATAGTAGAAATTATTAATAGAAAACTCAGGGACACGCAACATTGTGAAGACTCTTTTAGGAGCTGGGACAACAAAATTAGATGCAAATGGCCAAAATTAGATATCCCTCCCCTCTTTGGCAGAGGGGGATCCAAAACCAAAGCTAACAGATCTTCCTATATATGGCTACCCCTGAAAGCTGGATGGTACAAACTCAACTTTGATGGAGCTTCGCGAGGTAATCCTAGGGTAGCAGGTATTGGAGGGATCATTCACAATTGGAAGTCAGAAGTTGTCACTAAATTCTCGAGACCCATTAACCCTACAATAAACAATATGGCAGAATGTACAGTGGCACTAGAGGGGATTAAATTATGCAGGGACCTTAATTTTAATAAAGTAATTATTGAAGGAGACTCCCAAATTATTATCAATGCCATCCGCACTAGGAAAACTCCTAATTGGATCTTGAATGTAAAAATTGAAGAGATTAATTCAATTATGGAAAGCATTTCAAATTATGAGATCAGCCACACCTATAGAGAAGGCAACACAGAGGTCGACAAGCTAGCCAATTTAGGGGCCAGTGGAGTGGTAACTATGGAAAAATACTCTTGTTAAGTTTTGGAGAGGTGTTTGAAGGTAGATCAAGGCAAAAGACTGAGAAGGAAGATAGGATCATAGATCTTCCTATTAGATATAGATACCTCTTAGAACCATCAATTTTGGATTAAACCTAGGTGGTCACACCTCCTTAAACCAACTATAAGATTGATAGAGTTGAGGTAAGGCTTCCATTAGTCAAATCTAGTTGGAAATTAGTAGACAAAGATATAAGAAGTAAGTCTAGAAAGAAAAGACAACTAGGGGTACAAATATGCCTTGTATAGAGATTGAGAATTTCAATGAAATGATGAAGAATGTGAGACTTTAAAACCTTAAATTGTGCGGGGAAATTTCAGATGTAAGTTAAAGAAAAAAAGGAAAGGAATCTTCTTACATGTAAGGGGTCTAAATAAAGGAGGATTTCTCTTGCTAATAAAGGAGCAGATGGAGAAACTCTCTCAATAATCTTATAAATAGAAAACTTAAGAAGTGAGAGAGCTACGTTTGATCAGTGTATCAATGGTAGGTAATATTATATTTTATAGTTAAATCTTAGTAAATTAAGCTGACTAATCATAGTGTTGACAAGGTATATGTGTAATCTTCTAAAGATAGACTTCCTAGATAACCCTTTCTAGTGGTCATTACTAAGCTCCAAGGACATCGCTTTACACCTGATTACTTAATTTTAAAGGCTTGGACCTTATACTTAAAAAGGAAATCATTTACTAATGACCATTACATCTCTATGCAGATTTTGATTTAAGATACTTCACTTTTATGGATAGTCTAATCCTTAAATTATATAGTCATCGATAAACCTTTATATTTAACTAATAGTACCAATATAAACATCTCTAAATCGGTAACTCAAGTTAAACTCAATATACTTTGGAACCCTTACTAGTATCAGTCTTCCCTTGATTAGCCATTTATACTATGGCCTTTTAAGCCTTAGATGACATGGTCCCAATTAGCTATTTAGCCCCAGTAGCTTAACACGTTAACAGGGAATCTAGAAAAACACAGGCTCCTCCCCTGGTGGTAATGATGCATCTCTTGAATCATAACTCTCTATCATGGATAACCAACCAATTTTCCGAGCACTAGCTTCTTCTAAGCCTAGAACACACTCTTCTTTAGCTTAACCTAGATTCATAGATAAACATGAAATTATTAAAACTTATTAAGCCTCTGGGCATAATGATATTCTAAAGATTTAGCATTAGATATAAAAAAGACTCAAGTGCTCTCTTGAAAGCTCTTACAAAGTACTGTGTGATCATTTCTATAAATGGAAGGAATTTTTTACAGAATATCATGTTATCATTTATATTAAATATTAAAGATCAAATAGAAATATCTAATAGCCCCTTTAGATGAGGCCTATAACAACAATCATCACAAGCTTTCCATGATAGTAAAGGATGGTAACTCAACATGATTACAGTTCTAGTAACTTCCTTAGGATCCTAACATATCCATGATAGTTTCAAGCTTTTCCCTGGTTACTCTTCTCAAAGCACAGACTCATCCTTATTTCGGTGTACCTTAATCATGGAGTCCAGATTGCTCACCTTCTACACTAAAGGGAATAGAGCCATGGCCTTCAGAGGACATATCCTCCCCGAAAGATGGAACCAGATCCTTAAACCACTTCCAGATTCGACTAGAAGAGCAATTGAGAATGCAATGGGTGATCAACACTTTGATAATGAATACACCTACCAAACAAATGGGGAAGTCATTGGACAATTCATAGCAATCTCTATCTTTGTAGGAAAAACCAAGGCTGATATAATCCAAGTAGCAAGGCTGCTCTTCAATGAAGACCACCTCGACAGGTTGGAAAAAATGGTTAACTGTATAGACAATGAGCTGACTATACCATATCCTGAGGTAACAATGAACACTAAGATTTCAAAGCTAAACTAGATTCTGTAGTCTCTACGGATTCCCATGATCACATTCAAAGATGAATCAAGATTTGATACCCATTGGCTGAAGATGAATAAGAATTTGGAATACATTTACAAAGAGGCATTGATTGAGGAGATAGACATAAACTAGATCCTACATTTTTGGAGGAATGAGGGCTTCGAAATCCCTGAAGAATTGGATCAAGTAGAGCCCGACAACATACATATAATAGCTCCGAATGTTACAAGGTGCACAAGGCGGTCTAAGAAGGGAAATGAGGAGGTGGAAAGCCTGGTTGTGATGGTTAAAGAGGGGAGTTCATGGAGCTATGGAACCATACAGAAGAATGAAGATAACTAAGCAACTATAACAAAGGTTTCTTTCCAAATAGTATAAGCTAATTACAGTCTCAGTATTATGTATAGCTAATGCCTAAATAGTTTATGTGTATTAGTTTCTTTTCTGTCTATGTATGCAAACTTATGACAATGTTTTAGACAAGGATGTCTACATTCTCAGCTTAAAGAAGTATTACATGGACTAATAGTAAAACTACTACAGACTTATGTTAACCTTTGCAAGTATGTATAAATTTTAAATCTTGTCATATATGAATAGATATGCATATTACCTACATAGATTTCTTTGCACGAGTGACAAGATGCTTGCATTAAAAAATGTTTCAATATGGTCTTTCTATCTTAAATGGCAGGTTCAGTGTTTCTTGACACATCCCCTGCAGCCAAGCTCTCCCTCCCAGAAATGAATTTTAGCTTGATTTAGAGTAACATTTGATTCAAAATTCATTTTTTACCTTTCTCTAGAATAGCCAGCAACTGATAGATACATCACAGAGGTTTGGCATAAGCAAGAAATTTGGTTATTATGGTTTTTAGGATTAAGTCTCCATCGCCCCCCAGAGTTATAAATTACTAGAGTTGTAGGATGACTAATGCAATCAGGTAACTACCTAATACTATCTATAAAGCCTTCGGCCTTGCAAAGAAACGTTAGATTTCTAGCGAAGAGATAGGTCACTTAAAGGTTGCAAATTTATCCCTGACACCTCTTACTTTAGATTACCTTGGCTCTTCATATTAGCTCAGTCTACTACCAGTCTTCATGAATCATATGGTATTAGTCTCCAAAAGCCTTGTCTCCTAGCTAAAATCAAGTTAACTCCAAGCTTATAACTTTTTGTAGGCTATTCAAGTGCTTTTAGTTTCTTTCCCTTGGTAAGTTTTTCATTTCAAACTCTCTTAGACAATCCTGGCCTTTAGAAAATAAATTATCGTAACAATAAAATCTTAGTTCACAATTAAATTATCTCAATAATTAATTACAAAGAATTAAGTCGACAACCCTTTGTTTTAAACTTCCAATATTAAAAATACAGATCGATTCTTCTTCATTCTGAATTTACCATATAATAAGCTTGGTCTAGAATTGATCTAGGTAAAGGGGCCTTTAAACTTAAATCCAGCATGATGACGCCCATTAAACTCAAAGGTCCAAAGGGGCAAATTGCTTTTGATACACTAATTTTAGGATACAGGGTTAAAAACTACTCTTTTGACTCATAGTCTAGTTATCAGGGCAATTTTGAGAGTCCTAGGTAGAGAATGCATCAATAATCTGGATAAACACTGGGTTAAATTTGATAGCCCCTCTCTCCTCATAGCATCAACCATCTTTGCAGGCACTGACAAAATCCCATTGGGAAACCTATGCAGAAGTTTGTTCAAAAAGTCCTACTTAGGGAACTTAGATTAAGTTTTGGCAAATATTAGGGAGGATTCAACTATACCCAAACCATGCTTCTATGAAATCTCAATGGTAGGAGGTCAGCTTGTACCAGCTTATCCAGTACTTCAAGTTGACAATTTGGAATTCTATATAGCCTGGTCTCCTACTATCAGAAGAAACTTAAACTTTTGTATAATTTCTTTCATGTCAAACCACTGGAAGGAGCAGACTGGATTAATTCCTTCATGATGGAAGATAAGGTTGACAATTTGGAAACTGATTCAGAACTCAATATCAACATAGACTTCCCTTTTCCAAGAAGACATGTCAATGTAGACTACGATTCTCCATCAAGGAATGAATAAAAATTTGGTAGTGTGTTCCCTCCTCTTCCCTCTCTTGTTGATAGACATAGAAATTTTATTTAAAGGCTGAGAGGCTAAGTTAATATAACTCTACATTGCAAATAACAGAGCTGACATAAGATCTGGAAGATCATACATAAGGGCACTCTTAGTTAATTTTCCTGCATTCAATCACATTTATATTCATACATTTACGCAAATAGTTAGGCAAATACTTAGAATCTTCAACAGACTTGTGGCTTGAAGAAAATAACACATACTACTAAAAACTACTCAATGAATCAAGAAGATGCCCTATTTATCCCTGTTAAATAAGGAATTGAATGGCTCAATACCTTTGTAGATATGAATTCAGTAGCAAAAGACAGAGACAAATGTCTACTTCATTTATAATTTGACGACTCATATTTGCAGATATTTATAATGATATATATAAATATATATACATTGGTGCCCATGTGTGTGTATATATATATATATAAGCTTCCTCCTATGTGTATTTCAATTCAGCTCATATATAATAAGTAATAGTGCTATAAGAGTATGGTTGATTTGAGGAATTGGACGATCTCTTCAGTCCTGCTACCTTTATATATAAGCATATATAATATAGAAATACTGATGACAGTATTTATATATTTATAAACATATCTATGCAACCATGATTTGGAATTTATATATAAGGATAAGCTTTGGATAAGGATATGTACACATGGTTATATATATGTATTCTATAATTATATATAACCATATGTATAAGCAAACTAGTATTTGGCATTAACTATCTGTGGAGCTTGAAAGATCATAGTAGCAATTTATTTAATCAATTGTATCAAATTGTAGAGGCTTATAACGAATCACTGCATAACTCTTCTTTCTGATAGCCAGACAGGCATGAGGCAGAGCATTAGTATACTGTAGAGAAGACTACTTAGTCCTACTGCAAATTCTTTTTAGATGATTATAATTAATGAATGTTAACATATGATAGGAAATAACATTCTTAATCATCAAGGATTAGTAATCATGAAGGTAAATTTTTCTCTTTTATTATTCTGACAGAAATGTGTTCATCTAAAGGTTTGTAACAAAGATGCAGTATATTCTTGTCTTGATGCCGGTTAACTTTTGTTTTTGGAGGGTTTTTGTTTTGATTCTACAGGCAGGACTATTATTCGGATGCTCAATACCCATTCCCAACAAAGTAAGAGGATCAGATATTCTATTTTAATTGTATTAATGACTCAATCCTTGTCTAATCACCAATCAATGTATATTAACTAGATCATGATTTCAAAAAGAAATACAATCTTAAGTTTTTTCAGAACGTGGGTATGTCCATGAAAATATGTACAAATCTCGGTAGCTATCGAGTCGTGGGTATGCCTACAGAAAATATGTATTTCAACAAATCTTGACAATTGTTGAGCCATGGGTATGCCCATGTAAATTTTGTATAAGGATAGGACCTATGGTCCTCGGCAAGGCTGGAGGTTTTCTCAACCCTGCTCTTTCCTACGAGCACCCACAGTGAGTGGGGTCACATTGTAAAATAACTAATAATATTAATAAAAAAAATTTTAGGGCTTTGGCCTTTTACCGATCAAATATATATATATATATATATATATATATATATATATATTAGGGCTTCGGCCTTTTACCGATCAAATATATATATATATATATATATATATATATATATATATATATAATATATATATATATATATATATATATGTATGTATGTATGTATGTATGTATGTATGTATGTATGTTTATATATGTACATATATACATATATAGATATATATGTAGATATGTATATATATAGATATATCTATATATATACATATATACATATATACATATATACATATACATATATACATATATACATATATATATATACATATATATATATATACATATATATATATATATACATATATACATATATATATATACATATATACATATATATATATATATACATATATATATATATATATATATATATGTATATATATATATATGTATATATATATATGTATATATGTATGTATATATGTATGTATATATGTATGTATATATATGTATGTATATATGTATGTATATATATGTATGTATATATGTATATATATATGTATGTATATATATATGTATATATGTATGTATATATATATGTATGTATATATGTATATATATATGTATGTATATATATATATATATATGTATGTATGTATGTATGTATGTATGTGTGTTTGTGTGTGTGTGTATTGAACGAAATCAATTTTAGGATCTCACATGTATATAAATTTGTTTTGCAAGAGATTTCTTTGTAGTGATTGTTTTACTACAAAGATGATGAAGTTAATTGATCCTGAAGAAAGTGATAGAATTTTGTTCCCCATAGGTTTGCATTCTTTATATGTCCATATATTGTTCATTTTATAAATATAAAATTTGAAAGTTTTACCAAATTTAAATTATTTTATTTAAATTTATGTTGTAAAAATTTGTCACCTACAAGTTCATTTATTTTAGAGGGAAAATACTTCAAGAAAATCAAAGTAATTCAACATGGTATTCAGTTTGTTGATTACTAACCAGACAATAAGGTGTTTCAATATTGTCACCTAGTAGTTGCCACCGCCCTTTGTCTCCATCCAGTTAAATCTTAACGTGGATGTTATAAGCGGAGACTCGATAGTGAGGATCATGAGAAAATATTACATGTTCTCCTTGAGAGGTTTGAACCACTTGAGTTGGTCTAAAAATTAAATTACATACATATTTCATGTGTTAGGACCTACTTGACATCTCTAGATTAAATTGACTCTAATTTGTTCATATATTGAAACATATGATGGATTATATTTTGTTTATCTATTAATAAGACTTTGATTATATATTTAACATGTTTCAATGCTTTTATATATGTTTTTATGGTTCAATGGTTTTAATATATAGTTATGTATGCTTTTAATAAATTTTTTATACATATGGTTTCATATGTTTGTATGTTCTTATGTATGCTTTGATGGTTCAATGATTTTTGTATGTAGTTATATAAATGTTTTAAGGTGAACATGTTAAATGGATTATATTAAGTTTAGAAATTACTTATGGTTCATTAATTACATATTATCTTCTTATTTTTTTATGATAGTTCAATTATATTACTTCATAGTTAAAGATCCCCTTAAGACCTCCACTTAAGACTTTAGTTAGGTTACTAATGACATGACATGTTAGTTCTAGATTACTTATATTACTTATAATCCATTAGTTTAATATTAGTGTTATTTTTTATGATATTAAAATTAGATTAAGTTATTAGTTAGAAATCCCCTTAAGATCTCCTCTTAAGTAGTTATATAAATACTTTGATTTTTGTTGAAGTGAACGTGTTAAATGGATAATATTAAGTTTAGAAATTACTTATGGTTCATTAATTACATATTATCTTGTTATTTTTTATGATGGTTCAATTATATTACCCAATAGTTAAAGATCCCCTTAAGACATTAGTTAGGTTACTAATTAAATTAGTTAGATTGCTAATGACATGTTAGTTCTAGATTACTTATAATCCATTAGTTACAAATTATCTTGTTATTTTTTATGATATTAAAATTAGATTACTTATTAGTTAAAGATCCCCTTAAGACCTCTCATTATAACATTAGTTCTAGGTTATATTAAACTTATGACATGTTAGTTCTAGATTATTTATATTACTTATGGTTCATTAGTTAAACATTCTATTATTATTTTTATGACCATCTATCAAATCAAACCAACTCATGTAACTATCTAACCACAATCAATGTTCATACAACCATCTAATAAATTGAATCATATGGTCGTGTATCAAATAACGTCAAGTCATATAACTATATAACCATAATCAAATCAAATAATGTAATCATCTAACTATAATCAAATTATGTAACCATCTAGCCATAATAAAATCAAATCATGTAACTATCTAACCATAATCAATGATCATGTCATATAACCATCTGTTAAAAAAAATCATATAACTACCTAGCCATAATCAAATCAAATCATGTAACCATCTAACCATAATCAAATCAAATCAAATCATATAACTGTCTAACTATAACCAAAGATCAGAAATATATAAATAATCTATGCATAGGTCCAAAATATATACATGTCAAATGTATGTGAAATTTCCAGAACATAAATCAAAGATGCACAACAAATATCCTAAGGTATCCTAGACTGATTAAGTTGCATACAATAAGAGCGACTCTTTGATTGAGTGCCATGAGCATCCTCTATATGTGAAGTAGCAACAAACCCCTTAAAATTTAGTACAACATCCTATCAAATATATATGTACATTCCTATATTATAATTATATACAAAGTATTTAAAATATATTAATACGTAAATTTAAAATGAAGTATATTTAAAACATACTTGAGCACTAGTAGGTGTCGCATCTATTTAATCTCTCATGCATACATGCTCTAATCCCATTCTAGAGGTAGTACACTCATTATGGCCCTCCTCTAGTCTCTAAATTTATTCCTTATCTATGGTTTTTGGATCCTGCAGTGTCAACTTGGAACCAAAGGAGTAGTGGTTGCTTTGCATCATCTAGGTATACCACTCACTTATATAGTGTCTCCAAAAAAATGTGACCTTGATGCCTACATTTATGTTTCTTAGCTATTGTGATATCTACATTGATGTTTCTCAACTGTCGTGTTTATGTGCATTTTTTTTATGTGTTTGGATTCTCTACCTCACATCCAAAATAATATTTTCCCACTCTGAATCGAGAATGCACGTGCAACAGGTATGTATGTTTTATGAATCACCTATCAACAATAGAATGGGAAGACATCTTTCTAGCCTAGGCCTGGATCCTTCAACAATTTGTTTCATAATAAATGAAGTAGATGAGAGCAAAGTAATTAGCTTCCCAAGAAAAATCTCATAAATGAACTGTGTACCCCAATTCTTGTGCCCTTTGTGCATACCTAAATGATATATTTCAAACAACAAGGGTAAGGCTTAAAGAAGTTAATTGCACAATCTATAGTTGTTGCACCAATAGAGTATCAGGTGCCACTTTCATCATAATACGATGACCTATCCATAATGACCAAAATTCATAAAACATAAAGACTTGTCTAGTGATCATATTGTGCTGAAGGTGGCGCTTGATGCTCTGCTACTGCAACAACTATAAACTATGATGCAAAATTAACTTCCTTAAGCCTTACCCTTGTTGTTTCAAATATATCATTTAGGTACACACAGAGGGTACATGAATTGGGGCACACATAATTCATTTATGATATTTTTCTTAGGAAGCTAATTTCTTAGCTCTCATCTACTTCATTTATTATGAAGATAATTGCCAAAGGATCTAGGCCTAGGCTAGAAAGATGTCTTCCCATTCTGTTTAAGCCATATTCATTGTTCTTATCAAACTTCCTTGGTCATTGCAACTCACTTGAGCATTGCAACATGAATTAGGTACAAGGGGTCCTCTCTTTCCCATCTCATAGCTTGGGAATTGCAACATGAATCCTATCGAGACACCTACTAATCTTCTTCGACTTCATCTTAATTTCCACTCTCTTCTCCAACAACCTCTCTCATGCTACATTCTTCACCATAATCACCCCTTCTTCCTTCAAAGCACTCATAGAGAGTAGTGTCTCTAGTGGTTGCATCCTCCATAACCAATTTTGAATCCTCCTCTAGTAGTGTCTCTAGTGGTTGAAAATCAATCTTATTACAAACTACAATAAGAGGCTAATTGGAAAATAGAGGTTTTATGCTGTGAAATAGAGCTGCCTATTGCACAATACTATAAGCACAAGACCCCGAAACATTAAGGAAAAAGAAAACAACCACCTTCAAATGAGACAAGGCAATAATACTGAGCATCTCGATGGCATTCATGTCCTCCAAGGGGTGGTCCAAAATACCAAGGGTATCAATAACTTGATACGTCAAGTACTTATAATCAGTATGCTTGAAAAATAGAGACTTAGTAGTAAAAGAACAAGGTTTCACATCCACATCTACCCTAGTAATATTATTAATAAAAGAACTCTTGCCAACATTAAGTTACCCACAGATTAAAATAGTCTTGGTATTTTGGTCAATAGACGACAACCTTTTCATAAGCTACCTCACCTATTTAAGGTAAGCCAAATTCAGTCCAATTCTCTTAACAATGGTACACATTGGTCCAAGTGCAAAAACCTTCAAAGATTTGCAATGGTAAAGAGAATCCCCATATTTTATCAGCCTAACATAGTCTTTGGCCACTTTGGTAATGAGATTACGAGCAGTATTGATCTAGCCAAGGGACAACTTGTTCCTAAGACTATACTGCACCATTTTTTCTCTCTTTCTCTTTACCTGCACTGATTCTTCCCCAAATTTCATCGTTTAGTCAGAAAATAGAAAAAGGGTGCTTAAACTCACCAAGACACTTCACAAGACTTCTAATGTTTGTAAGCTATACTTGAAAAAAATTGCAAGTTTGTTGTAATATCTTGGTAGTGATGTTTTAGTTACTATTTTCCCTTGTTAACACCAAATTAAAAACTTGGAATGAAGGTTTCATATTCAATAACATTAGTAGTGCAATAGAAATGTAATTTAAAAGTTGAAAGACAAATAATACAAGGCAAGGCCAATAACTGGTGTTGTCTAGTGCACCATTTCCTGTGTCTTTCACCCAGGATAGTCATTGTTCCTTGCCTCCTTTCACCTTCCCTGCATAAACACTTATAGGCCTAGGTAATAAAAGGAAAGGATTCTCCCACAAGTCACATAAAACACAGAAAGTGGGAGAGCCTAGGAAATCATTGGTTCTTCAAGACAAAGATTGTTTGCACGCCAAGCACTGTACATGAATAGTCAATAAAAGGAATCAAATTATTTGATTTTAAGACTTCAAAATAATATAATCAGTACATGGAATGATCAAAACTTATAATACCAATCAATGAATTCTTTTCCTATAATAGAGAGTTTAATAATATAAACACCAGATTGTGTCTTCATGAGCAAAGAAGTGACTATTTGTAAAGAATTAAAAGTTTATTACTTGGTAGTTCATTACATTGTCTTCTTTGACTATACACACCTCTCCACAACTTCTAAGACTCCTCTCCCATAAAAATCACGTACAAAACCAACCAAAATCCCCTTACAAACTGATTTTCAACTTCTTCTTAACCTCCATAGTCACTTATATGACTGTTACAGTTAGTTATTCATTTGCATTGTTGTCTAGTTGACAACTAGTTGTCAACTTTGACCACTTTAATCTTTATTTCATCATCTTTAACCTTTCAAAAGGTTTTAGGTTCCAATCCTAATCCCCTAAACTCCCTAAACCCTCATTTAGCCCTTTAGGCCATAATTGCATAAAAATGCAATTTTACATCTTTTTGGAATCTCTTCACTTTGAAGTTCAATTACATGGTAATAATGGCATCAATGGCCATATAACAAACTTATATATACCTATAGGTCCTTGACCCTTACATAAATCCTTGGATCACTCAAGTGACCCCAAGGTTACAACTAGCCCATCCAATGCCATTTAATGGCTTACAATGCATTATTTGTGATCCCAAACCTGAATTACAACCCCAAATTTGATTCTTCCAAACTTAATAAGAAACCTATCCAAAAATGCCTTGCCTAAGAAAACTGGCACATAACTTTTTTTGAAAGCCACAAATTGTCTTCATTAGAAGCAACTATACTGAAAGCTTCTATTAATAAGAAAATAAAATTTAAAATTCATTTCTTG
Source organism: Chamaecyparis obtusa (assembly GCA_027943335.1). Classification (NCBI taxonomy): domain Eukaryota; kingdom Viridiplantae; phylum Streptophyta; class Pinopsida; order Cupressales; family Cupressaceae; genus Chamaecyparis; species Chamaecyparis obtusa. The sequence goes on along the minus strand of BSBK01010983.1, from coordinate 370,026 downwards.
CAACTACAACATTAGAGAAAAGTTGAATTTTATTTATGTCTTGATGGATATCTATACCGTGTCTTAAATCTCTCATTTTGACATAGGATAAGAGCATAGTGATAGATGATAGATCCATTTTGTGCATAACCTAAAGTCATCGTATTCCATGAGAGTGCATCTTTTGAGATTTTTTTTTTGAAATTTTCAAGGGACCAGTAGTTCTATAATTAAATCATCATAACTTTCCCATTACTTAACCATCACACATGGCATGGACTATCTTCAAACTGACAATACGTTGCATGTGTAGTACAAAACTATTAGTAATTGGCAGATTAAATGAAGATAGATACTAATAGATTAAGTATATTATTACTAATAGATTAAGCATATTATTACTATGCTTAATGTTTCATTTAAATGCTAGTATATAAAGAAGATGATCAAAAGACAATGAAGATTTATCTGACCAATAGTCTACAAAATTAGACCTTTATTTGGCTAGGTCAAATCTTCCTTCATGCTAGCAGTCTATAGAATTAGACCTTTATTTTAAATGCATTTTAACACAAAAAAAAATTACAAAACTGAACCAATGGCATGTTTACAACAAAGAAATAGAATGATAATAATATGTTGAAAATTCTATTCTGTTTAATACACGCCAAAGGACTAGTCCCTACAATTCTTAAACATACTTTATTTGATATGATGAATTCTTAATAAAGGTCTAATTCTACAAACTGCTAGCATGAAGGAAGTTTTGACCTAGCCAAATCTTCCTTGTACCACACAAAAAATTGTGTGATAACTATGTCTACTCCAACCTTAATTTTTAAGAATTCATCATATCAGATAAAGTTTGTTTAAGAATTGTTGGAAGTTCTATTAGACCTTTGTTGTAAACATGCCATTGGTTCAATTTTGTAAATTTATTTTTTGTGTTAAATTCATTTAAATGGAACAAATTAAGCATAGTAATAATTGTTGGAAATATTCGAGACTATCTAGGTTACTAAGAGGGGAGGGGTGAATCAGTAACTTCAAAACTTTTAACAAATTCAGATCTTAACCATATTTCAAATTAGATTGATAATTTGACTGCATGTATGTGTAACAGAAAGAATAAAACATTCATAACACTTTGAACACAGAGATTTGGTGACCCAGAAACCTTCCAAATAGAAAGTAAAACTGGGGTGGGGATGATACCCACAAAACTTCAATATTGCAGTATAAAGTTTGCCGGTTAAGGCTTACAATGATCACTTCTGATGATCTGCCCTGTTAGGAGCAATAAGGACTGCTAGGTCCACCTTGTTACAGGATTTAAAAACATACAATAAAGTATGCACTCGGTTAAGAGATTTTACAAAGACTGTTAAGTCTACCCGGTTAAAGGATTTTAAGTTGATTCACCTATTAGGATGAAACAGTAGATCTCTTACTTGCAACTATACTTGCCGATTGAGATTCTCTGATGTACTGATCACCTACTATGATGGATAGATCTTTGCTACTTCTTATACTATTGTAGCCCTTTGTAATTCACTTATCTTTGCCTTTTCCTCTTTTTTCATGCTTCGCTACTACACACCTTGGATATCATACAAAACATTGTTTATATATCAATCCAAAATAATTACAAAATAATTACAAAGTTGGCTCTTAACACAAATATTACTGAGTCAGCCCAAATATAGTTACTTGGTTACTACAAACTAACTTGGTGACTTTCTAATACTCAGCATCAACTGTGTTACTCGGCATCGTCATGCTCTCGGTAGAAGTGGAGACTCGGTCCATACTAACCACTCGGTTGTAGTTTCAAACTCAGTATATACTGGAGACTCGGTAGATATAGTGTCACTCGGTAGAAACTGAATTCTGTATTTACCATGCTGGCACTCGGTAAACACTACTCATTTCATCACTCGATAAACACTGTTCTGTTTGCTCAGTAAACACTGTCCTGTCTACTTGGTAAACACTATCCTTTCTGCTCATTAAACACTATCTTGTCTGCTCGGTAAACACATAGACTCTAAATAAGTGTTGTCACTATTGACAAACATACTTAATGCCAACAATCTCCCCCTTTGGCATTAGTGACAAAACACTTATTGCCCAAAACTTATATACATAATCATGCTGATACTGGTTTTGATTTTTCAAAAATTTATCTTTGTCATACTACTGTATATACATGTCATGTCTCCCTTATATAGTATATATACAAATATCTTATTTCACCTCATACTCATATTTCCTATTTCTCTCATATACTTTCTCCCCCTTTCATATCTCATATACTTTCTCCCCCTTTTTGATAATAATGCCAAAGGTGTATATACAAATATTTTACATGGAGATACCAAAATGTGAGAGAAAATTAGAATGCACCTTTCCAATTAGTGCTAGAGTTCTATCCCAATTCTCTTGCAGAATCTTGCATGTATGGAGTGCAACTTGGACTTCTGCAGAGAGTTCAATCATGTGATCTGCAATTGAAAACTGATTGTCATGGATCAATGTTTTTGAGTATACAATATGCTTCTACATTGTATCCATGATGGGAAGGATCATGTTTTGAATATCTATTAATGTTGATCTGATCCTTGCATCTTCTTTCAATAACTCTGTCTGCTTATCAGATAGGAATCTGACTGTCATATGATGTGCAGAGCTTGAACTAGGTTCAAGTTGCAACTTCTATGCACTGATCTTTAGATCCTCATCAATCTTATTTATTTTGTCTTTAATCTCCTTTGAGAACTTGACAACATTACATACTTTGACAAAAAATGATGTTACCTTGGAATAGGATGACTCAATGCTAGTCAAAACTGAAGATAACCCTGCTTGATTGATAGCTATTTGCTGAGCAATGTGCTCAAGAACTTTATTTTCAAACTTTTTCTCAGCCTTCTCAAGCAACTTATCTGATCTAGAGGAATCCTCATTGAACTTGTTTACTGTCTCTGCCAACTGCAACAAAATGTGTTGAGAGGAATCAACTTCAACACCTATTGTTTCTGCCAAAATGTTCTTGGCATCCTCAATGATCTTATATTCCTTATCTCTTTCTTCTTTTAGTTTCTTCTCCTTTTCTTTCTTTTGGAGAAGTTCACCAACTGTTTGCATTTGGTTTGCTGTGAGGTTTGAAAAATCTAATTGGGGAATTTCTATCTCCTCATCTAAATCTATATCTTCTACTACACTCTTACTCAAAAATTTTGTACTCGATTGAGTCTTTATACTTATTGCCTTTGTAGTAGAAATTATTGTAGACACAGTAGGACTTGTAGTGAAAACTGATAAACTTCCAACTGATGGGATGCTAACTGGAATACTTGATAAATAAAAAACTCAAGTATTTACAACTGTAGAATCTGAAGTACTTACTGCTGAAAAACTCAAAATTGAAGAAGGTACTGAAGACTGCAACTCGGTGGAAGAAGGAGGTTGAAGCTTAGTGGATGAAGTGGTAGCCACTTCTGTCATTGATACATTGAGTTGTGCTAGTGATGATTGGACATTTGATGTATCTGAGGGAGTTGTCACAATCACACTTGAAGTTTTCTCCGGGCTAGATGTAGCAATTTTTACTGGAGAGTGAGGAAGTGAGGCAATCACCTCTACAACTATCCAAACTAGATCATCTTCCTCAACAATCTTCTTAGCTTGCTCAGTGGCTTCTTCTATCTCAACATTATCAATCTGAACTACTTCTTCTTCATCACTGTCATCTTCAATATCTTTAATTATCACAGTTTCAGTACTCAGTTTGTGAAGATGATAGATGTTTTTCCAAGTAAAATTTGCACTCTTCACATCTGACTCTATATCCTTGATCAAAATCAAACAACTGTTAAATTTTAGTGTCATCTTATGCTCATTTTCTATCAACGCCTTACTTATTTCAGCATTTTTCAAACTTGGCATCAACTGTCTTAAGGTTTGAGCATATATGTCCTTGACAGTTTTCCTTGCATTGGACCATCTCATCTTGACTTGGTTTAATAAGACTCCTAGGATTTGAGAAGCCATATCATCAGGTGAGTACTTCCATTTTCCCATTTTCTCAATAATAGCATCTTCAATTTCCTCCTGCTCTACCTGTGACCTTGTTTGATATTTGAGAGATTTGAAATTTGCAATTCCAGATCCTTCTCTCAAATCCTTAATCTTTTGTTCAAATGAGGGAGGAGGCCTTTTGAGTACTATATCATCATTGACTTTACCTGCCTTGTCCCTTAATCTTTTCCTTGTGAATACTGCAGTGGGTTGCTCAGGTTCCTTGGTGATAGTTACCTTTCCTTTCTTCTTTACAGGCACTAGTTCTTCTTTACTCTCATCCTTTTCTTCTTCTTCTTCTAGAATATCCTCTCCTATGCCTTTAGTTAACATTAGAGGTGTGCTAGATTGCATCTTGGCCATCCTCTTTCTACCTTTGTTAACCGCCTGTGGAAGTTTTATGCTTAGCTCAATTCTTATCTTAGCTTCATCATAAGTTCCAAAGTATTGAGCCTTTGGATCAACAGGTTGATTTACTAGGGCTTCAATTATATCCTTTGTTTCATCAATTTTTACCTCATAAGGAAGAGGTTTCACCCATACAATCCTAGGCCTTACTGCCTGAATGTATACTCTATCACAATCAACCATGAAACAAACATCATCTTTATAATCTTCCACCAGCTTTAGTGGAATCTGGAATCTGTTATTCATCTTTTCTTTAAAAGATTCAAAATAGTTATCCATTGTGCTTACAAAATTTTCACCCATTTCTACAATATACTCATTTATCTGATAAAGAACAGGCACATCCTTTCTCCATTTTACCATGCCTTTTAATGGGAAAAACTTTTGAGCATAGAAAAATAAACAAACCAACAGCGAGCCAAACTTACATGGATTGTTCTTTGAGGTTTGAATGCTCTCCATATTCTTGTTGAACTGTTTCAACAATAAATTTGCTAGGTCAAATGACAGATTGTTCTTCACAATTTTATAAGCTAGGTCAACTGCTTCACACAGAACACTATTCTGCCGACTTGAACTATATATCTTGTGAGCTATGACATATGTGCCAAATTTTAGTTCTACATTGGTAATACTGCTTATTCTCATACCTCTACCATCCCATTCTGCTAGGGTTTTCTTTTCCAGCTCTACCCGACCTAGGGTTTTTGTAGATTTAGCCTTGGCAATCATGGGAAGACCAGTGATTCGGTGAATCATCTTCTTTGTTATTTCCACTGGTTGCTCAAGCCAAATTTTACCTTTGTGCACTCGGCTTAGGATATATCTAATCCATTTTATTTGGAAACTCTGAGGCACATGGGTGATATGTGTCAAACCCTTATCTTCCAAATGTTTATGTTCCGGTTTGAGAACACCATCAACACACAGTTCATCACTAACAACATCTATCTCTAGGGTTCCAAGCTCTTGAATTGTACCTTTAAAATCACTATGAATGTCGTTAACAAGAAGTACCTTTGGAGGAATTTGAGATTGAGCTCCACTCGGATCTAGGGTTTCTGCAATCGTGGGCATGAGTTTGAAATCTGGCACTTTCCATTCTCCTTGAACTAACATTTATAAACCTTTCTTTACTTTGGTGCTGGATGATGCCATGGTAGCTCGGTAGAAAAATAAAAATTCTTCGAAGAAATTTTTGCTACAAAATTTTTCTTCGAATCACTTGATCGCACTAGAAATTTCTCTGCTCAATATGCTGATATTCGCGGTAAAGAATGAACTCGATTTCATGCTTTTTATTAAAATTTTGTCATTAATGCTCCATAGGAATTAGGGTATTGAATTTGACAGACTGCCATCCACTATGCATTAAATGCTCGGTGAAGATTCCACAACTCAGAGAGCATACAAATTCATACTGCTTCGACCTTACTCGTTAACCTAATGAAATTAGGTTACACCTAACCTTGCTCAGTGGTAGCTGATACCGACCTTCTTGTGATCCTATTGTATCTTGCATACTGATTTGGATCTTTCTTCCTTTCAGTTCAGGAACTGTTTGGAATATGTCTATGAAGATACAGTTCCAGTGCTTTCTTGGAGCCTTAGTTAGAGTTGATAGAGCCACTCTCTCCATGAGTGACTTCATTACTTGGACTGGTTTTCTCGGTAGGTTTAGGAATCCACTGTTGTCTCATCTGCTTCCTGATGCTATGTGCTTTTGCTTTCTTTTCATCTTCAACTTTGCCTAAATTCATGCAATTTTTAGCTATGTGACCAAGCTTCATGCATTTATAACATCTTATGGTAGTATCCCTTTTTCTCAAGTGATGCCTTACACAATTCATGCCAATGTGCCCATATTCTCCATAGTAATGACATCTACACCAAGTGTTGTAATCCCAGCCAAACATTGCTTTCATAATTTGTTCTGTCAGATTGGGTTGTTTAGTTCTGCATTCTGATGCCTTAAGACCTTGTTCACTACATTTGTGACATTTGCCTTTAAATCTTGGTTTATCCTTGCATTCATTTGCTTTATGACCATGTTGATTGCAATTGTAGCATTTTCCATTGAATTGTGCTTTTCCATTGCTCCAACATTTGTTTGAAGTATGGCCAATTTTGCCACAGTGATTACAAGTGGGTTTCTGATTCTTTTGAGTACCTTGTTTGGAGGATTCACCTTCCTCTTTGTATCCAAGTCCTGCTTTTCCTTTTTTCCTATGAAGGTTCATTCATACACCTGATATATATCTTCTTGAGATTTCAACATTATCTCATTGATTTTCCTTTCAGTGTCTAAGTCATTCACCAATCTTAAATTGATTTTCTTTTCAGATCTCAGCTCCTCTCTTATATTTTCATTTTCTGATCTTAGAGTCAGGATTTCTTCATTTGCATTGGAGACTTGATCAATAAGGTTTTCTAGCTGAAGGGTTTGATTCTAGATTTCATTTTTCTTTCCATCTATTTCATCTTTCATCTTGTTTCTTTGTTCCAAGATTTCACAAAATCTTGTTGACTGAATTTCCTGTTCTCTTTTCAATTTTCTTATCTCTTCTTGCAGAGATCCACTCTTTTCTAGAAGTTCTTTGATTGCATTGTTTGCTTCATCTGAGATGCTTGAAAGGAAAAAGTCTTCAATCTTTTCTTCAACATACTGGTGGTCATTAATCTGATTTTCAAGTTCCTTCCTTCTTTTTAGGGATTGGGAAAGATGCTCTCTTGCTTCCTTGAGTTGAGTTATGGCCATTTCCAGATCTAGCTTTTCATTCTCAATTACTTTGTTAAGTCTGAATATTTCCATTGTCCTGAATCTTTTCTCAAGTTGTCAAACTTTATCCTAAGAACCACAAAGGTCTGATACCAATTGTTGGAAATATTCAAGACTATCTAGGTTACTGAGAGGGGAGGGGTGAATCAGTAACTTCAAAACTTTTAACAAATTCAGATCTTAACCATATTTAAAATTAGATTGATAATCTGACTGCATGTATGCGTAACAGAAAGAATAAAACATTCATAACACTTTGAACACAGAGATTTGGTGACCCAAAAACCTTCCAAATAGAAAGTAAAATTGGGGTGGGGATGATACCCACAAAACTTCAATACTATAGTATAAAGTTTGCCGGTTAAGGCTTACAATGATCACTTCTGATGATCTACCCTGTTAGGAGCAATAAGGACTGCTAGGTTTACCTTGTTAGAGGATTTACAAACATACAATAAAGTATGCACTCGGTTAAGAGATTTTACAAAGACTGTTAAGTCTACCCGGTTAAAGGATTTTAAGCTGATTCACCTATTAGGATGAAACAGTAGATCTCTTACTTGCAATTGTACTTGCTGATTATGATTCTCTAATGTACTAATCACCTACTGTGATGGATAGATCTTTTCTGCTTCTTATACTACTGTAGCCCTTTATAATTCGCTTATCTCTACCTTTTCCTCTTTTTTCATGCTTCGCTACTACACACCTTGGATATCATACAAAACATTGTTTATATATCAATCCAAAACAATTACAAAATAATTACAAAGTCAGCTCTTAACACAAATATTACTGAGTCAGCCCAAATATAGTTACTCAGTTACTGCAAACTAACTCGGTGACTTTCTGATACTCGGCATCCACTGTGTTACTCGGCATCGTCATGCTCTTGATAGAAGTGGAGAATCGGTCCATACTAACCACTCGGTTGTAGTTTCAAACTCGGTATATACTGGAGACTCGGTAGATATAGTGTCGCTCGCTAGAAATTGAATTTTGTATTTACCATGCTAGCACTCGGTAAACACTGCTCATTTCATCACTTGGTAAACACTATTCTATCTGCTTGGTAAACACTGTCCTATTTGCTCGGTAAACACTGTCTTGTCTACTCGGTAAACACTGTCTTATCTGCTCGGTAAACACTGTCTTGTCTACTCAGTAAACACATAGAGTCTAAATAAGTGTTGTCACTAATGACAAACATACTTAATGCCAACAATAATATGCTTAATCTATTAGTAATTGGCAGATTAAATGCAGATAACACCTTTATCAGTTTAGCATGTTTAATGCATAGTAATTACAAATTGATTCTTATTCTCATTGTCATAAATTTACTAGTATACTAATTCTATAGGGTACTAGACTTTTTCTTGTGTGGGCGAACATAGCCCTAACTCTACATAGTAATAATATGCCTAAAATGCCAATTACTAATAGATTAAGCATATTATTACTATGCTTAATGTTCCATTTAAATGCTAGTATATAAAAGGGATTATCAACAAAGGCCTTAAATGATTGATCCTAGCTAATTCATATTGGAAATTGAAGCTACTCTAAATTTTAATTCCTTTTGGGAATTTTTCGATTGCTCTCATTTACTTTCTCTTGAAGGAAACATAAATAAGGCAATTAAAAATATATTTATTTAAACTCAAAGCATATTTAGAGGACTCATATTTTTTTGGTAGGATTATTATTCTAAGTTCTACAATAATTCTTGTACCTGTGATGTCACTGAAGAGATTGTGTCATCTAAAAGCATTAGAGGAAATGATAGCTTTCGATATGAAAGACATCTTACAAAGCAATATCTCAGATTATAATGACTTGGATGGAGAGAGAGCATGGATCCTAGACATGTTGATGTGAATTTTACTGAGCTAGAGCATTATATATGCCACCTTAATATCCAAAGAATTGTATCACACAAAATGAAATGAGTGTTGTGAGGTTTATGCACACACTAGTGTATATCTAAATTTAGGCCAAGGACACACAGTTATAAAAGGAAAATGCCTATGTCATTTTATGCACTTTGACCTTATTCCTTACTTTAATATCTCTAGTTAATTGACCATTTTTTGGACACCCTATGAGTCAGTCATCTTACCAAATCGAGTGAGTTCTCTCACAAACATGTGTAGTATCGAATATGAATGTATATTGATTTTCTATTTCTTGCTAAATCTCTGAGTGAAGTTTTACCAATGGTTTTTGCTCTATTCTTTTGGTAGCTATCAAGTGAAGTTGTATCCCTATATTCTGCATTTATTTTCTTGGAGAATCTTGGGCAAGGTTAATTGAAGATATTTTTCCCTTCTATCTTGATAATTTTAGATGAGATTATGTCAATTTGTTTTGTTGTGTTCTTTTTCTTAGTAAATCTTGGGTGAGGATAAATTATTATTATATATTTTTTTTGATAAATCTTGGATAAGGTTTAAATCAATGTATTTTTCTATTTTTTCATGACAAGTTGTGGACAAGTTTAAATGAATGTATCTTGTTGTTTTAAAATTGATAAATCCTATTTGAGGTTATATCAATGTATTTTGCAATTTTTAACACAATTCTTGGGTAAGGTTGTATAAATGGATTTCACTCATTTTTCTCTTATCAACTTATGGGTGAGGTTATATCAATGTGACTAGTCCTTTTTTTGGGGGGGTAACTTTAAGGCTGAGCTAATATTTTTTTTTGCTATTTATGCGAGGTTAAATCAATATATTTGTTATTTTTTCTTATTGAATCTTGGATGGGTAAGATTGATCTTGGGTGAGTAATATGATATAAAAATGGTAACACCTATTTTTGTGATGTCAATGTATTTTGGTTTTCTTTTTCTCTATCAATCTTGGACCAGGTGGTCTAATTGCCAGGACACAACCTTGTCAAGGTGCTTAATGGAGTTATGGGTTGCCTTAATTTTGTCAAGGAATTTGAACCATAAGTAAGCATTTAGATTTTATTATGTTAACATTAGACCATAACCCCTTGACCTTGACCCTGCAGCAATGTGTCATCTAATGAACTACAACTGATTCAGAACCTGCATGAATAATCTATGGTTAAAGATCACTGAGGAGTTGCTGATTAGATATGTAAGATGATTAAATTAGTATTATGTTGTCATTGATGTCAACTAGCTTGACAACACTTATCTTTTAAGTTACTATACTGAAACATCTGAAGAATGGTGAAAGAGATGAAGAACAAAAATATCTACCTGAGGAAGATGTATATGTCAGATGAGGATAAGGAATACATTGAGTAACTTTTTGATGAGTCTATGACTTGATGATATTGACTTTATTATGTTGCATTCATCTATGATAAAGAAGAGACCTGAAAGACACAAAGCAGTGTTGTTGGTAAATGAAGCATTTTAGTATAAACCAATGGAGGGTAGTGTATACCGAGTGCAGTGTTAACTGAGCTTGTGTTCACCAATACATTTCTTTTTTAACCGAGCAGAACAGAAAGGAATTAAATGATGAGTTTAGCTGACAAGATTGATGATCTATAAAGTACCTTGATTTCAGGGTAACAGATAATGTTTGTTATGAAGATCGACGGCTAAGATTAATTCAAGGAAGATCTAATGGATTAGATTGAAACGTGTTATTGACACATCAACCGAAGAAGGTTAAAGTAGAAAAATCAATGAATGAGATTAAGTGGCAAAATTTGATGGACAAGAAGAAAACAATTTACTCGTCTATATAAGAGACATTGGTTTCATTGTTGAAATGATGCCGAAAGAAGAAGATACTGCAAGTTAATCGTGTGAACAAGCATTCATGCATTCTGATAATACTGGTTAGTAAGAACTGAGCTATAGAACAATTACTGAGCTACAAAGAGTAAGTACTGAAGGATAGTAAGTTGATATAGTATTGAATCTGAAGTGTTATATTGATTAGAAGGATTTGTACAAGCTGAATATTTATCTATAATCTACAATTGAAGTTGTATCAAGGAAGATCATCTACTGTTACATATTTAACCATTGTAAACAGTCAAATCTCTTAACTGAGTGGACTACGAAAGTCTTTTTATGTATCATTCATAGAATGAACATTGTTATCCTATCAACCCCAAAGTGACTACTGGTTGGATGATAATTGTTGGTCTAAAATCCTCTAACAAGGTCACACCTAATAGTGTGTTTGTAAACCTTTAACAGGGTTGGGTCTTCACCGACCTCACTTTAGAAGAGTGAACATTTTTTGGTTTCTGGTCCCAGGTGGTTTTTCCCTTCACAGGGTTTCCATGTTAAATCTCTTATGCTATGTGTTGATTGTGATATTTTTTTTTTATCATACTTTGCATATTCCATGTTAGATTTGATCAGTAACTACTATAAGTTTTAGACTGATAATCGATAAAATCATAGACAATGAAAGTATTTCATGTTTACCAAGTAGCAGAAGTTGAATTATTGTTTTGAATTATACATTTTGTTTTGGGACAAGTGCTTAACTGATTCACCCCCCTCTCAGTTATTCCAACAATTGGCATCAGAGCATTGGTTGCTTAGAATAGAGTTTTAAGGACTTCAGCACAAAGATCTTAAGATGTATAAGAGGGAAGTGCCAAGAATGAACAAAGAGAACTTCATAGTATGGAAAAGTTAGATGAAGTTGGACATATCTGGAATTGGGAATTCTACACTAGAACTGGTGGAGAATGGCTACGTTGAATTGACACCTGGTCCCCTAACCCTTAATCAACTGAAAGACATGCATGAACACAATATTACTATAATGGAACTTGCTGCTACCTGTACCGATGCCGAGTTTGAAGATTTTAAGGGATGCACTACTACCAAATCCATGTGGGACAAATTGACTCTAATATACAGTGGAGATTTGAATGTTAAAAGAGCTCGAGCTGAAAGCCTGAGAGACAGATTCAATGATATGAAGATGAAGGAAGGTGAGAACATTGTGCAATACTCAAATAGACTAAAAGAGGTAGTACATGCTATTAGAGCATCAGATGGAGTCATTGATGATGAAATAGTGATAAGAAAGATTCTTAGAACTTTACTACCAGTTTATGCAATCTGAATCTCTGCAATTCATGAAATAAGAGCCACATCCAGCCTTACTCTTGACACACTGATTGGTAAGCTTGCAACCTTTGAATTGAATAATTTTGACAACAGTGTTGTAACTTCTATTGAATCTTCTTTCATGTCTTCTTTGAAGATTGGTAAATCTAGTAGTAGGAATAATAAGAATAATGATAGTGATAGCAACACCGATGATGAGCTTGATGAGCTTGAAGCTCTTATGGCCAGAAGATTACCCAAAGGTAAATGAAGTTATAGAGGTAAGCTACCTTTGGCATGCTTTAATTGTAAAGAAATTCACCACATCACTGCTAGATGTCCACATAAGAAGGATGATGATAGATCCAAAGACCGATATGATGGAAGCTATGGGAGAAGAGTCAATAGAGGCTACTAAAACAACAACAAAGACAACTACGATAGTAGTGACAAAGGAAAAAAGGTATGCTACATAGCCAAAGATATTGAATCTAAATCTGATACTGATGATGACATAGAAGTTGTATTTGTTTCTATGAAAGATGACTCAGAGGGAGAAGAGAAACATGAAGAAACAACATTGATCTCTAATGATGGAATATGGATGAAGTGACTGAGAGGGGGGGGTGAATCAGTCAACCATAAATCACTTCACAATTATTTCTTTCTAGATCCCTTAGGATATCTTAATGAATATTGTCTATTTAACACTCAGTAAATAGATTGCAGTAACTTTGAAGATGCAGAAAGTATTAGCAAAATTTTCTTTAGATATTCATCAGCACTTGTATATGATTAAGATAACTATTAAGAACACAAGAGACATAGAATTTAACATGGAAACCCAATATGGGAAAAACCACCAATGTATCTAGATACTGATTTTCACTTTTCTGAAGTGATGCCCGGTTAGAAGCCAACCCGGTAAAAGGTTACAAAACACACTGTTAGGTGTGACCTTGTTAGAGGATTTAATCACCCTGCTAGGAGTGGCCTGGTAAGAGGTCTTGAAAATAATTCAATGGAATTGTCACCTTGTTAGAGGATTTACAATATTGTTGTTAAACCAACTCGGTTAAGAGATTTAGAATTCACTGTTACAATGATAAAAAGGTAACAATGAAAATGACCTGTATAATAATGCAACTGCCTTGCTGATTACAAATCTCTGTTCTGCATAAGTGTGATCCTTCCTAATCAAATATATCTCTGCTGCTCCTCAAGGATATCTGGTCATCCTTCACAATTTTGCACACACCTTTCCTATCTCTCTTCTATATATCTTCTGCTATATTTCTTGTTTATTTTTCACATTTGACCTTTTATTTATATGATTTTAGATTTGTCAAATCAACATTACTTAGTATAACAGTCGGCTAAAATAAGCAAACTTTATTCGCCAAAATCCTTCAAGGGCCGACAGTGCTCAGTGACCATAACTTTTTACAATCTTTCAGAGACTGAGGGAACTTGGTAAACACTGACAATCCTTTTTCTTCGATAACCGACTGAACTCGGTAGATGCTAACTTTTCTTCAACAACTGACTGAACTCGGTAAACACTGAATTTTCTTTGATAACCAAGTGGACTCGGTAAACACTGCTGATTTTCTTTGATAACCGAGTGGACTCGGTAGACACTAATATTACTGCCTGTCAAACTGACTGAGCTCAGTAGGTACTGATTGTTGCAGACTATGACATTGTGTGACATCAAAGACAATACATAATTTGAGTAGCAATTTTCTTCAGACAATTGTTTCCAACAATCTCCCTCTTTGGCATTGATGGCAACACAATATGTCATAGGATAAGAAATTTTGAAAGAATTAGCTCAGTTCAGATTCAAATCTCCCTCTGTCAGCAAACTTCCTTTTTCTTGAAAATTCTTCCTTCTGACTATTGAAAATTTCTTGAAGTAATAGCAAAGACATAGCAAACACTCCCTCTTTGACAACACATGCCAAAGACAATTCACATAATACCGGTGTAAACTAATGTGCCTCAAGTACTGATTCATATGCAATGATTCCTTGAATATGCTACATCAACATGTTGATTTTCAATCATGTTCTGGTTGATGCATCACTAAAACTATATTTAGTGAGCCTCGGATAGGGGAATGACCCCTAACTTACCTCTTAGATACACAAATGCATCCTTAGGTAATGGTTTGGTGAAAATGTCTGCAATCTACTCTTTTGTATGAATATATTCTAATCTGATTTCCTTGTCCTGCACCAATTCTCTGACAAAGTGATATTTAATAGCAATGTGCTTGGTTTTGGAATGCATCACTGGATTCTTCAAAATGTTTATTGCACTGGTATTGTCACAAAATATAACAACTGGTTCTTTGATTTCAACCTTCATACCTTGTAATAACTGTTTAAACCAAACAATATTTGAACAATTTACTGCAGCAGCAACATATTCTGCTTCAGCTGTGGATTGAGATGTGCAATTTTGCTTTTTACTGGTCCAAGATACCAGTCTTTTTCCAAGAAAAAATGCTCCACCACTTGTACTTTTTCTGTCATCAATGTTCCCTGCCCAATCAGCATCAGTAAACACTTTTAAGTCTAGATTGCCTCCAAATTTATACCACAAACCATATTCTTTAGTTCCTCTTAAGTATCTTAAGATTCTTTTGATTGCCATCATATGATTTTCCTTAGGTTTTGCTGAGAATCTAGCTACCATACCGACTGCTAAGGCAATATCAGGTCTTGTATGTACTACATACTGCAATTTTCCAATCATAGATCGGTATAAGGTCTGATCTACATCTTTTGAATCATCATTTTTGGTAAGTTTTAGTCCAGTACACATGGGTGTACCAACTGGTTTTGAATCTTCCATACCAAACTTCTTAAGTATTTCCTTAATGTATTTAGATTGAGTAATGTATATACCATTCTTGCTTTGCTGAATTTGAAGACCAACAAAGAATTTTATTAAACCAAACATAGACATTTCAAATTCTTTGTTCATTTGCTCGGTAGCTTTAGGCTGAGACTCGGTATGAATTTCTTCCTATGACTCAGTTTGAACTTCTTCCTGTGACTCGGTAACTGTGCTCAGCTCGGTAGATATAGTTTCCTCATTGATAGTTATGTCTGCCAATGTTTCAGGTTCAATGTAAACAAATCTTCTGTAGTTCTCAGGTTCCCTTTTTCTTTCTTCTTCAGTCTTTTCTACAAACTCATCAAATTTTACATGTATACTTTCTATGACTTTGTGAGTAGACAAATTCAGACATTTGTATGCCTTACTTTTGCTAGAATATCCTAGGAATATTCCTTCATCACTTTTCACATCAAATTTATTTCTTCTGGATTCTTTTAAGATATAACACTTGCTACCAAATACTTTCATGTAACTTACATTGGGTTTATAGCCATACCATAACTCATAAGGAGTTTTGAATGTGTCTTTCTTCAATTGTACTCGGTTCAAGGTATGAACTGCAGTGCTGATAGCTTCCTTCCAGTACTTTATAGCGATGTTCTTTTCTATCATTAGAGTCCTTGCACAATCCATAATAGATCTATTTCTTCTTTCTGCTATTCCATTCTACTCAGGAGTTCTAGGAGCTGATACCTGCCTTTTGATTCCTCTTTCAATGCAAAAGTTGTTAAAATCATGGGAGATGAATTCACCACCTCTGTCTAATCTTAAGCATTTCAATCTTTTCCCTGTTTCCTTTTCCACTCTTGCCAAGTACCATTTGAACTTTTCAAATGCTTCTAACTTTTCTCTTAAATACATAACAGTCATCATTCTAGAATAATCATCAACGAAAAGAATAAATAATTTATCTCCAGTATAGTTTTGTATTCCAATAGGTCCACATAAATCAGTATGCACAATTTCCAAAATCTCTTTAGACTGATAGTTCTTACTCTTAAAACTAGTTTTACTCATTTTGCCAATCTGACAATTCTTACATAGACCAGTATTAGGTTTCTTCAAAGTAGGAATGCCTCTTACCTTCTTGAATTTGCTTATTTTCATCATGTTATCAAAATTCACATGACATAACCTTTTGTGCCATAGCCAACTTTCTTCAATTTGAGCAATAAAACATGAATATTCACTGAGATCAAGATAAAATAAGTTACCTTTTGTTTGTTTGCCTGATCCAATGAGTTTTCCTTTTTCATCCAGCAGTCTTGCTTGACCATTCATGAATTCAACCTTGAAACTAGTGTTGATTAGCTGTGCTACACTTAGAAGATTATGTTTTAGTCCTTCAACCCAATAAGCATTATCACATATGAGTTCTTTGGTTAATGAGATTCTTCCTTTTCCTTTTATACAACAAGGTTCATTGTTTCCAAATCTTACATTGCCACTATCACAGTCTTCTAGGTATTCAAATTTTGTCTTGTCACCAGTCATGTGGTGTGAACATCCACTGTCTATTATCCATATATCATCTTTGCTTATATGAGAAATAAGTGCCATCTTATCTTCATCATCATCAGATTCATGTTTTATAGCAATAAAGACAATTTCTTCTTCACTATCATTAGAATCTTTAGCCATAAAACATGTTTTCTTACCTTTATCCTTGAATGATTTGAAATTATTTTTGCCATAGTACTTGTGACTTCTCTTCTCTTCCTTGACTTGCTTGTTTGGGCATCTAGCTGCAATATGTCCAATTTCTTCACATGAAAAATAGATTAAAGGAGTTTTACCTTTATATTTACCTTTCCCTTTAGAGTACTGCTTTGCAAGTAATGCTTCTACAATTTCAAGATCACTATCAGGACTTTCTTCTGATACTTCTTCACTTTCTGACTGAACTTCTTTTATTTTCTTGTTCTTCTTTAGTGAAACCTTGGCCTCAAATGCTGACTCAATATTCTTGGAATTTGGAACGTAGTTGTCATAGTTGTCTAATTCAAAGGCTGTCAATCTTCCAACTAAAGCATCCAAAGTTATATTGTGGTTTGTTTCACATCTTCTTTCTTGAATAGCTGATACTCTTATTGCATAGATAGGGAGTAGTGTTCTAAGTACCTTGCTTATAACAGTTTCATTAGAGATTGTTCCTCTAGAAGTTATAATTGCACTTACACTTGCTTTGATTCTTTCAACATATTTTGCAATGTTTTCATCTTCCTTCATATTCATCTTGTCAAACTGTCCTCTTAGGCTTTCTGCTTTGGCTCTTTTCACATTTGCATCACCACCATATATTTTCTTCAGTGCGATCCACATTTCATATGCAGTAGTGCATTCTTTAATATCATCAAATTCTTCATAGCTGAGAGCAGATGCAATGTCTATCATCATGGTGTTATGAGTCTTTTTCTCTGCAATGTCTTCAACAATTAATGTGCCAGTAGGAACTATGTATTCTTCATCAATGTATTTGCATCCTGAATCACCAATGGAAGCCAGATGAAGTCACATGAGACCTTGCCATGCTAAAAAGTTATCTCTGTTGAGCTTTGGAATTTCCCTCTTGTAAGACATCCTGATCTTTAGCTTAGGTCCTTGAAACCCTTCCTGCAAGCACCAAAAGCTCTGATACCAATTGATGGAATATGGATGAAGTGACTGAGAGGGGGGGGGGGGTGAATCAGTCAACCATAAATCACTTCACAATTATTTCTTTCCAGATCCCTTAGGATATCTTAATGAATATTGTCTGTTTAACACTCGGTAAATAGATTGCAGTAACTTTGAAGATGCAGAAAGTATTAGCAAAATTTTCTTTAGATATTCATCAGCACTTGTATATGATTAAGATAACTATTAAGAACACAAGAGACATAGAATTTAACGTGGAAACCCAATATGGGAAAAACCACCAATGTATCTAGATACTAATTTTCACTTTTCTGAAGTGATGCCCGGTTAGAAGCCAACCCGGTAAAAGGTTACAAAACACACTGTTAGGTGTGACCCTGTTAGAGGATTTAATCACCCTGCTAGGAGTGGCCTGGTAAGAGGTCTTGAAAACAATTCAATGGAATTGTCACCTTGTTAGAGGATTTACAATATGGTTGTTAAACCAACTCCGTTAAGAGATTTAGAATTCACTATTACAATGATAAAAAGGTAACAATGAAAATGACCTGTATAATAATGCAACTGCCTTGCTGATTACAGATCTCTATTCTGCATAACTGTGATCCTTCCTGATCGAATATATCTCTGCTACTCCTCAAGGATATCTGGTCATCCTTCACAATTTCGCACACACCTTTCCTGTCTCTCTTCTATATATCTTCTGCTGTATTTCTTGTTTATTTTTCACATTTGACCTTTTATTTATATGATTTTAGATTTGTCAAATCGACATTACTTAGTATAACAGTCGGCTGAAATAAGCAAACTTTATTTGCAAAAATCCTTCAAGGGCCGACAGTGCTCGGTGACCATAACTTTTTACAATCTTTCGGAGACCGAGGGAACTCGGTAAACACTGACAATCCTTTTTCTTCGATAACCAACTGAACTTGGTAGATGCTAACTTTTCTTTGACAACCGACTGAACTTGATAAACACTAAATTTTCTTTGATAACCGAGTGGACTCGGTAAACACTGCTGATTTTCTTTGATAACTGAGTGGACTCGGTAGACACTAATATTACTACCTGTCAGACCGACTGAGCTCGGTAGGTACTGATTGTTGTGGACTATGACATTGTGTGACATCAAAGACAATACATAATTTGAGTAGCAATTTTCTTCAGACAATTGTTTCCAACACTCTAAAGTAACCAGAAACGATACATGGATCATAGACAGTGGCTGTACACATCATATGACTAGTGATGTAGAGAAATTTGATCAACTAGATGAATATGATGGAGGATCGGTGAGAATGGGCAATGATGAACCTTGTATGGTAAGAGGTTAAGGTTCATTGATGATTAATGATAGAATAAAATGTGAAAATGCATATTGGGTAGATGGACTAAACTATAATTTGATAAGTGTGGCACATCTGAATAATATAGACCACCAACTTTTTTTTGAGAGCAAAAAGGTAAAGATCTATGATGATGGAGGAAGACTTGTCAGAACTAGTACTCAATCCAGAGGTAATCTATTTTATCTTGATATCGATCAATCTTCTTGTTTGATAATGAAGGATGAAGATGCATGGTTGTGGCATAAAAGGTTATGCTGTGTAAATTTTGATAACATGATCAAGATTAGTAAGAAGAAAAAGGTTAGAGGGTTGCCTAACTTGTCAAAACCTGATCATGCCATGTGTCATGAATGTTAGAAAGGTAAGATGACTAAGTCTAGTTTTAAAAGAAAAGACTACTCAACAAAGAAGATACTTGAGTTGGTTCATACCTATATGGTCCTATGAGAATTCAGAGTTATTATGGTGATAGATACTTTATTCTTTTTGTTGATGACTATTATGTTCTTGAAAGAGAAATCTTAAGCTTTTAAGATGTTTAAATGGTATATGGAAAATGTAGAAAAAGAGATTGGAAAAGAATTGAAATGCTTAAGATCTGATAGAGGAGGTGAATTTATCTCTGATGAATTTACTAATTTCTGTAAAGAGCATGGTATCAAAAGATAGGTCTCTGCACCGAGAACACCTTAGTAGAATGGGATTGCTGAAAGAAGGAATAGGTCAATAATTGAATGTGCAAGAACAGTGATGCTACAAAAGAATATTTCTCAGACATACTGGAGGGAAGCTATTAGTACAGTTGTATATGTTCTTAATCGAGTACAACTAAAGAAGGATACAAACCAGACACCCTATAAGCTATGGTTTGGACACAAACCTACTGTAAGTTATTTCGAGATTTTTGGAAGCAAATGTTTTATTTTGAAAGATGAGAGAAATGGGAAATTTGATTCTAAAGGTGATGAAGGGATATTCTTAGGATATTCTACTAAGAGTAAAGCATATAAATGTCTGAATAAGGTTACAAATAAGATGATTGAAAGCAATAATGTCTGTGTTGATGAGTTTGATGACAAGAACACATAGGAAAGTAGAAAGGAACCAGAAGACTATGGTAAATTCACTTACATTGAACATCCAAAGTATTTACTAAAGCCGCAACCTATGATAACTGGTCAGTAGGAAAACAATGTAAAACAACAAGAAAGAGACACCAACAAACAAGATGGAGCTATCGAGAAAGTTAATGAACCTGAACAGGATGAACAAGAAAGAAGAAACTGAGTTCTAGCTATTTTTGTCAGAAGACATCATCCTGAGACACAAATTATTGGAGACAAACAAGCTAGCATGTAGACAACGAGAAAAGCAAGACAAGGTACATGTCTAGTTTTTGAATTTGAACCAAAAAATGTGAAAGTTGCATTAGAGAATGAAGAACGGGTTAATGCAATGAAAGAGGAAATAGAGAAATAGAGAAGAAAAAAATCTGGTCCTTAGTACCCTGACCAAAATATAAGAATGTTATCGGTACTAAGTGGATATTCAAGAACAAACTGAATGAAAATGGTGAGGTGACAAGAAATAAAGTTAGATTGGTATGCAAGGGATACACATAGGAAGAAGGAATTTATTATGGAGAGACATTTGTACCCATTGCTAGATTGAAAGGAGTTAGAATGCTGCTTTCATATGTTGCACACAAGAAATTTAAATTTTATCAAATAGATGTGAAGTTAGCATTTCTGAATGGTATACTTAAATAAGAGGTCTACATAGAACAACTTGAAGGATTCATTGATCCAGACAACAAAGACATGGTATGTAGATTACACAAATCTTTATATGGTTTGAAGAAAGCATCGAGAGCTTGGTATGAAAGACTACATACTTACTTGTTAAGTATTGGATTTGTTAGAACTAGTGAGAACAACAATTTGTACATGAAAGGTGATATTGATGACACAATTATTAATGCTAAGATATTTGTTGATGATATTATTTTTGGAGGTCAAGATCATGTATGTAAATATTTTACTGATGAGATGAGAAAGGAGTTTGAAATTTCTATGTTCAGAGAGATTAAATTCTTTCTAGGACTACAAGTGATTCAACAGAGTGATGGGATATTCATCACACAATCCAAATACATAAAGGAAGTATTGAAGACATTTGACATGGAAGATGCTAAACCTTTGGGAACACCGATGGCTACTAGATGTAAACTGACAAAGGAAGATGAAACTAGAGAGGTAAACCAGACACTTTATTGATCCATGATTGGTAAGTTAATGTATGTAGTTCACAGTAGACCAGATATAGCACATGTTGTGGGAATTGTTGCTCAATTTTTTGTAAACCCTAGAGAATCACACATGAGTGCTACTAAAATAATCTTAAGATACCTAAAAAGGATAGAGGAGTATGGATTATGGTATCCTAAGGAAGGCAAATTTGAGCTGAAGGTTTATACTGATGCTGATTGGGCTAGAAATGTGGATGACAAAAAAAGCACCACCAGAGGAGCATTCTTCTTTGGTGAAAGACTTGTAACCTGGACAAGTAAAAAGCAAGCTTGTATTTCTCAGTCTATAACTGAAGAAGAGTATGTTGCTTCTTCTACGAATTGCTCAAATTTTGCATATATTAAGCAAGTGTTGGAAGGAATGAATGAGGTAATCAATGAGCCGGTGATTATATACTGTGACAACACTAGTGCCATTAATATTTCAAAGAATCCAGTGATGCACTCTAAGACAAAGCGTATATCAATTAAGTATCATTACTTAAGAGAAAAAGTGCAAGAGAAGAAAGTGAAGTTAGAATTTGTTACATCTAAAGAACAACTTGCAAATATCTTTACAAAGCCTCTACCGAAGGACACATTTGAATACTTGAGGACTAGACTTGGGGTCTATCCCTTGTCTACCAATGACTAATGTGATCTGGATGTTGCATTAGCCTAATCTTATCAGAAGATCACCCATGTTGATGCAACATAGTTCACACTTTGGATAATGTTCAAGGTTGTGATTAAGTTTGGAGAACTAAAATGGATTGGGATATCAGTATACAAAGATACAAAGACTGTATTGGACAACAGAGAGTTACTTAGCTACATAAAGAGATAATTATTTATTTGTTTCTTTGGCATTGTTATCAAAGGGAGAGATAAATAATATGAAAAGGAAAGATAAAAATGCACCGATGAGAACTATCTAAGGGAGAGATAATCTGAAAGGAACAAAACATTGAAGATCAGTTATAGAGAAAATAAACTAGAACCTGAGAGCTAAAAAGAGCACATCTATAGAATGACAAAATTGTATTTTATAAATGTTGTTTAGTAATGTAGTGATTAAACATATTATGTTGTATGAGCTTAGTAAATCATTTTTTCATAGATTTGTAGAATACATGTTTGGTATGTGTATGGTACATTTCATATTACTTGAGTTACCATCAATGCCAAAGGGAGAGATTGATGAACTACAACTGATTCAGAACCTGAATGAAGAATCTGTGATTAAAGATCATTGAGGAGTTTCTGATTAGATATGTAAGATGATTAAATTAGTCTTCTATTGTCATTGATGTCAACTAGCTTGACAACACTTATCTTTTAAGTTACTATACGAAACATCTGAAGAAAGGGGAAAGAGATGAAGAACATAAATATCTACATGAGGAAGATGTATATGTTAGACGAGGATAAGGAATACATTAAGTAACTTGTTGATGAGTCTATGACTTGATGATATTGACTTTATTATGTTGCATTCATCTATGATGAAGAATAGAGCTGAAAGACACAAAGTAGTGTTGTTGGTAAATGAAGCATTTTAGTATACACTGAAGGAGTGTAGTGTATACCGAGCGCAGTGTTAACCGATCTTGTGTTCACCGATGCATTTCTTTGTTAACCAAGCTGAATAAAAAGGAATTAAATGATGAGTTTAGCAAACAAGATTGATGAGTTGTAAAGTACCTTGATTTTAAGGTAACAAATAATGTTTGTTAAGAAGATTGATGGCTAACATAATTCAAGGAAGATCTAATGGAGCAGATTGAAACGTGTTATTGACACATCAGCCAAAGAAGGTTAAAGTGGAAAAATCAATGAATGAGATTAAGCTGCAAAATTTGATGGACAAGAAGAAAATGATTTACTCGTCTATATAAGAGAAATTGGTTTCATTGTTGAAATGATGCTAGAAGAAGAAGATACTGCAGGGTAATCACATGAACAAGCATTCATGCATTTTGATCATACTAGTTAGTAAGAACCGAGTTGCAGAATAATTACTGAGCTACAGAGAGTAATCACTAATGGACAGTAAGTTGATATATTATTGAATCTGAAGTGTTATATTGATTAGAAGGATTTGTATGAGTTGAATATTGATCTATAATCTGCAATTGAAGTTGTATCAAGGCAGATCATCTACCGTTACATATTTAACCATTGTACATAGTCAAATCTCTTAACCGAGTGGACTAAGAAAGTCTTTTTATGTATCAATCATAGAATGAACATTGGTATCCTGTCAACCCCAGAGTGACTGCTAGTTGGATGAAAACTATTGGTCTAAAATCCTCTAACAAGGTCACACCTAATAGTATGTTTGTAAACCTTTAACAGGGTTGGGTCTTCACCGACCTCACTTCAGAAGAGTGAGCATTTTTGGGTTGCCGGTCCCAGGTGGTTTTTCCCTTCACAGGGTTTCCACATTAAATTTATTGTGTTATGTGTTGATTGTGATATTTGTTTGTTATCATACTTTGCATATTGCATGTTATATTTGATCGGTAACTACTATAAGTTTTAGAATGATAATCGGTAAAAGCACAGAAAGTGAAAGTATTTCATGTTTACTAAGTAGCAGAAGTTGAAGTATTGTTTGGGACAAGTGTTTAACTAATTCACCCCCTCTCAGTTATTCCAACATCATTGGCCATCCTAGTACTTTAAGCGCTCTGTGTTCTATTTCAACAAGAAGAGTAAGTTGTCTATGTGATTGTATCTCTTAAAGGTATTTCTAATCAATGTACTAAATATGTTGAAAAAACATTGCCTAGTCTGCATAAACCCAGCTTAAAATGTTTTTCTTAGCAATTGATTTTTTATGTTTAACTGGCTTAAGGTTCAAACTTTACTCCTCAATTATTAGTATGTCCATGTTCAAAGTTTGATTTTCTTGAGGTTGTTGACACTGATGACTTGGAGATTACACCTGATTGCCAGAGGAATCATGACATCTATGACAAAAGTGAAAAATTCCTATTGTTCCACTATTTTCCAAAAGCTAGGCAATTTTAGCAACCAGAGTATCGTACCAAATCACATAAGAAATGATCCTAGTTGTGTAATTATAACAACTCAATACATACTCATGTATACCTGGGCCAGAAAGAGGGTTTGCTATACATTAATCGACTATGTGTGACGGTAAAATCATGTTAAATGAATCTCAAAACCTTCAAAACATGTGATAATGCCTTCAAATATCTTACTGAATCCTTCTAGTCTTTATCCATTCAAAATTACATGAGAAACATTATAAAACTTCAAGGTAAAGTCACAATTTGTAGTCACAATGACTGTTATCCAGTATTAACGCATGGAATAGTGATTCAAAATAATCTTCAATGCATTCAATAGATGAAAATGAATTTTTGAACTTATTCCTTAGGGACATGTCATATTTCTTTCTTGGTTTGTTTTATAACTTGACTATAGTAATGCATGTATGAATGTAGCGCCCAAACATGATGGATGTTGCATGGATTGTGTTGAAGATGATGGTTCACATTAGCATAATGTTATGTGGTAGCTTTAAAATATTTAATATGGTTGACCTATGACGTTAACCAAGTGCAAATTATTCAAGATCACTTCAGAAAAATGGTAGGCTTATCATTCTTGGTCAACATCAGACTTGAGAAGGCTCCGGAGGAAAAGCCCCTTCGAGATGGAGGAGACACAGATCCGAGTGAAAAAAAGAATCATTTTTCAAAGATAAGTTAAAGATATTGCATTAAGGAAAAATAACTAGAATGTAAGTTTCTTTCCTTTATATGTTTTGGGTTTGTGTAGATTTTTAACCTAGTCTCAAAAATCAATAAAGCCAAATTAATCAATAGGTGTTTAAAATCACCAAAGAAACAACTAGGGAATATCTACGCATATTGAAAATAGAAATCACACAAAGACTATTAACACACCAGTCTATCATACCTGTAAGATTTTAAAAATTCCAAAAACCCTAGCTGGTTAAGAATTAAAATAAAGATTTTATTGTTCACTAGTCCGCACTTCCCTGATATTCACCCACTGGTTCAAACTTACTTGCATATAGGCATGCGGTGTCAACGTAGTGCAGCTTCCCACCTAATACCACCTCCTTCAGCACTCATATGCTCGCGGACTATGCCAAAATGAAATAAAATGAAATGTGTCGATAGGCAAGATATATGTATAAAATTTGACTTTTTTTTTTAACTTCTATTCCCGTGTTGGTTGGAATTACGACAACTCTTTAGCGTCGTAATTCCGACCAACACGGGAATAGATTTAAAAAAAATTCCTTCTATAACCGACCGTGGAAAATCATTTTATAGCTTGGTCAGAAATGTTGGTCTAAAAAGTGGATCAAATGTACTAGTGAGATTTTTTAAAAAAAATTTCTAACATTTTCTAAGAATTTTCTAATTTTTTCAAAGGTATCAAATTTTTCTAAATTTTCCTAAAGTTTCAAGTTTTTGTAAATTTTCCTAAGTTTTATACTTTTCTAAATTTTCTTAGTTTGTTCTAAAATTTGCTAATAAAAATAATTTAAAACTAATATTTTAACATTAATAATTAAAAAAAATTAAAAACAAGCAATAAGATTACTAAAAATCTAAAATTTTCTAACATTTTCTAGTTTTTTCTAACATTTTATAGTATTTTCTAGCATTTTCTAGCATTTTCTAACATTTCTAGTATTTTCTAGTATTTTCTAACATTTTCTAGTATTTTCTAATAGTTTCCAGTATTTTCTAATATTTGCTAACATAATTTTGTAACTTTAACCTAATTTTTTAAAATAAAAAATTACTGAAAATTGAAAAATGAACTAAAATAATTAAAAAGGAAAAGAAAAATGTGTGTACCTAGAATATACGATTGTCGAAGGAGGTGGAATAGAAGCCAAGGAGGGCGAAGTCAATTAGGTCATCACGAAGTCGTCAAGGAGTTTGCTCCAACACTGGGGTCTACTTTTCTCCATGAATAGTAAATGTGAAAATGGCACCCCTCTGTCATAAATTTGTAGTAATCTGGCCAAGGGGGTCTTCGTGCGAAGGGGGTCTTCATGCAAAGACCTTGTCATCCCTTCGCGCGATGTACCCTATGTCAGGGTCTTTGCACGAAGAGGTGGTTTGTCTTCGTATGAAGACCCCTACTTCATGTGAAGACTTTAAAACTTGATTTTTTTAGCCCGACCAAAATTCATTCGTCCCCACAAGTGGGACCCAATTTTGTGAAACCACCCCTCATTGGTAGTTTGGGGCCACTCATACGAAAGAGTTCTCGAGTTCCAATCCCCTCCCCAACATGACTTAGAGAGAATTGTAGGAGAGTAGAAAAAGGAGCAAATATAGGAATTAGAAATAAGGTTTTATTTTTATTTATTATATTCTAATTTTTTTATTATGTTTGATTCACCTTTATTTGCACACTTCTTTCAAAATATATTTTAAATTCCTTTATTAAATTCACCCACAATGGATACACCGCATTTATATACAAATATATATATATATATATATATATATATATATATATATATATATATATATATATATATATATATATATATATATATATATATATATATATATATATATATATATATAGGCATGCATATATGTGTGCACCCATATATGCATACTTATGTATATATCAATACAAGCAGGAGATAGAGAAACATATATAAACAATAATATCCTCAAGAAGCTATCTTACAAAAAAATAACAATATAAACCAAACCCTAAAATCAGATTGAAAGACCAATAGAGTAAAAATGATAACGAATCCACCCACTGGGATCAAAATAACTATCAAAGCACAAGTCTAAGGCCATTAGGGTTTCCCTATGTGAACTTTGGGACCATCTCCGAATCAACAACTTTTCAAGGATTTCAAGGCACACTCAGACTTGTGCAACCAGGTGGAATCGATGTCTGGTACCTTTACATCCCTGCATCACTCAATAACAACATATACAACAACCTATATATATGTACAAACAGTAGCAAACAAGGAAGGGGGAGTGTGACATTATGTAGATCTCCTATAGGAGTGACTACAATTGCCTCCCCTCATCCTTCAAACATGCCAAGTAGAGTATACACCAAAACATGATGGGTTAGCAGGGTTAGTCCAAATCATAATCAAATAAGTGTAGTAATCAAAGAAATTGATCTTTAACCATAGGAAAGTATAGATGTACATTAAATGAAAAAAATGATATCCTTTAAACAACAAAAAGGTACTATCTAAACATATATCTAACTAATATTCATGATAGTAAAAACACAATAAATAGTATCATCGGGATAGGTATTACAAGAAGATAAATCATAAGGCAACAGGTGAGAAAACATATTATCAAGCACAATCTTACAATATATCATCCTCTTATTTAGGGAACCCTAAAAGTATATATAAACCATTGTTAAGCTAGATCACAAAATATAACAAATAGAACCAAGCAACTCAAACAAATTGTACATTCATAAGCTAATTAACCCCAAAATCCAGATTACATTTCCTAATTCTTCAAAATACTTCTCAGAGCTAGAGGGACATTACAGGCTTTGTAGATTTCCCTATGCTTGTATTCAATTCTTCTATGGCTGACCATGTTAGTAAGGCTCCTAATTCTTTGCACCAAGTATGTGATGACAGTATAGTAACTAAAAGGAAATTTGACGAAAGCCATTGCTAAAGTTTGTATTGTTGTTGGTTTTGGGTTCTATCTATTTGTTAGCCTCTAATTACATGCTCTTGTCAAAAGATTTCAATTGGTTTTGTTTTCCCTTTGATCCTTTTTGGTTTCTGTCTCTGTCCTCGTGAGAGATATTTTGTCAGCATTCTTGGCTATTGTGTTGGCCTTTCCTGTGTTATGCTCTGATCAAAACTACTAATCTAAACATAATCCATGATTTGAATGTTCGAGGAAATTATAAAAATATATATAAAACTAAGAAGAAACATTACAAACAGGAAGAAATTAGCACATGATAGCGGAAAATGAACATATTTGAGCATCTCATAGCTTGTATCGGTCCAGTAATGAGCTTTGGCCATCGTCTCCCACTTCTTATTATTGCGATTAAATATTTGTTAGATTTTTGTCCCAAGATCACAAAAACATAGGTTTCCACTAGAAGATTCCACGGACATGTTTCCCTAATAAATACTAGTCAAAGGTTACCTCTACATCACTTAATTTATATGCAATAGACTAGTTTATTTTATGTATAGTTAATTGGGAACCACATGATTCATTGACATTGGAATGTTTGAAAACTAATCTAAAGAATTTGAAAAGCACATTGTAATTTATATAAAATGATCAAACAAAAATGGTCGAATCTTGAGGAAAGATGTGTAGAAATTTCAACATAGATCTAGTTAGGAAATAAGAAAACTGACAGCTTGCAAAAATAGAATAAAAAATAGAGTAGATCAACAATGAAATTCAATAATAAAAAATTAGATTACAATATGCACATAGTGCATGATTTATACAGAACTGAACTACCATTTGCAAGAGCAAATTACAGTGAAGAGTTTCAGTTACCACCAATTAACAGCCTTCGTTTGTGCACAAACTAATGCATGAGAAAGGAAGATCCTCAGTTACATAGATCAAGGCTAAAGTCAAACAGTCTGTCAACCATGAACCATGGATTAGATAAAGGATAACTAAAGTTTACTTGTAAATCACCGTATAGAACTCATCTAGAGTGGTAGTTGGAATTAACTAACACCAACATCCCCCATTAATTCCAACTAAGAAGAATAAAAACTAATGAAAGAAAAGACGTAGCTGAAAATCCTTTGTGACAAGAATAATGCAGACATTTGTCAAATGATAGCTACCATAGTGCTGAATGAAGAGATTTCTCTAAAATCAAAATAAAGATTAGAATCTATCTGCATGAGTGCCCCTAGCGACACTACTCGAACCAAGAATAGATGACAAACAAAGGCAAAACATCTGTCAATCAAAGATACAAAAGACAATAATCTGCATATGTGCTTCCAAACAATGAATAGATGACAAATAAAGGCAAAACATCTATCATTCAAGGATGCAGATGACACATAAATCGGTATGAGTGACTCTATCATTACTACTCAGCGATGCAAGAATAAAGTGTTGGTTGAAAATACAGGTGCCACTTGTCTATATAACTAATCAACTATGGAAGCAAAGAATTATCAACACGAACAGTAGAAAACCCCTCCATAATGTTGAAAAGAGAGACATGACAGGTCCACTGACATGGTGTCACTAAAGAGGAAAAGAAGGAAAGGCCCATGTGAAGAGAGCATGACCTTGACCTATCTCTAATGCAAAATCTAGCTTAGCCTCTATTGTCATAACCATTTGATACAAGCCTCTACTTGTGGGCCAAAGCAGAATCTATGGCGTGCATTTGAAATAGTTGAATAGTGTGAGAAGAGAAGGGGCATGAAAACTCCATTCTTTGCAAGCAATCTGATCTTTAGAACCTGCAAAATAAAAAAAAATT